>JFBX01000640.1:129360-143147 GCA_001563135.1 Colletotrichum simmondsii | reverse complement strand
AAAAAAAAAAAAAAGAGAATTAAAGGAATTCCTGTCTGGCATCCTATCTAACCTCTCGGCCCTCGGCCTCCACAGCGGCGGGATGGGCCTCACGGGTGGCATCGTCGACGTAGGCGACCTCTTCGACTGCCTAGCAGGCATCCACGACGGCCGAGCCGACGACGACATACTCGACAAGTACGACCACTACCGACGAGAAAAATTCAACCAGTTCACGAACCCGGTCTCCGAGGCGAACCTCAAGAGGATGGCCTCGGACCCGGACGAGGTTGAGGCCAACGACCCAGGGATCGTAGCCATGCGTGAGGCGGACAAGACTGATGAGGCTGCCGTCGCGTTCCAACTGGTATGTTTGTTTGTTCTTTCTTATCCTGAACCCCTCCTGGCTAGCTTTTGGCGGAGTGGTGATCTGATATGCCAACTTGTATAGGGTATACTGGGGCTTGCTCATGATATGACGCAGTATTATGAGAAATAGTGACGGCCGGGATGAGAGACTTCTCAACTATTGGATTCGCGATTTTTCAAAGACATACTTGGAAAGGTGTGATCTGGACTACCTAAAGGTATTGAGATGGAGAGACGCGCACTGCCAACTCAAGTTCAAGCTCTAGACAAATATTAGTACATATACATTGGTTGTTACAGACGACTACTTGGTTGCTAATGCCAGCGCCCATTATTCTGGGACTCAACTCAACGCCTATGGATACGATATGGTGTGTCAACCATCACCTGGAGAGTCACCAGTGCATCCACCCGTCCACAGAGCAGCCATCGTCTCAAAGACGGGAAATAGAGCCTTCGAGACGAAGCCTGAGCGTCTGAACAAGTAGGACCTCCAGCCGCGATGCTGCCTATCCTGATGGTTCGGAAATTCAAAGTACCACTATGACAATCCAACCACTCGGTTGCGTTGCGACACGAGCTTCCGTCGTGTCCGTATGCACTGGTATATTAGTGTGGTATCATCCACGTAAGATTTGCAGCCGTAAGCCAAGCTCGGCCAAGGTTTCCATGTGCCGGCGATGATCAGATCGCTCGTGCGGAATCGATCTTCGAGCTCGATGACTTCGTCATTCGTCGAATGAACATGAGCGAGTTAGAGTGAAGCAAAGAGATAGTGTGTTCGTTCCTGAAACAGTACCTCACTCGAACGACAGTGACATGAAGTGATCTAGCGTACTAAACTACAGAAACTAACACAGAACGTATTACCCACCTGCGGATTTGGGGACCGACAATGCAACGACGGGTAAATACAACCTACGCAATGCGCAAAGATTGAAGGAGAATAAGTCCTGTCGCCGACTTGGGACCGAACTTGGGATGGTCCTTGCAGTGGGGGGCCGCCGCGGACGTGCGAAGCCCGAATATACGGCGCTGACAGCAGGCGACGTTGTTTCGAGGGACACGGAGATGTGGCTCGCCGAGATGATCTGGAGAATTGCAGCTCGCTTCAAACGCAATGCAAGATTCGAGATTGTCGGCCGATTATGGAGAGGGATTGGTGATCTACTGATCGACGAAGCCGGCTCATCTTCAAGGGGATCCTGATCCCAGAGCTGCAAGATGGAAACGACTGTATTTGGAGAGTGAGCTGAGTTGTCAGACTTTAGAAAGCTGCTCTAGTCTCACGAAACCACACGCTATTCTCGGCCTGTGGCCATCGTGTAACCCCAATTGGCTTGACGAGATTGGCTGATTGAGAGAAATCTTCGTTCCTGGACGCGAAGGGTTGACACGCCAAGAAGGGGGGGGGGGCTTGAAGGCACCCACGCACCGTCGCAATGCCGGTTCGCGGCGAAGGGGCAAAAGCCGGAGACGTCTTAGCGATCCGCCGAAGAATGTTTGTCATGCAGGCAGGCCATGGACATGCGGAGTACGAACAGGTTGCGCTTTGACACGTTGACTTAACGTCGTTGGAGGTGAAGAAGGGTCGTGAGGGTCTTCTTGACGAACGCCGACTGTCACGACGGCAAGGAAACTGATGACATGGAAGCTCTGTCGGTGTGTTTTAGGTTTTGTCAGTTTAGCGCGAACATCAATCAGGATGGGGGCCGCCAGTGTTGGAGATTGAGTCGCTAGAAGGCGGGCTTGGATGCGAGTGGGAATGGGGGTCGAGCCCGCCCTTACTCGAAAGGGGAACTGTTGGTCAGTGAAGCAGGGAGAAAGTCGTGTTCCGCAAATGTACAGATTGTAAGCAAAGCCGTTGGAATGTCATTGGAAGTGATTGGCGATCACGCGGGGAGACGCAGCTTGCGGTGGTGTGGTGGATTGGTGATGGTGGTGGCCGGGACACCTTCTCCCGTCGAACTCCTTGCCTGCTCGTACACTAAGCCATCGACGCCCGTACGAAGGCGGTGTGTTGCAGCGTCTGTCGTAGTGCAAAGTTTCTGGAAATCCAATGGTTCTTGAGCGAAGCGATTGGTAGAGCGCGAGACCTCCATTACTGAGCCAGGTCGTCAGCAACGCGTCGGTGTCGACTCCGCCGTCAAAAGGGGTGGTGGTGTCACAGACCTGCAGGTCCAAACACGGAAAATTAATCAATTACCATCGCTAATAAGACGTCGGCATTTGGGGGCCAAGCAAATCTCTTAGATGAGAGAGTGCCTCACTGCCTGATCTCATATTCGAGTCTTTAGAGAGAAATGGCAATGAGTGCCACTGTCGCGGTGATCTGTCGCATTGTTCGAGTGGAATATGAGGGTCTTGGGTGCCCGGGGCTTCAGGAACCATGATTCTGACATGAATATCTTTTCCAAAGAAGGGCGCAAACACCGTAAATGACTTGGTAGCGAGGGGGGGATGGGCTGTCAATGTCATAGGCCTCGTGGTGCTCAACGGCCCCTCGCATAGCAGGCCCGCGAGACCTAGACACACAGACTATGTTCCATCCCGCCGTCCTGTAATCCCACGATGGATACTGACTCCGCTCGCAGGCCGTCAGGTGTGGGAGCCTGGGACTCGGGAGGGGAGAGGCTTTAGTGATGTTCACCACTGGCAGGAGGGTGTTGAGGCAAGCGAATAAGCGACGGGCACGAAGTGGCGGAAAAGGTGGCGCAATCCAGCGTATGGCACGGGCCTCTGGATGCTAAAAGTTGGTGTCTGCATCGATTCAGGGGAAGTCCATGGGTATCTGCATGTGCTTTCAAGTGGGCGCAAATGAGTGGGCGTATTCGCAGCGTGAGAATGGACGCGATTGGATCGAGGGCGGCCGAGGTAGCGGATGTGTGGGCGGGAAGAAAGGCAAATGGCGAGCTCGCGACAATAATAGCCATGATAAGACGATTCGACGAATGGGATACGCCATGTTCGTCGTGGAAGGGAAGCTGGCGGATTACCGGATAGTCGTTTTTGAGATGGCGAAAGTTGTAATCGCGTTTGGTTCTGACGTTGAAATGTATGTGAGTGTGCCCGCGTAGTTGGTCTAGTTGATCCATCATCCAGCTTTTGCTGGTCACTGCTTTCCCTGGTCTAGGATGGACAACCTTCCTTCTCGGAACGCGGAGGTGTCAAAGTATCCGCATCGTGAGGTGGGATTGTCGTCAAGGAACGGCCCCGAGAAATACGAATTGGTAGAGACCCAGGCGGCATCCGTGGATGTTCGTTTTGATAGACAAACATTGTCGGGTCCGCAGTACGTTGAAGTCGCATCGGTAATGAGCATCCGGCATGAGCAATGCCAGCCAGCCAGCGATTTGGATGATGGCGGACGCAGTGCCGCGTCTTGCTCCCCATTGACGGTTGACCAAGCCATTAGCCAACAGCCCCTGGCGACGGCTTCACAAAGGCCGACGGTGGTGTCTGGGATCCCCTTGCGATTGGCTTCTCCTTTGGGACAAGAGCAATGGTGGGATGGGTGCATCTTGCATTTCCCCTGCAGCCCTGTCTCCTCTTGTCCCTTTTTTCTGGACACTTCTGGTCTTTGTGGTGGAAGAATGAAAGGAAGGATTGGAGGGGACAGTGCAGGGTGGTGCCCGTCAGAAAAGGAGGCTAGTCAAAGGCGGCAAGCCTGCCGTCGGTCGCGGTGTCAAGGTGTCTGGCGCTTATGGTGTCTCGTGTCTCGCAGGCCGGCCGCGTTTTGGGGTGCCACGACGGCGTCCAGATCCTACACTGCCGTGGCGAAGATAGGCTCTCCCAGTCTATTGTGTAAGGGTCAACGGCAGGAGGTTCATGTCGATGATGGTTGTGGCAGATTGTTTCTTTTGCAGTGCTCATCTGGCTCGGCCTCCATCATCCATGGCGCGAACGCGAAGCGAAGCGGTTGTCTTTGAAAGGGCCCAATGGCGTTCTGGAAATGAGGATGGCAATGATTGGTGGGATTGAGGGCGGTTGGAGAGAGCAGGACGTGCTCTGCAGAGAGATATTGAGATGAAGCGGTTATTTCTTTGTTCTTTGCGGGCGGTCAAGATGAAGAAGGTGAGTAAGTATACTTGATCACAAGTATCGGTAAGCCGGGAAAGCAGAGTGTTTGACCACTCCGTAGACAGTGAAGAAAGAGGTAGAGAATATGGAGAAAAAAGGCAATAAAACAATACTACCAAAAACAAAAGAAGAAAGGAGGGGTTCACTGCCAACTGGGGATAGAGGAAAATGGGAAAAGCAGTGAAAAGGAGAAACCCTGCAGTTGCAGCGGACCTGGATTCTTTCCCCATTCGGGCCAGTTTGGGTGTGTGCTTTCCTCATGTTCCCCAGCAGCAGCCAAGGGCAACGGCGAGGAATGACATGGAAGGTGCGTCCTGCTGAATCCTGACCACATCAAGCACATGTCGCAAGGCCCGTGACATTTCTCAACTTTCCATTTTTCCATGGGTTTCTAAGGTACTTAAGGTAAGGCACTTTAGGTACCTCGTTTTGCGAGGAAGTCTCCGTTCGTTGGCTCTTTTCTCGTTTCTCACGGTTGCGGATACGTACTTGTAATGTGGTGGATGAGGCAAGTGCAGCTCGAAATTTAGGATAGTGGAGGAGAGAAGGCACTGGTGGGCGTGGCAGGTGCGGAGGAACATGGGATGCCATAAAAAAAACATGGAAGGAAAGTCCATTCGTCTGGTGTTTCTTCCGGTATTTCTGCATCTGTTGGATGTTTCTTCAACCTGCTTCGTCAACCATACGGGGCACCAATTACCTAGTAAGCAATACTTGCCCGTACATATATCGACTAATAAGGCAAAGCCAGACGGATATATGGTTGTCGTTGTCGTCCTTATTCAGCATCGGATATGATGATGTGGAATATTGGTGTCCGTGCTCCCTATTGCTCTTTCCCTTGCATATTGATATTATTGTTGTTATCGTCTCGTCTGGTGTTTCTCTTGCCTGGGCCCCGACTTTTGACAGGGACAGGGACGCTCCGCAACACCGACCGAGAAGAGACGCCAACATGAACGTCCATGGACCGGCGCATTCAAACTCCCGTATCACTTGTATCCTCTTACAGAAACTCCGTGCTCCGTACTTTGTACTCTGCACTCAGAGTAGGGAGTACATACCAAGACACCTTGGTTCATGTCGTGTCGCATGCGCTGTGTAATTAGAATGCCCTGCCAACATGCAGGTCCGCACAGAGACACACAAGAGAGAGAGTCAAGACATGCAGCATCGTCAGCAGCAACACGGACGCTACGTCTAATTACCTGATAGAATATGGATCCGTTCTTGACTTTGTTACGGATACCATAATCCGAAATTCTGCAGACCTTCAACGTTGATACCAGCCGAAAAAAGACCAAGGTCTCAAGTTCCATCCATGTCCCGTCGGGAGGACCACAGTAATACTTGCCTGAGATATTGTCCGTTGTTCAATCTTTAGCTTGATTGACTAGGTTCCTATTCGTAGCAGTCCCGGATCTCATCCCCATCTGTGTTCTGTGACTGTCAAGTATGGCCCATGAATATCCCAACCCCTGCCCGGTCTTTCTTCTAGTGTACTGTGTAGGCTGCCCATCAACGAGATTCCTTGTCATGCCTTGCTTGACCCTAATTACGCCGTACCTTCCCGGTAGTACCTCAATTACCTCGACTTGGAGCTGGTGTTTGCAGGTACCTGTCCGTACCTTGCTACGTATCCAAGGTAGTGAATTGATTTTGTCCATTCCGCCTCTTCCCTTCTGCTTCTTTTCCTTCTTTGCACTTTTCCCACGTGTGTTTCGTGGCTTGTTGTTCATCAATAATACCTTATTACCAAACCAACAAATCAGACCTTCCCAGATACCTTGCAAGACTTTCTTCCACACCTTACTGTGTAGGTAAGTAAGCCAAAAGTCAACAAACCCATCCATCCATCATCCATCCACCCGTCTCGCCGTCTCCCTTCTCTAACTGCTTGTGCTTCAAGCAACCAAGCAACCGACCACCCACCCCCTAGTGCCCTGGCACCGCAAAACATCCGAACTGTGACGAATGCACACCTGCATCTACCGTCCCTTACCGCACCCCATCCAACCTTGCCATACGCATACCTACTCCGTACGGATACACCACGCTTCGCATACCACTTCCACTTGGACTTGGTACACTCCAGTCTCCGCATACAGAATACTTCCAGCTATATCCATGTCTACCACGCAGCCCATACTCTGACGATCCAATTCGAACTAATAATACTTCTTAACCCTGCGCTCGCCCACTGCCAACACAACCTCGACCTCTGTTGCGCGCATCTGCGGATACCTCCCAAGCTAGCAGTCGCACCGTCGCCGTTTTCTCGTCGCTAGCACAAGACACAAGTGAACCACTTCACACACCACACCCTCACCCTCACCCTCGTCCACGTCCTCGCTCTCGTCCTCCACCCCTCGCCCGCCGACGGCCGATCATCACCATCCATCTGGGGCCTAGCAAGTCCTAGGTCAGGGGAAGATTGAGGGTAGCATCCATCGCCTCTTTCGGAGCATCGTACCAACTTTCAAGGCCCGTCACCCTACCCCCCCAACATTCGCCTACTCTATACCCGGTCTCAATACTACCACTACTAGTACGAATACACGCTACCGACGACGGATACTAATACATAATCAAACCTTCCCGCGCACATTTTCCCGTTCCTCGTGGCACTCTTGGCCCTTGAATGCCCACCCGCCCATGCCAAACGGGGGAAAACGGCAAAAACACCACCAGAGAAAAAAGCAACCTGAACAGCTGCCCACTTCAGAAAAGAAACATTGCTGCAACGTCGTCCGCTAACACCTGACACCACCCCCCAAAAGACCCAAAGAAAGGGTCCAAAAGGGGACTCGCTCGAGTCTTCATTTCGGCCACTCATTACTCGGTTGGGACTCGTTCACCCCGGGAGACAAAGCCGACCCGCGACACCGAAGTTCGAACCCGGCCTTGTGGACATTGCGACGCCTGAGAAGCCCACTTTGACCGTCAATCTGCCTGTTCAAGCCTGCCCGCCGCCTGCTGTTCAAACTTCAAGGCCCTCCTTCCAGGCTCTGAATCCTGTGAGCCCGCCGGCAGACATCGACTGATTCTTACGGCGCTGCCATCGCCGTCGGATTGGATCGCTTGACCTACTGGCGTCGCATTGGATCAACCGCGTTGGACAATATTGAGGCGCGTCCCGACTCTTGTTCAGCGGCCGCACCTTGGCATCTATTTGGCGCCGGCCTGCTTGCTGCTACCACTGGCGACTACTACGGCGCCTTACTGCATATGCGCATTGCGCTTGCGCTTGATCGGATTGGATCTGGAAATGACTTGAAAACCCTTTTCGACCCCCACGATACCCTTCCGTCCCCCCCTCCTTCATCATGTACGCCGACACCCCGAGACGTTCCAGTCGTCGCCGTCCCGACCTCAACATCAACACCTCTCCTCCGCCCGCCGCCTACTCGAACAGGCCCGCCGCCGTTGTCGCGTCACGAGGAGAACCTACAACTGCGCCGCCAGTTCCCCAAACACCACCACCGAGTAATAGGAACAGGCCGCCGCCGCCTACTTCGTCCTCGTCCGTGGCCAAGGGCATATCCAACAGTTCTCGGGCACTACGAGGCCCTGCCCTCTCTCGCCATGCCGACGACTCTTTCTTGGTAGATACTCCCGATTCGCCTGACAGCTTCGACATGTCCTCGAATAAAGAAAACGATAATCCCGACCAATCTCGCCCCCGCGACTCCCACGATCTTTCATTGTCCCCGCGAAACGTTACGCGCGACTCCCTCATGGCCAATATGCTCATGTCTCTCGACCAATTCTCCATGGGTGGCCCAGTCGGTGGCCCCTTTGGCAGTAGCCCGCCAAACATGCATGACGAGCCTTCCCAGCAGTACCAATACGATACCGATGGAGACGGTTTCTCTAGATCAGTGCGAGGTGGCCGCGCTGGACATACATACTCCTACAGCTCCGACTTTGACGCCGACGATGCCAGCAGGATATCCTCACGGGGTAGGAGGAGCAACAGTAGTTCCAACTTCCAACCTGGTCTGCACCGCATCAGCAGTATGCGGGAACCGCTGCGAAGCACTGCCAACTCCCAACGCCACATGCACTCTCGAGGTGGTAAGGGAAGCACAAAGAGTAGCAGCTCCAACAGCATTGATGCCGGCTACGCTCAGGTTCTCAGTAGCACAAGGTGGGCTTCCGGCTTCGGTGGCAGATCCTCGAGCTTCGACTATGGTCACCGCCCACCAGCCCTGCAGGCCACCCAACATCAAGCTCAAGCAAATGGAGCTCCATGGCACATTGAATTCTCCAACACCTTTTTCACCGACGACTACGATGCCGCGCCGACGCCCACGGTGCCTGGCGGGCCCCGACGCATGATGCCGCCCGTGACCCCCCCTGCTGCGACCATTCCACAACCGCCCATGGCCGCATCCACGTCCGCAGCCGCACATGCACCATCGACTGTGGCTGTGGAGCCAGCCGAACCGCCGCCCATTGTCCTCGAACGCAAACGGTCGAGTCGGTCCGCTAAAAGCACGTCGACATCCCGCCGAGCGGACAACAACAACAAGTCCAGCACTCCACGAGAAGAAGTGCCCCCAATGCCTTCATCTGTTCCGGTATCTTCAGCTGCGCCAACATCGTCGCCAGCAACCGCACCCGTCACGGCATTCGAGTCTGAGTCGGCACCCGCGCCACACGTGGGCTACGGCAAGACAAAAGAGCCCGTGCACGCAGCTACAATTCCGACACAAGCACCGTCGCAGCAAACAAAAGAAAAACCGGGGTTTTTCAGGCGAGTCTTCGGCTCGTCTAGAAGCAATGCCTCCAACAACCCGCCCGAGACGCAAAATTCCACAGGCATAACGTCGTCAACATCTGTGGATTCTGTTGATCAGAGGTCCGGGAACCGATCTCTACACGTTGCCAACCAGATGAAGCCATCCGCCCCTGCCCCGCCCTCGAGGGATACATCTTCGTCCCATTCTCATCATCACGTGCTGCAAAAGAAACCGAGCTCCTTCTTTCGTCGCAGAAAGAAGTCTGTGTCCGCCGATGAGGTCCCTCCTGTGCCAGTTGCTGCCACTCTCGAACCGCCAATGCCCCCTCTGGTGGCCCCGATCCAGTTGCCCATCACCAAAGACAAACTTTCTGCGAAACCAGAGCCCAGCCCAATCAGCAGTCTGCGCAGGGTTATGAACCCGTACCTTAAAGGCAGCCCGGTGACGCCAAATACGCCCTTGACACCCCAATCTGCTCCCGTGCAACCTGCCTACTCCGAAATGACCTCCGATCCCGTTCCAGCTTCAAACGGTGAGAGGGCCGAAGAACAACCACGATCCTTCTCCCCCGAGTACGACCCGAGTCCCAATGCACGGATAAGAGAAGTCCGCTCAGGATCTCGTGATGATGACGATGATTATCATCCAGAGCATGAGCGCCGGACCGATACGCCCACTAGACCGCCCCCGGAGCCTCCCATATCGTCCGAAAAGCGAAACAACTCCTTCCTCGATATCGATGGCAGTGACAATGAGGCAGACACGGAGTCGAAGCGAGGCAAGACAAAGAGGGATAGGAGCCACAAATCTGGCAAGACGAGCAAAGAGCCGTCCCCGTCCCGGAAGGGGACTGCAGACCGAAAGGATGATACCATTAGAGGCAGGAAGAACAACAGACTCGCGGTCGCTCCAGCAGACTCGGATGATGAAGGCAATAAATCAACACTAATCTTGCCAATGGAGGGTACTAGGTCTGCCAGCCGAGCTTCAGGGTCCACCACCACCGAGTACAAGTCTGCCATGAGCGGCACCCCTAGCGTCCGAGTCGAAACCACAGAGAATAGTCCCAAGGTCCTTGGCACATTTGAGGCTATGAGCACCAAGCCTCTGGATGAGCCCGACTTCGTCGTTGGAGACCCAACAGAAGACGACCGCCAAAAGGCCCAAAAGATCTATGATGGTAACGAGGACTTCATCCAGAAGGAGAAGGCCGCTGCATGGATGGGTGAAGAAGGCCCCGTCCGGCAGAGGACTTTGCAAGCGTACATGGATCTGTATGACTTTGCCGACAAGAGCATTCTCCAGAGTCTCCGTTTGATCTGCGAGCGCCTTGTCTTTAGAGCAGAGACACAGCAGGTTGATCGTATCTTGGTTGCCTTTTCTAAGCGTTGGTGTGATTGCAACACCAACCACGGATTCAAGGCATCCGGTATGTTGCTACTTTTTGCCTCCAAATCATCAAGAACACAAACTAACATTATACAGACGTCATTCACACAATCTGCTACTCAATCATGCTGCTCAACACTGATTTGCACCTGGCTGACATCGAGCACAAGATGACGCGGAGTCAGTTCGTCAAGAATACCATGACTACAATCACACAGGCGGTGATTGAGGCGGCCCCTGATGCGTTTGAGCGGCCGACCATTTTACCGGGTAAATCCAATAGCGCTCTTGGAGGCGACGATTCCAGACCGTCGATCGAAGAGCGGTTCGTTTCGCGCCGACTGTCGTTCCGACCGCCGCCGAGAAACGAGGGAGACGGGTCCGGAGACCATTGCCACGACGAATGCGGGCCCTTGGTCAAGTCACCGTTCGACGGTTCGATGCGAGCCTGGGAAAGCCAGGTCGAAGTTGTCCTCAAGGACATTTACGCCTCGATTCGCGACGAACGATTGCCTCTCTTCGGTGCCGATCCGTCCAAGAATTTGGCGCCCAACACCCAGAGCGGTCTCTCTGTTATTGGTATGCTGAAGCGAACGCCTAGCGTTCTGAGTAAGGCCCCGTCTGAGAGTCAGGCATCTATGCGTGGGCGCATAGCTGAAAATGGCCGTGCCAATTCTTCCAGATGGAATTCGAAGAGCAGGTCACGACCTCGTATGGGCAATCCGGGCTTCTCTTCGTCGCGAACGAGCTTCGAGGACGGAAATTCCATTTGGAGCCCTACAATATCATCGGCAACGTGGAGTAAGCTCTCGCTGGGCCGAACGCAAACATCGATGTCTGTGGATTCGCTCAGCTCGTCATTCCGTGGAGGCGACTATCAACAGTCCATCGGATTTGCCAACGCCCTTAGCCAGGCCGTCATCCGTGACGATGAATCCTGTCTCGGGAAGGAGCCGTCCATTATGAGTGACGAACTCAAACCCGCGCAACTCCTCGACGACGAATCGCTCGAGCTCGCCGGTCCTCCGTGGGTAAAGGAAGGCATGGTGATTCACAAGCACCATCTTGACGGCATTGAGAAGAAGGCCAAGGACCGTCACTGGAACGAGGTTTTTGCCGTCATCCAAAGAGGCCAAATGAGTATCTTTTCCTTTGGCACTAACAAGACGGGACGCAAGGGCCGCGGTCGCAATGCAACCAAGGGTCCGGCCATTGTGGGAGGCGGCAACTGGCAGGAAAATGCTACTAACCTAGGCACTTTCAGCCTTCGACAGACTCTAGCATCTACTCTGCCACCGCCTGGTTACTCGAGAGCTCGCCCTCACGTTTGGGCCCTCAGCTTGCCCACGGGCGCTGTTCACCTATTCCAAGTCGGAACCCCCGAGATTAGCAAAGAATTCGTCACTACAGCCAACTACTGGAGCGCGCGCTTGAGTACACACCCTCTGGTCGGCGGCATCAGCAACATCGAGTATGGCTGGAGCGACGCCATCATCAACAACGCACTGGTGACGGCTATCAACGAACAAACCGTGGGGCCGGCGACTGGGCGCCAACGCTCTAACTCAAGGCCCGGAAGCAGCGCCGCCGGAAACCCTCGACCTAGTATGTCGAGCTTCCGCTCAGCTGCTTCACTCGACCACGGCTCCGGAGGCCCTTATAACTCAGCTAGCCGCGGTAATAAGCTGCCTGGTGATAGGATCCACGTCGCCGAGTGGGCGCCACCAACACAGAGCATGCGGCCCAGCAACCTACCAGAAGAGGAGCAGCTCGAAAGTCTACTTGCCTACGTCAAGGGCATCGAAGATGAACTTCAGACGCACAATCAGCTTCGCAGCCCGATGCTGCTCGCCTTCACACCCCGCGGCAACAACGCCGTTCGCGCCATGGCCAACTGGGAGCGCAAAAGTGCCTACCTCCTACGGGAGATAGTCAAGTTCAGGACATACGTCGACTGCTTGCAACAGGCTGAAACGCGCAAGACTGAAATTTACGGAGAGAGAGATTTGGCTCGCAGAGCCGCGAGGGGAGAGTTGGATGAGGGAGAGATTGAATTCGACGTCGAACGAGACACGCCAATCAGGACTTAGATGGACTTGGTGCATACACTATGCTACGGAGAACGAAGGCGGGGGAGTTTGGCAGGGAAAACATGAGCGGTTCACGCGCGCGCAGAGAGCCGAGCCCACGACGAAATGACCACATTGGACTCTAGGAGTTTGAGTTTGGGTGGGCGTCTTTTGGGCGTTGGTTTTGGCACAAACATCATCTTTTGTTTTGTCTTTTTTTTTTCACTTCTTTTTATTTGTACAAACATAGTTTGATACCCAGACTTTTGTCAACGAGCCCGTCCTCACGAGGTTGTCTACCATTCAACGGTAGGGAGCCCCGGGGGAGGGGGCATTTTTTTCTTTTACTTCACAGTGGCTTCGGATGTTTCTCTCATTCCGTCTGGTGGGAGATGTGCCTTGCCTTTATAATAGATAGGGAGGGGGTTACATCATGACACGGCGGTCCGGTGGTCTCGCTGAGCGAGGGAGTTTTGCAAATACAATACGGCACAATACGGCCTTGCTTGCATTGGGAGGAATTGGCTCGTCTCTGATTAATGAGGTGTAAATAGTAATACGGAGCAGAAGGATAAGAAAAAAAAATACAATGGGGAAACAACTTTGGTTTTAAATATGCTTTCCTTCGCCTTGGTCTGATGTATGTTTCCATGACGTGTACTTGAAGAGGCTGCCATTGTCTAGGGTCAGAACGGCTCCTCACTTAATCTCCTGTTGCCCCTGTGAACAATATTAAAGTGCCTACCTTATGGAGTGATATCATCTCACTATCTACTTCTCTCATTAGCTACACAATGATCATTGAATAGACGTTCACATCCTGGAGTTCATCCTATGTCAAATGAGTTACGTCCAATTGGTTGGGATGTTCCTCCGCTATCCCCCGCTGAGGGGTGTGCGTGGGGCTCCCGGGCAATGGATGACTGCTTGCTTGCTATTCTTTCACGTCATCCATCCACTCGGCATTCGGTATTTTTTACCCCACCATTTTATCAACCTCCAACTCAGAGCTCTTCGATCTTCGACTACATACACTAGGTTTCCATCTGAATTGCCAACCCGACTCATTGTCTGAGAGACTCCCCGTGGTTTCGAGGATACTTCAACCAACTCCATTTGATTACTCACCAACGTAAGCTGAGTCTCCGTTCACGCT
>JFBX01000640.1:80623-121092 GCA_001563135.1 Colletotrichum simmondsii | reverse complement strand
CCCCCCCCCCCCCCCTTTGCCTGACAGCCCAGACGCAATGTCACTTGGTCTGCATCATCCACGCCCTGCCACGATGCCGTGTAAGCGTCTTGGGTCACCTATTGCGCGGTCGGTCCCTACCCTACGTCCCTACCTTACCTTATAGGAGCCAAGCCAAGTCGTAGGGCAGCTCCGCGAATCTCCCGAGGCTCGGCCTCCCTGCTCATTGCCTCTGCCAAGTACCGGGTACACGTCGCCCAAAGTCTATCAAGTACACAGGAGAACCAACCTCGTGCCCATGCGGAGCTAGAACGCTCGACGGCCGCGATGAACCATGACGGAGTCCGACTACGGTTGTGTCATTATCAATTTTTTTGTCTCTTTCTTCTTTTCGTTCGGTCCCGTAGGCTAGTCCCGGTCACGTTCACACCCTCGCAAACCTCCGCCCTTCCGCTTCCCGCCTGCATTGTCTTATACCTTGCTTCCCGCGCTCTAGCTACCCTGACGTCTTCTTCCTGCCTCCAGTATAAGCTATCTAGGCCAACCGACTCTATCTGCCTTGACTGAAACAGCAAGTCTTGTTGTTACTCACACCTGCAAGTAAAGCTACTCGCACATAGACACCACCTCATCCAAGCTTCGCCTCGAGGACGACAGACCAAACACCATGACGGAACTCGAAGTTCCACGGCGGTCGTCGAGCACGCTTTCCCGCATCGCTAAGAGGTTCTCATTCTCTACCAAGACATCACCCTCCCCGACACCGACCCAGACCAAAACGACTCTATTCGAGAAGACTCGGGCATCGAGTTCTACCAGTCAATCAAGCAAGTCTAGCAAGTCGAGCACCGGACGGAGCCCAGCACGGAGCGGTGAGCTGAGGCGCCAACAAAGGGGCGAAAAGCTTCTCCGCCAAGAGGAAGAGAAGCGCGAACTGGAAGAGCGCCGTAGGATCGAGTACGAACAAGCTCGCAGTGCCGAGGATGAAGAAACTCGAGCACGGTACGGCGAAGGCGACGAGGGAGATTACCCGATTGAGCTTACGACCATTGGCGAGGCAGTCAAGCTCGATATCAACACCAAGGTGACCTTTCGAGCGAGAATCCACACCCAGCGGAACATCTCGAAACACCTAGACTTCATTCTCTTCCGCGATCAAACCGACACGATTCAAGGCGTATTGGCACACACGACGCCAAACATGGTAAAATGGGTTCAGAGGCTGCATCCCGAATCCATCGTTCAGGTATCTGGCACTTTGAAGAAGCCCGTTCAGGAAGTAAAGTCTGCACACCACCACCATGTCGAAGTAGACGTCTACTCCATCCACCTTCTCAACCCAGCCAAGGCTCCTCCTTTCACCAACTACCAACCACCAGAGAGCATGAACTTCAGGTTGAACAACCGCATTCTCGACTTGAGACACCCCAGCAACCAAGCGCTCTTCCGCGTGAGGGCCATGATCACACGCAAGTTTCGCGAAACACTGGACAACGGCGGCTTCATCGAGATTCAAACTCCTAAGCTACAGCCAGCCGCCACCGAGAGCGGTGCCGAGGTGTTCAAACTGAACTACTTCGGACGGCGCGCATTCTTGGCGCAGAGCCCCCAGTTGGCAAAGCAAATGGCCATCTCTGCAGACTTTGGCAAAGTGTACGAAGTAAGTGACTCTATCCTGGCCGTACAATTGACATGTACTTATACATCCAGGTCGGTCCCGTTTTCCGAGCCGAAAACTCCAACACGCATCGCCATCTGACCGAATACACCGGACTCGACATCGAGATGAAGATCCACAAGCATTATCACGAGCTCATCAGAGTCATTGACCAAGTGCTCAAGAACATCTTCACAGCCGTTCAGGCGATGCCTGAGCTGAAGATCATTCGTGAGCGGTTCCCCAGCGAAGACCTGGTATGGCTGGACGAAACCCCCATCATCCCGTTCCCCGAAGGATTGCAGATGCTTCGTGATGATGGCCGTGATGTGGCCGAAGAAGATCTCTCTACGCCGGATGAGATTCGGCTGGGTGAACTAATCAAGCAAAAGTACGGAACCGACTACTACATCCTCGACAAGTTCCCCGCCAATGCCCGCCCATTCTACACACATAAGGCAGGCGACCCATTCTGGACTAACTCTTTTGATATCTTCATTCGCGGGCAAGAAATCTGCACTGGAGGCCAACGCATCAACGATCCCACGGAGCTGCGCAAGAATATGGCCGACAAGGGTATTTCGGAGGACGAGATGGCCGAGTACTTGGAAGCGTTCGACCTTGGCGCTCCCCCGCATGGTGGTGCCGGCCTCGGTTTGGATCGTGTTGTGTTTCTCCTCCTGAACCTAGGAGATGTACGATATGGCACACTCTTTTATCGCGACCCGAAGTCGTTGCCCCAGCGGTCGTATGCTCTGCCGCACCCGAATGCCGACACCACCAAGGCTTGGGCAGGCAAGGAGATGCCACCACTGGAAGACCTCATTGCCAACTACGGTGATGCCAGCAACACTTCATGGCTTGACGAACGATTCGAACTCTGGCGACACAGCAGCGGTGCCGCGGTCGGTTACGTCAAGCGCGGCAAGTTTGCCATGATTACAGGAGACCCTCTCTGCGACCGTGGTCAATACGAAGAGGTTATCCCAGCTTTTATTGACTTCGTCAAAGACGAGCTCAAGTTGACGCCCGTGTGGATGTTGGTTTCCAACAAAGTTCAGGAAATTCTGGGGCGCCGCATCGGCTGGCGAACCATGAGCTGCACCGTAGAGCAGCGGGCCGACGCCGATCAGCACACCACACCCAACGGCCGTGCCGCTCGCCGCGTCAAGAAAGAAGGCATCAAGGTCCATGAGCTCAAGCCTGACGAAGATTTCATGCGGCGTGCCGATCAGTCCATCGAGGCTTGGAAGGAGAAGCGCAAGGGAAAGACTCAAGTTCATCTCACTGAGATCCGGCCTTGGATTGACCAAGCTCATCGCCGCTACTTCGCCGCCGAAAAGGACGGCAAGGTCCTGTGCATGGTCGTTCTCGCGCAGCTGGCGCCCCGGTACGGATGGCAGGTTAAGTGGGCGCTCGACTTCCCCGACGCTCCCAACGGAACGATTGAAGTCCTCGTCGAGCACGCGCTCTCGTCCATCTCCGGCCCCGTCACCTTTGGTGCTGGTGTCAGCGAGAAGTTCATTCCTGGCGAGCACCTGCACGGCGTCAGGGCTAAGTTCCTCAGCAAAACCTATGCCGGCATCGTCAAGAGTCTGGGTCTCGGCAAGAAGGCCGAGTTCAGAGACAAGTTTGGAGTTTTGGGCGAGCAGGTGTACCTCTGCTACCCGCGCCGCGGCGTCAGCCTTTTTGACCTCAAGCAGGTTGTCAAGTTTTTCATGGATGAAGACGAAGCCAAGGTTTGAGCCAGTTGGCACCAATGACAACAGTGGGAGTGGAAAGCATGGAGTTGAATTCGCGACATTGCAAGCATGGCGTTTGGCTTTTCCTTTTTCTTTTGCTGCATAACCATTACGATACCTTTTGCGTTTGCACCGTTTTTGGATTCTCTTTTCTCTCTTTCTCTTTAGAGTCCTTCCTTTCGATACCAACGTAGACTCGCATTCAGTGTTTCTCGCATGTCATAGCACCCCCCATTGGAGAAGTTCATAGCAGGAAAACGGTTTCACAGCACTTATGTCCAGATAGCTTTATCCCGTAGTAACATGAACAAACTCACAGACATTGTAATACTTCTAAAACAATCTTTTCTGTTGTGAGAGTTGCATAAAAAAGTCAAAGTCCGACGTCGGAGCATCCGGAAACGTTGAGATCTGGAAAGCCTTGGTCGCTGTGGCGTCCCCCGTTTCGTCCGTCTCACATGCTGCGTTTGCATCGCATGGTATCCCGCCGGCAGGCAAAGTGTGATACACTCTGGGCAAGAACCCCAAGTCTGGGTCAGTAGCCGTGGCAGGCGACAACGGTGGAAAGTTTTTACCTTAATTCATGGCTTTGGGAATATAGTAATCTGCCAAAACGCCTCGGTTGCCGAGAGACGTGGGGTGTACCTTTCTTGGGAGGCTATGATGTCACATCTCCAATGGTCAACGCCTGCCAGCATATTCTCTCAGATCGAGGGGGGAATTGCGGACACAAGAGTGAATGACAGAGTCAAGATGAGCATTGATACACGGCGACGATTATAGTTCATGAGTTTATGTTTAGTTGTTCATAGCAGTACAATTGGGATATCGTACAAACACCTCTACATCTACCGGCCGTGGTAGGCTTCAAGCTCCATTCTCCTCATCGCTACTCATCATCATCGAAAGAGAAACATCGGGAAAAAGCAGAATCCCCTCAAAGGAAGGATTGCAGACCAAAAATTCCAGACGTGGCCGGCATAAGGGAAAGAAACGTGACTAGCTAGCTAGATGCCCCGAAAACTCCTGGGAATCAGTTTATCCTGGGTCCATTACTCTCTCATTCTCATTCTCTCCACCTGCGAAGCTGCGGGCTAAGGATTGGCGACATTGCTCAAACAATAGATTCTGACAAGAGGGGGTTGGGAGTCTCAATGAGTGACTGATTCATGCTGTGATTCCCGTCTCGAAAGACAAGGCCCGCGTGTCATGGAAACGGCACGTGAATGATGGGTGTCTAGTTCGCAGACGGAGGGTTGAGGTTTCTCAGCGCGTCCATGGACGATATGGACACCTCCTTCTCGAGCTTGTCCCAGCACTCGGGGTGTCCGAGGGCCGAGATCCAGTAATTGCCCTGGAGATCCTTACCGAGAATGGTGAACACATTGCGAGAAAGGATGCTGCGCGTTCGGGCCAGAGAGTGGTGATAAGCGATCTTTCCGGGAGGAGGGCGGTTGAGCACTTCCGTGACGGTGGCATTGGCGGCGGTCTTCTCTGGGTCGCTGCCAGTAGTGTGTCCATTGGTTTGAATACCGCCGTTGACCGTGATCGGTTCAGAAATGCGCGGTATCACGGCAGGAGAAAAGTCGATGCAGTCAAAGAACTTGCAACGCGCCCAGTTGGTAAAAATGATGAGCATACTGTTTGGATCTCCGTAGATCGGCTGAGAACTACACCGACCTCCAGCACGGAGACGGCGCATGAAAGCCATGATCTGAGAAGGCGTGGTTTGAGTCTGAATATCGTGGCGGAAGCAGCGAGCGACGTATCCGAGAGGGGCTTTGAGGACTTCGGCAGAGCTAAGGAGGGTCCAGGTTCCGAGGGCAAAGTTCTGAACGTACAGCTTTCCGGGGGCGAAGACAGACTTGAGACGGCCAGTGATATCCACAGCATTGAGAACAGTAACAGGTCGGTTGGATCCACGAGCGAGGCAGACAAGGCGGGTCCACCATGCCGTGAGTACGTCGCCTTCACTAACGAAAGGTGCCTCTTCAGTTCCTAACCCCTTCTCGTCCATGGCGTGCAGGTCTGCCATGGCGCGAGCACGAAGGCCGGCGACAAAGTCGGCCGGCAGGCAGAGCACTTTAGACTCGATTTCCGGACGACGATACATATCCCAGAGGAACCGCAAGCTGAACCTGAAGTGGCGGAAACCCTTGAGTTGTCGCCGATCAAGCAAGTATGCCTCCTTTTCAGGATCAGTGTCCACGCCGACGTCGTCAAGAATATCCTTGTGAGCACCGTGTATAACAGGGACTTCTGCCTCGCGACCGGCAAGGACTTGCGACCAGGCCTGCACCAAGGCTTGCATGCCCGCGGCGCCAAACATGACGTGTGAAAAGAGGAGACCGACAAGGGTTGCATCGTTGAAAGAGACGACATGGAGAGCGATCTGAGGTTCATCGGAGCACATGAGGTCTTCGAGGGTCTTGGGAGCGTCCTGACGGGCGCCGAGGTTGTAGAAGTTGATGACACCAGGCTGGATAGACGGTGTAGAGGTGGTAGTGGGGAGGTGCTTGGCAACATTGTGTTCTTTGATGCTGAAGTCGTGCACATCGTGGGAAAAGCGAATGGCAGGGCGAGCAGGTGTGAAATGCTTCGGGACATGAAGCTCAAGTTGGTTGTCGGGCTTGATGATTTCTCGGGTTAGCAAGACCCCTTTCCAGAGTGTTGTTCAAGTGCCGAATTCTCCACACAAGGGGATACTTACTCTCATCCTCATGCGACCGCCAAGCTTCCTCCAGTCGCCAATCTCGATCAAACGAGAAAGAGAAAGATTGAGCTTCTCTGCGTCGAGGACATCGTCGAAGCGAAGCGTCCAGTTCAGAAGCATCTCACGAAAAGGCTTCGTATCGTCAAAGAAGTGAACCGGGTAGACATCATCCGTAGCTACCGTTGGCAGCTGGGTACGCTTAGGCTTACGGCCGACGAAAGAACGCATGTAATCCATGATGATTAGAGAAGGAAGAAGATGAGCGGTGTCGTTGTTGGCTGCCGAGAGCTCTGACAAGACTTCCAGCCGCAGACCAAGACAAGACCAGGCAAAGGAGAATCAATCCAAACGTTGAACAGAAATTCAAATGACTGGCGTCACAGGCCTGCGAGCCAAGTTGTAGGACGCCGGCTTATATGGCATAAGAGATGCCATCCGTCTTGGCCGGGATTTTTGGGCCCAAGTCCATGGCAGCTTCCAAGGCGTCTTTGCATGTGTACGGAGGTTTCCTGTAGGTTTGAAGCAGGGTCTGAGCAGACCGTTGGTCAAATGGTTCATTGCGTTGTGCAGATGCTGCAGCACCGAGAAACAGGCTTTGTCGAGAGAGTGTGTGCGTTTCGTACAGAAGCCGAGCGAGATCGTGCCCCCTTGAAGTATAACACTCGCAGCCGTTCCACCTTCAAGGCTGGGCTATGTCAACTATTACCCCATCCGTTCTCTGCTTGGCGGGGGAGACCAAAGCTAGCGAAACTGTTGGCCCTAGCCTCTAAGCTTGTTGTGATCTTGCATTTTAATGGGGATCCCTGTCTGTGGTTTACATCGCGTGTTACGAAATAGGTTGACAAAGTGAGCCAACCCCGGAAAGTAAGGTGAATAGAGAGACTGTTATCGCGGCCGAGGATGGATGCCCACAGTGGAGCATAGTAGCACGGAGCCGGCCGGAGTTGGCTATCGATGCATCCCGCATAGTTCCCCGCAGTTGGAATTAAAGGCAGATGGATTGCTTACCACCCCAATAAAAGGTAAATGGCACGCCGCGGGCGTCCTTTCCTTGCGAGGTGGCTTTTTGAACCGACGAAACTCTGAATGACAGCCGCACAAGAGACAAGATGACAGGACAGCCATACAACCTCTGGGTGGGAGGCCAGGAGAAGCCTGGTCATGCAGAGCAGTTCGTGACCTTTTCTTCCCTTTCTTCACCTTTCGAAGCTTCCCAGTACCCCGCGCGAGGGGCTGCAGGGCGCTTATCTGTGCTCGAGCTCATGCTCATGCTTATGCTCATACTCACACTTGTGCTGATGCTCGACTCTCACACGCCAACAGGATCCCGGTCGAAGACCCCGCGACAGGTGAGATCTTTGCCAAGTAAGTTCTCAGCCCTCAGCCTCGACTTCGATGCCCCGTCCGCAATTATTTCCTACACGGGTGAGACTGACTGGCATCCGAATGCGTGCAGCTGTCACGCAGCGTCCCTGGAAGACGTTGAAGAAACGATTCGTCTGGCGCACGAAACCTTCAAGGCCGGAACGTGGTCTAGAGCGCCCCGTCATGTTCGCGCCGATGTCCTCGACAAGACGGCTGAGCTGCTCACCGCAGAGCTGCCCTCACTGATTCCTCTCGAGGTGCGCCAAACCGGACGCGCGATACGCGAGATGCGCGCCCAGGTGCCCACGTTGGTCAAGTGGTTTAAGTATTATGCCGCCCTGCTGCGCACTGAAGAGCGTGCGGTACTGCCAACTGTGGGCAAGCTGCACAACTGGATTGACCGTGTGCCACTGGGTGTTGTGGTGCAGATCACGCCCTTCAACCACCCACTCCTGATTGCTGTCAAGAAGATAGCGCCCGCCCTTGCAGCGGGAAATAGCGTTGTGGTGAAGCCGAGTGAACTGACACCGCTCACGACGCTGCTGTTGGGCAAGATCTTGCAGAAAGCTGGTGTGCCCGACGGAGTCTTCCACGTGCTTCCTGGATACGGCGCAACAACTGGCAAGGCCCTCGTCGAACATCGGCTTGTTCGCAAAGTCGACGTCACTGGCGGGACTGTGGCTGGGAGAGCCATTGGCTCGATTGTCGGCGGCAATCTGGCGCGGTACACGGCGGAACTGGGAGGCAAAGCGCCGCTGATCGTCTTCGAACAGGCCGATGTGGATGTTGCAGTCAATGGCATCGCATTCGGGTCCTTCATTGCTAGCGGACAAACATGCGTCGCCAGTACCAGAATTCTCGTCCAGGAAGGGATCATGCAGTCAGTGTTGGAGAAGCTGAAAGCCAAGGCCGAATCCATTGTCCGGCGGATGGGCTCACCGAGCAATCAGGAATCCATGATGGGCCCGCTGGTGTCGGCGAAGCAATTGTCAAACGTAGAGGCGCTTGTGAATGAAGCGCTTGCTGCAGAAGGCGCAGCCTTTACAGGCGGACGTCGCATGTCTGGAACCAGTAGCCTGGATGGAATCGACTTTGCCAAGGGATACTACTTTGAACCGACAGTGCTGGTGTCTCGTGCCGAGGGCGACATCCTCAAGTCGCGTATCTGGCGGGAGGAAGCGTTTGGGCCGGTGGTTGTGGTGGCGCCGTTCAAGACGGAATCAGAGGCCATCGCACTCGCCAACGACAGTGAATTCGGGCTAGGAGCGGGCATCTGGACGCGGGACGTGGCGCAAGCGTTTCGAGTGTCTGAAGAAATCGACGCAGGCATCGTGTGGGTGAATACGCACCATCGAAACGATCCCAGCAGTCCGTGGGGTGGCGCAACGAGCGCGAGCGGTGTTGGCAGCGAGAACGGCATCGATGCATACCAGGCCTACACGACGACCAAGAGCACAATCATTAGCTATGCAAGCCCAGAGGAGGCGCTGGCGGCAGACGACTGGTTCCGTGAGGGTGCTGGTGACGTGCGATACGGATAGACGGACCCTCGATAAGTAGACCCTCAATAGACGAAGTATCGCCCATGGTTCAATTGACCAATATCAACTCTTGAGTTGCGAATAAGAGAGTGAGAGAGAGAAAGAACGGGAGGGAGAATGATGTTCCTCTCATGTTCGGGGATGAAGTGCTCGTTTCGAAAGTCGAGAACCCGTCAGTGCGTGGTCGCTTGTCATGATCCCGCGGCATGCAGGCCGAAGATCCGTCATTTGCGTCTCGGACCGCAGGTGCAAGCGAATCGTTGGAACGAGTCAACGAAGCAGACTGTCTCGCTCGGATGGAATCCAGCGTGAGGTGATTGGAAGCATAGGTATGGTGTAAAAAGAGGATTCTTCCGCCGATTGAGATATTTCTGAGGATCGGCAAAAGTGATCAGGTCCATCCAGGATTCGAACCTGGGCCTACGGAAGGTTCTGAGAATCAGAATCCGACGTCCTAACCAACTAGACTAATAGACCCATTCCTGGAAATATGTTGCTGCCATCTCGTATCTACAGGCTGCGCTTGTGCTTGTGGTCAGCGCCGTCTGGTGGCGGCTGGCGCTTTGCGAGGCCTGCGTCGACGTCGCTGTGTCGCTTCTCCAAGAAGCCATCCATTGTGCGGCTCAAAATTGCGGAAGAGACGGATGAGCCCCGAAATAAGGTGGTCGTTGATTGGGTGTCTTGAATTGGATCGAGTTTGACGCAAGGTGTCCAAAGTCTCGTCACAAAAGTCTGATGGTTGATGGGATCTTCCATGCCGTTACCCGTGCCGCTACCCACGGCCAGAAGCATCGCACCCAAACGGGGCGGTCGTAAAGAGTGATTGGCTCTTCTTCTTAATTTCGACATTGGCAAGCTTCGTCAACGGCCGTCCAAGTGTCGGTTCTGTGGCCGTTTCTGTCTCGTCGTAGGTAGTCATATCGTTCTGGAATGTCTGATGCTTGTCTGATGCTTGTTCGGCTGGTCCTGTAGATGGGCGAACAGGAGAGAAAAGCTGCGTCTCAGTCTTTTGGTAGTCACCTCGTCCTGCTCCTTCTCCCTGGCTTGGCTTAGGTAAGGCAGTTGCTCTGCACTTATCCCGCGCCTTCCTACCCGACCTCACTTAGATGCTCCGTACTTGCCGCGATAGTTAGATCCATTCGCATGACATCATCCGAACGCCATCCACTCCATTGTCTTGTGTACCACCACTAAGAGCAGGAAGGTGTGGACCAAAGCTATTATTCACAAAAAGGAAAGCACCCATATCAGACCATTCGGAAAGGAAGGAACCTTACATTCTCAATTTCCCTGCTTCAATTGGATGAGAACAGCTTGCTTCCTGTCGCGAACTCTCTTTCCCCGACATTTACCCCATTGAGACATCCACTCGTAGCCGCATTGGCTTCAGCATCGACGTCTGACGCTTCTACCACCCGCTTTACACATCTCACCTTGCCTCAACTTGTATCTTGTTCAAAGCAAGGAGCACCTTGGAGTCAGCCCTATTTTCAGCATTGAAAACCATTGCTCCAAGCTCCAGTTCACGTCGCCGGTCGCCGGCCGAGTCTCCCAGACATTCCAGTCTTAGCGATATTGAATCAGTCCCACGTTAAGACATGTCGCGACCGAAACAGCACATCGTCTTTCTGACGGGGCCTACGGGCACTGGCAAGACGACGATAGCAAAGTATCTGACAGATTCGCTACGCATGACCTTTATCGAAGGCGACGACGTCTGTGCCCCTCCTCCCTCCATCCTCCCCCAGATGAACCGCCAACTCTATGTCTGCCGACAAGCGCACTGATACTGACACAAATTTCTTGCCTGAACAACAGTACCATCCCAAAGAGAACGTAGAAAAGATGCACAGAGGCGAAGCCCTCACCGACGACGACCGCTGGGGTTGGCTCGACGTTCTCCGTGACGAGGCCCTCAAGGAACTGGAGCGGGACCACCAGGGTGTCATCGTCACCTGTTCCGCTCTCAAGCGCACCTATCGTGACGTCCTACGCGGTGCGTCGCACCCGGAGAAGGACATATTTGTCCATTTTGTCACACTGCACGCGCCCGAAGAGGTGCTCTTCGAGCGTGTCAAGAACAGGCATGGCCACTTTGCTGGATCCAACCTGGTGCACAGCCAATTCCAGAGCTTGGACCCGCCGCAGGCGGACGAGCCGGACGTCGTTGGCGTTGATGTGCAGCCGCCTGTGGACGAGGTGAAGAGGGATGCGCTGGAGAAGTTGAAAGGCTTACTGAGTAGATGAAGATGGTTGCCACTACATAGCGAGCACAACGCAGGAAATCTAGCAGTCACTGGGAAGTACTGATTTGTATATATACCGTACTTGGAAAGTCGACCGCCTCAGAAGCTGGCTGACCTAGTCTAGATAACATAGCTCAGGAACGAATGGCCAAAAGACTCGCGAATACCCTGGATCCAAATTACGCCATGTCCATGCAGCAAATCCTCCTACTTAGCCCAACAAACATGCGGCTAATAATCCGAAGCAGAAGCGCTCCCATCGGTTGCGGATTCGATCAAGAGAGGGGCCGTTATAACCCCAACAAGACCTTCAAGCGGGTCAGATGGGAGTGTTCAGGAGGCCAGTATAAGTCTGCTGGAACTGCTCTTGAACCTCCTGCAGCTCCCCAGTCTCTCCAGGTTGACGCTCAGAAACGGGTGGCATGCGATAGAACTGCATCCCAGGCCGAATCGCAAGATTGTCCAAGTTCAAACGAGGCTGGAGCACAGGTCGAGGAGTCGTCGACACGCCATACTCCCGCTCCCGCGCCGGAACGAGAGGATCGTGATACGCCAGCCCCGGCCGCGAAGATGCATTTCCGACGTGGCGATGCTCGTCCTGGACGAGGTTGGGGACAGAGTCGTCGGCACGACGTTTGGGCAATGGTATCAAGGGACACAGAGCCTCTTGCTCGCGAAAGTAGTCCTGGGCTTGCGAATACCGCAGGTTGACATCGTGCGCGAACGGGGTGTGCTCATCGATCCGGCGGCGTGCCCAGGGAGGGCCAAAATTGGAGTCGACTAGGTAGAGGAGATCACGGGCTCGTAACGAAGCTCGCTCTGGCGGGTGGGGGGGTTCCCATTTGAGGACGGGAGCTGGGCCGGGACGGAGGCGGGGGAGATGGATTCCGTCGCTGGCGAGGGCATTCTCGTGTCTGTGGTGCGAGGCTGATGTCGCTTCTGGGAAGAAGAAGGTCCTGGGACCTGTTGCCTCGTTGATATAGACCGGCGGCGGGGGTCGATCTCGAGCTTCGTGGACGACATCTTCTTCCTCAGGTGTGTCTTCCTCATATTGGCCATCCTCGTGATGGCCTGATTGCTGGTATTCCCAGCCGCCGGCGACATATGGTCGTGGCTGTGGATATATGATCTCGCCCTCGGCGGCGGGCCGTGTAGTGCGGTTTTCCATTGTCTTGGAAAGTACAGAGGATTCTTGTGGTATTCGTCGATGAATAAGAAAAATCAAGGCAAGGGAAAGAGATGAGGAAGGAGGAAGAATCGCTATGAAATCTAACTTCCTGTCGACCCAACTAGGTTGACAATATATCCAAGCAGCAAATCTTCCCGCTATCGCAAAGGAAAAAATGAATCCAGAGCAACTGCTTAATCAAGGTACATAAACACTTAAAAATTCACGAAAAAAGAGCGGACTTAGGGGGCCGTTCAAACAACCTGAACGGTTCTTCAAAAACTGTTCCCTCCCGCAGGATCGTGAAACCCACATCCATCATACCACAAAGTCAGGTTTGCAAAGATTCCCAAGACGAAGCTTAGCCCAGTCCAGCCATACGTACGTCGGCCAGCCATGACCCAAAAGATTCCTGGAACTTTCACGGTTTAAACACGGCACATTCATGGAGTAAACGTCCCATCCGGGTTGGGTACTCACCTGCCATGACCCACTCCGCGATAACCTCAAGTAACCCACTTTCGGTTCCGGCAAGGTACTCCAGCCGAGAATCTATCTAGGTCTGAGCTGGCAAGGTTTCAAAAGATCCAGTAAGTTTCTATCTCTGCCGTCCTCTCTTCGAGGGGTAAAACGTCAGAGTCATAGACATAAAAACGAGTCCAAAGGGGTTCGAAGCCCGAGACGTGGAGGTATAAGCTTCCCCAGCCCCATTCGATTCTCCGGGTTCCAAGATACGCGGCGTGTTGTCAGGGCTTCAGAGTATTTACACGTGACACACGTTAGTTCGCAAGATTTTCTTGATGCTGTCCGGGCTTGAGTATAGGTGAAAGAGGTTGTGTAAGTGGCGGGCAGCCGTGTAACGTTATCCAACATAGAAACATGTAAGTAGCCGACGTCCGCCAAGGTTTTTTCTCGGCACATCAGCACGAATTATAGAAACTGAACAGGCAAGAGTGTAGTCAAAGTGGTATTATTAGTAGAGCAATCTATAAGCAAGCCTGGCTTCCGATGCCAATACGCCCCTGTCCCTTTTCATTATACATAATTACATACATACACGCCCGTCTTCCGAAACATATGCACAGATGGAAGAAGCAGGCAAAGCTGATCGATCGTGATGGCGATCCGATTACAGCATCATGGCAGCAAACAGAGCCGCGACACCTGCAACGAAGAAGCTGCTCTTCAGAGTGGATGCAGCAGCGGGCGCCGGTGCGCTTGTTCGGGCGGGAGTGCCGCTAGTTGTGGAGGGGAGAGTCGTCTGGGCGTTGACAGATCCGGTGGGGGATCCAGAGGTGGAGACCAGTCTCGTCAGGGTCGATGACGTGCCGTTAGCGTGAGTGGTCGTGGTGTTGGCGGCGATAGTCAAGGACGCGACCGGGGCGCTGGTGGTGGGAGTCTGGACGACGGTGGTAGTGTTCTTAGCACTCTGTGTCGGGGCATCGGACTCCTGGGCCTTGTTCTTATCGTCCTTGTCGCTGGACTTTTCCGGCTTGGGGCTGGCGACGTTGCCGACACTGCCAGGGCTGCCGCTCTTCTCGCCGGCGCCGATGATCTGGATGCTCTGCCACTTGCCGTCGGAGCCCTTGGAGTACTCGTACTGCTTGGCACCAGCCTTGTCACCACCAGCGTAATCCCAGACCTTGAGGGAGCGGTAGTGACCGGCGAAGGGAGCCTGATCCCACTGAGCAAGACCACCGGCCCAGTCGATGGTGCCCTGGGCAGTGCCCTTTCCACCGACCCAGGTACCGAGCTTCAGCTGCATGGGAGTTTGCGGGTAGTTGCCCTCGGCAGGGGTGGCGGTGCGGTAGACCTTGCCGTCGATGGAGAAGATGATGGACTCCTTGGTCCACTCAATGGTGTAGGTGTGGAAGCTGGTCATTGGGTTGAAGGGGACCTCGTAGTAGCGAGCGCGGGTGTAGTCGTTGACACCGAGGGCGTAGAAGTTGGTTTGGACGTGGGTCTGGTCGGCACCGACAAACTCCCAATCGATCTCGTCCAGGGCGTCAGACTGCAGGACAATGCTAGTGACGATGCCGCGACCGGGGGCGGCCTGCAGTTCGACCTCGACCTTGCCGAAGAAGAGGTAGTTCTTTGAAGTGAGGGTCGGGGCGTTGCTCTCCTCGAAGATGGTCATCTCGCAGCCCGAGTCGGCGGAGAATGACAGGACTTTGGGGTTGTACTTGATGCCGCCATCGACGATGAAGAAGGACTCGAGGTCGTTCATGTTCTTGGAGGTGCGGAAGTCATAGCTGGCTTCGCCGCCAAAAGCGGTGTTGGCAGGGCATGCTGAAGATTATGTTAGAATCGTCATTCACAATTTGGTGTAAGTGAGTGAGGGGAACATACTATCGCCCTTGACGGGGTTGCAAGCGGAAAATGTCTGGGCAGAAGCCAGGCCAGCAGCGGCCAGGGTCAAGGCTGCGTAGCGCATCATCTTGACTTGTGATAATGGAAGAGATGTGAGGAGGAGGAGGGCGATGGCGAGGGTGAGGCTGTGAGTGATTGTCGTTGAAGTCAAACTTGCTGCAGAAAAGGAGCGGGAGCAAGGGTAGATATCGACGTTGAGAAGTCAGGTAAGGTTGAGGTAACACAAGAATGAGTAAACAACCACGGACGGTGATCCGAGGAAGATGTCCCAAATATAGAAATTAAGGAAAGGCTAGAGGGATGGAAGAAAGAAACTAGCGCACTGGGCAGGTGGGAGGCCAAGGAAACAGAAAATGGTGAAAGGACGGCACCGGACGCTGTGTCTCTAAGTTTAGGCCGAAGCCGCCGCTTGGGAAACAGTAAACGGGAGGCTGGCGGATTCTGGGCGACCGAAAGTGAAGAAAGTGAATCACGAATGTACAATGTACCCTGGTGTGGGGTGTCAGTGTAAGTGTAAGTGGGCGAGGATGAACACGAGCAGAGATGAAAGCAGGCTGGCAACGGTGAAGCCGGGCACCGAGGAGAGAGACATTTCCCACCTCACCTCAGTCATTGGGAGAGGTAAGACCACTGGGCCTCAGAATTACAGTCAAGTACCTTACTTTGCAACCAAGACAGAGAGACGAGAGAGGCTGTGTCTCTTTCCTGCTGCATTAGGGCCAGTAAGCGTAGGATGACACGAAGAATCGCTGCTTAGTCTGCTTCCATTTCTGGGCGCCTTCCTTTTCGCTTGAACGAATCCGCGCTCGCCAGGCGCACCGCCTTCCTCATCTATTGGCCATTTAGCGGGAAAGAGTGCAACAGATGGGAGGTTGGGGACCTTCCTAGTGATGAGCTAATGCAGGGTCCAAGTACCTTGGCTGCGAACGATGCGTGGAGAGATACATGCAATGGTGTGCACCCTCGTCTTTTCCCCAGCCAGCTGGTTTGGCTTCAGGGACCCTCAGTGGCTGCCGCAAGCGGGGACTTTAACATCGATTACCTCAGCTTCCTCCCTCTTTCCCATCTTTGCACCTGCACCTTCCCTCCCTTCAGTCAGTGAACCTGCCCAGAGTCGAGACGGATACGGAGTACGTACCGCGTTCTTGCCGTTCAGCTCGTGTCCGGTCGCGCCGTTGCTGCCACGCCAAACCCTCTGCATCCATCCAGCTGGGGTTCCTGCCCATCTCGTGTTTGAATCATCAGATGGGCGCCGTTTCCGTCTCCCACAGCCCTCGTCATGTTGTTTCCTCTCCAGCTCAACTCTAAAATCTCCCAACCTCTTCATTCCTCGCAAACCACATCACCGGTTCATCTCCTGACAGATTCGACCTGCCAGCGGTGCGTCCATGACGCCGTCGCCACTCGACTGCAGACGTCCATCACCCCCTACAACATCCATAATGTCCCATTCCCAGCCCTCGCTCAATATCTTTCCCCCGTCAACAATGTCTTACGCTTAAACCGACATGGAAGTCTGAAGATGATCTTTACCCACGCACACAGACACTCTCGGCAATCTCGAGCGCAAGCAAGCGAGGCCACTTTAATTTCCAGTCGGCTAGCCACATTTGCAAGCAGCCACACAGCCCTGCATCTCAGGGGATTGTGGCCCATCTACGCCAGCCGAGGCGCCAAGATGGTTGGTCGTCTCGTATCTTGGGAATAGGATGCGTCCGTTCGAGTTGCAACATCAAAATTACCTCGCGAATATGCTAAAGCCGTCAAGTGAGTAGAACAACGACCGATTGCATCAAGGTCTCTAAAGACGCTTCACTTGGCTTCTTTGGTCCATCCTTATTCGTTGTTTTTAATCTGCTTTTTGCATCTCTTTTGGATATTCCGTCCTAGCGGGACTAAAGACTAACTAACACGGAGCAGCCTGCATCTTTTGTCCCCCTTTGCACGGCCTGAGAAAACACATTCTGCAACAATGGACTTGTCCCGTCGCCCCTTGCATCAATCTGGTCAATCCATCATAAGTCGTCTCGTAAATTGGCGCCAAGCGAACCTGTCCCTCGACCATCCACCAGCACATCCTCTGCGTCTTTGTGTGTCCATGTCCTCCCGACGGTCTCGAATCAATGCGGTCCCCTTGGGAAGAAAATTTGGAATGGTAAGAAGTGAAAATTGTATAGACAAAACACCCAATCGTGTCCTAGTCGCTGACGATCATCAGATCCGAAACAGAAACACTTGGACACGACACGCTAAAGAAATCCAATCGCTCTCGTCAAGATCATCCGAAACTTGCTCCGCTTAGCAGGTGTTGAGCATGGAGGTGAGGGCAGTCTTCTCGGCAGAGGTGACGGTGAGGGCCCAGTAGCTCTTGACCGCAACCCAGGAGCGGGCGTAGGTGCAGTAGAAGCTGGTCAGAGGGGGCTTCCACGAGTCGGGGCTCTTGTCGCTCTTGGACTGGTTGACCTCATCCGTGACAGCCCACAGCTGGGGGCGGGTGAGATCGTTGGCAAACGACTCACGCTTGGCAGTGGTCCACGATGCGGCACCAGACTGTCGTCCCATGTTAGCATGCACCTTTAATTCTAACATTGCGCACAGAGCAGACTTACGATCCAAGCGTTCTTCAAGGGGACCATGTGGTCAATGTCAACATCGCTAGCGGCGGTCCAGGTGGCACCGTCGTAAGGGCTCTTCCAGGTACCGCTGGTCGCGGAGCAGGCAGAGTTGACAACAACGTTGGTGCCATCACGCTGGAGCACAGTCTCGCGGGTGTTGCAGGTGCCGGAGATGGTGTCCCAGGTGGGGAACAGGTCACGGTCGTAGGTGCCGGTGTTGGTCCAGGCGGCAACGGTCAGAGCAGCGAGCTGGGTCTTGGCCGAAGCGGCAGTGGGGATGCCAGGCTGTATGCAACATGTCAGAAACGGCTTCGGCAACGGCCAGCCACGAAGAATTCGGACTTACGGGAGTGGGCATCGGCAGAGGCTCGGCGACGGGGTTCGGGGCCGGGACGGGAGAGGCGACGGCCGCGCCGGCGATCATGAACAAAGCAGCAGTAACCTTCATGGTGACGGTGGCGAAAGGGCGGATGGATGAGACCGGGTGAGAAGACAAGACTGGGATGGAGGCTGGAGTGATGTGGTGAACGGGTGGCTTGGCACTGACGATGAAGCAGAAACAATAAACTGAGAGCGGGAGATCTGCCGTGATTTATATCCTCCGTCGACGTCCTTGCGGTTTATCTCGTTTGTCGTCAAAAGGACTCCCTCGTCGGCGGGTCGCGAGAGTTCCCAAGTCTGCGTTTCCCTCGCTTGTACAACGTCGAACCCCACCTTCATGTCGTTTGCAGCTCCGTCGAGCCAGTCACCACGCCGTCCGACCCCACGATTGTCTACCTGATGTCTTAATCTCCAGCCTGACCCTCCAGGAACCCGCCGACGATGCGGCATTGAGTTGATGAAACGGCGCGCTGTTCTGAAAAGGGGCACTCTGTCCGGCCACAGTACGACCCAAAGCGACAGTCTCATAGGGCTTTCGCAGGGGGGACCACAGGGTTCTGTGGGCGAGCTGACAGCTCCGTGTGCCTTTATCTCTCGTGTTATTGGCGGGGGAATCTAAACCTTTGGTCAACTTCCCGGTCTTTGAGTGCCGATGCACGGCGCGCTACGGCTCCCGCTCTCTCGCCAACCTTAAGCCTGGTCCGTCCCAACTTTCCCAACCTTAACGCCAAGCTCACGAGAGTCGAGAACCAGCCACTCACGTCTCCCGGCACCGGCACGTTATCTTATCGGTCCCTGTCAATCACCTGCGAAAAGCGACATGGCTTGGCTGCGAAATCCTGGTCGTTCTGTCAATCTGTCTTCCATCTTGGTCCTGTCCGCTGCACGTCAACCCCTCCATGTCCCGGCTCCTTCAACAATAGCGCACGGGGTCTTTCACGAACCTTCCTGTTTGGGGGCCAGCTGCCGATGATGCGTGGTTAAGACTTCATGAGGAAGCCTGCCCTTGGAGGTGACGCTCGTGATAGCAACCTCTCAGGGTCTCGAGAATCGAAACGAGGCAACCCACGGGCTGCAGGCTCGCAGACGTGCAGCACACAAACAACGAAGCCTAATGTCTCACGCCAGACGAATAGAGGCAGGTCGGCGGGAGGGTAGATCCGGATCACCACTCGACACCGCAACGCCGCAAACCTGGAGAAGCCATCTCGGCCGCTGGTTGGACTACATTTACGACAGCCAAGCAGGCCTGCGCAAGCGCTGATAGCGATCGTCATCCCAAAGCGGTGTACAACATGGGCTCGGATTCGCTGCTTGGCCATTAAACATAGTTTCCCGCCATACCTCGAAGTAGCGTTCCCCGTCCCCATAGGCTGGCGTTCTCAAAATCCCATTACTCGTGCGAGGCGGACCTCCCCAGGATGGCAAGACGCAAAAGAGCCCACATCCCGACCTCCGATCGGACCTTGCATCTGAATAAGCTTAAGCGGCACCGAGTTGCAACTTCACACACACGCCACTCATTATCATGGAGAATATCTCGGCCGACTACCATCCCCCGCCTAGCCTATGTGTCTTATCGACAACCAGACTGTTTGATTGTCTCTCAGAAGTCAAATCCGTCTTCGCCCATACCTGTACATCCGGCCTTTCCGCCAAACCAGGCACTCTGTCGCCACCACTCGGATATCAGTCAAGATTCAGGGCAACTTCAAGCCTCGGCAGCGATAAGAAGATTGCAGGGGAGGGAGATATCCCGCGGAACGTAATAAGCTTGACCAAACGAAGAAGGACCACTCACCCCGACACACCCTGCCGAGCACATGCCCAGCAGCTCGGAGCCGCAACCAGTAGCTCCTCCACACGTTCCCGTTGCGCAGCTGCCCACAGCTCCGGCCCCCATGTTCGCGAGGCCTGGCCCAGCGGGATACATGGCGCTCGTCGTCACGGCGGCCAAGACCGATGCCCAAGGTCCGTCCACGGCGATATCTTTCCCCCAGAATGACATCTTATCTTCACCGCGAGGTCCCATGCGCTTGCCAGAGTCCACCTTGAAAGTCTCGCTTGCCCTCTTGCGCGCCTTGGAATGCGTTTCTTCCAGTCTATTCCTGAACTCAGAACGCAACGGACGTGTCGCTGTCCGCTGCGCTGTCGTCTCGTTGGTGTGCACCGCCGGATGCGACGAGACATGCGCAGACTCGGCGGCTGGCGGCATGGGCATATTGTTGGCCTTGGAGGCTGCATGCCATGCTTCGAGAACTAAGGTACATGTACGCTCAGCAGGGGTTTGGTAAGTAAGTGTGGCTGATTCTAAAAGTAACACAGGCACACATGGGGGCGCGGGGAAGTGTAGTGGTTGCAAGATGCCTTACGCTTTTCCTCCTTGCCTATTCCGAACATCTTGGTCGTGGGCAAGGCCATCACCCTGACGGCTATAGATAACACATCTGCAGTCAGTAATCACGACCAATTTCATTGTAGCTATCACCATCGGAGTGCGCCGAGCAGCGAGACCATGCGATATCACGACTTCCGGCTCGGGCTGGAGAGATCAAGATGACAGTGCTCTGGGGTGGTGGTACTGATAGGGACACTCACTTTCGCAGTACCAGCATTTGCACTCCGAGTAGATCTCGCCGTACTTTTCCTGGTACGTCTTACTTGTCCACTCAAAGGCTGTGCTTAGTCGATCCTCGTCAACTTTGTCATTGTGATCTACAAAGGCCCCCGTCTTTGCGAGTGTGAAGACAAAATAGGACTGAGGAGAGAGCTGGTGCGTGTGCCACGCGAGGTCGACGTCAAGTGTCGGGACGGCAACTTTGTCTCCTGTGGACGAGGCAATAGCGATGATCTCGACGAATCGATCGTACTTTTTTAAAAGTTCCGTCATGATGTCCCGCGCTGTAGGAAAGTGCAACCAGTTGAGCTGTCAAGGTCAGTCACCTGGCCAGCTTAGTGTGTGAAGAGAGGAAGCCCTCACCTTGCACATCTTTTCAGTAAAGGTTGCTTGGCGCATCACACATCCTACGAGGTCAATGGAGAAAGGCGATGAGTTCTCCCAGTAGCGCGACATCATCTTTCTCGTCTGCCGTTTAGCGTCTAGACTCAGACGGAAGGCCGTCACATTTTCTTGGCTGGGTCGGCTCATCACCTCACGTAAGTTCTTGGGATGTGCAAATTTACCAGTAAAGCTCTCCTCCATGATATCTCGAACGGCCATCATGCTCGGGGAAATTTTACTTCCGGGCTTGAACATCTCGAGGATGTGTCCCGAAAGCCCGCGACGGACCAGGCGGGTGGGGAAGAGTCGGTCCGGGCATTCCCCTGACGTATCCTCTGAGCCGCATTGTAAAGGTTTCGGTAGACCTGTTTCGAGGTCAAGGATTGTTCCCGGCATAGCGTGGTTGGCTTGTATCGAAGCTTGGATGTCGTCGCGAAGTTTTGCTGCCCGGAGAGATTCGTGGGTCATCATGAGTCCGCACGAGGGGCATCCGCGGGCTAGGCGACCGTCGGCGAGGCCTTGGCCTACGATGTCGAGTTGTCTTAGAAAGTATTGTCAGATATCTGGCATCCATGATAGCTGGATGCTAAAGCTACTAGGTAGGAAAGTCTGGAGTGGATTGTTGAGAGGGGTGAACTCACTTTGCACCTGAATAATCTCGCGGGAGTCCACATGTCGTCCATGGGATTGATACCAAGGTAGAACACGCAGGGCACGGTACATCTTTGGCGTCAGGATCGTCTTCGTTGTACCAGGCGAGATTCGTGTTCGCTTCCCAATGTGCTTTACACGCGTCCGAGACGACGTATTCACAGCTTGGGCTGATGATGGCAGCGTTGATGATGGACCAGGGGATTCCTGCTGCCCAGAGGGAGCTGTGACCGTAGCGGAGGCAGTCCTTTGGGATTGTCAGTATTTGGTCAATGATTGCGATAGCGACAAGGAGGTCTACAGACCTCGAGGTAGAGTCTTGGGTTAAGCATGTGCGCGTGCCAGACGAGTAGCACATCTAGAGGTGGCAGCAACTCCCCGTGCCAATTCATCGGCTTCGACTCGGGGAACCCTTCATACTGGGCCCGGCTGCGATGCCGTCTACTTTCCCCATTCTCATGCTCTACTTCGCTTTGACCCTTGCTTTGACGCTCGGCTGAGTCTCCTCCATTAGACGAGGATACCGGCCGACTAGGTTCGGACCCGATGATGAGCATGTCGCTCTCGAGGAGCATGTCTGGGCCGAAACTCCGCCACCATGCTGCGTAGCGGTCTACTGCGCGGCCGAGGTAGATTGCCCACCTCTTTTCGCAGAGCCTGATTAAGATGTCCAGATCGAGATCGCGTTCTAATTCTGTGTCCGGGTTTGTTGGTGCTTCCTTGCTGGTCTTGTATTTGTCGCTGTTCTTGCCGCTGCCATCACTGTTGCGTGTGTCGGTGTGTTTCATGGGAGTAGTAGCAGTAGTGCTGGCCCGCGCATTCCAGATATCCCAAAGGCCATCACGGTATCCCGTTCCCGTCTGGAGGCGGTTGAAGGCTGTTAGGAGGCGAAGGTGCGCTAGGCATGCGTCTTGGGTCGGGAAGGATGGTATCGGCGGAGTTTCAGGTGGGAGGGCGAGGTTGATGCCCGCGGCGATGCCGGCTGAGACGGAAGAGTCCGGGCCGGAGGGACCGGTACCGTGGGACAAGGGAGGGGCCGAGGCGTTCGGTCCGGATAACAAAGCGGAGCCCGGGTTTGCGGTGATTTCGGGTGCGGAAGCGGATGTGGAGCCTAGACCGTCTTCCGGAGGCGGCGGAGGAGCCGGTTTGCTCTTTCCCTTTCTTTTCCACATTACCTACGCAATGATGGTACTCTACCTTGCCTTACGCGGGTTTATTGATTCAAGTCGGATGAGTCGGTCCTTTTTTATGGTTTCTTTCTTGAGAAGACACGTGAGACTGCCAATTGCTGCGATGTGAAAACTTTCATACGTGGCTGTGATTGACCGTGTCGGTGAGTGGTATCGAGGGACGGTAAAGCGGTGTGCGTTTCTCAACTCGCGGATCGTCGGTTCCCTGTTCGGGGCGCTAAGATGTTGCGTCCCTTGCGAATAGGCAGTTGCGAATTGGATACTTTGGGATTGGGGGGTTTTTGGCTCGCAATTATCCTCTAATTCAAATCGGATGTTGCGCTGGTCGCTCGTTGTGGTCGGGCGTGCTTTGCGTACCTCCAGGTAGGTTTTGCGAAAGGGGTGAGTGAGATTCAGTGAGGGTAGAGGTGATCGAGATTCTCCCGCTGCGAGATGCAATTGACATCGAAGTCTCACCGAGATGTCCCAGACGCTGTGTACGCAGTACGAGGAGAATCGGATTGCGGCGGTGAATTGGAGTAGTTTATGAAGTATCCATGATTCATCTCCAGAGCGTACATGCATGTTCCATTGTCGATCAGTGATAAAGAGCCGTTCGGTCGGATCTCGCTCGATAGGTGTGTGTGGTGTGTGGTTTGGTGTGTTGGCTCCAATGACGGGCACTGGTTGGGTGTGCATCAGACCCCGCAGGTGGGATTCGTCGCGGGGGAGGATGCCAATCCGGAAGGATTCGTATGTTGGAGGCATGGTGACGTTGGAAGCGGGTTCAGTTTGCCGTGTGAACGAGCCATAGTGTGTGATGGGCATTTGGAATGCTTGGCGATGAGGCGTTGTTTGAACTACCTAACGAAAGTCACGTTAGAAGATGGAACATGCAATTAAGATATTGTTGGTTGTATTGAATTGATTTTGGTATATTGCAGTAAATATCATAATGTGAGCGGGTTTTCCGCTTCCAATGCCTCAACGCCGTGCCATGCAAATTCATTAGATGTAAGGATTAGATCCGACGGCCCCTCATCTTCGCCAACCGTGTTGTAGTCGTATCGTGATCGACTTGGTTGGGAATCATATTCCTCCTCGCATTAGACTCTTTCCTGGTGAGAGGTCCCGTCGACGGCGCTCTTGGGCTGGAGACCCTCGCCCTTCTCACTCTGCACGCCACCGTCGCTGACGCTGGCATCAAGGTCTGTACCGGCCTTCTGGCGGATGCGGTGCATCTCCTCGGCAGAGGGAGGAACCCATTGGGTGCTCTTCCAAGGCTTAACGCCCTCCAAGTACATGGTGTCAATCTCCTCCAAGGTGCGTCCCTGACCTTCGATGACGAAGAAGTAGACAACGAAGCCAGCAACCAGGTTGCATCCGGCAAAGACGTAGCCATATCGGAAGTCAATGGCACCAGTGATGAAGGGAGAGAAGAAGCCGATGAAGAAGTTCCAGATCCAGTTGCTGGCGGTGGAGAGGGACATGGCCTTGGCGCGGTATCTCGAGGGGAAGAGTTCGGCTTGGATGGTCCAGATCTTGGAGAAGTTAGTACGCGATTGATGAGAGGATAGTGCGGACGCTTGATAACTCACCATTGGTCCCCAGGTGGTAGCAAAGCCCAAAATGAAGAGGGAAGCGAAAACGATGAGCACGATGCCGGGGCCGACAGTGTTTTGAGGGTTCTCGCGATCCAAGCTGAAGTGACCGACGGACGCAAAGATCAAGAAGCAGATGAACATCCAGCCTGAGCCGACCATGAGCGACTTGCGTCTACCGTAGTGTTCAACAATGTAAAGGCCGATGAAGGTAGTTCCAAAGTTGATGGCGTTCAGGATGATCTGTGTGATGAAGGAGTTGATGTTGACTGACGAGAAGATGGTGGTTCCTGGAGGCAAATTAGAATCCATCACTCTGGAAATGATGTGGGCTAAGAGGACTTACCGTAGTAAAAGAAGTAATTGGCACCGGTGAGTTGCTGGAGCATTTGCAATCCGCAACCCAAGGCAATACGCTGGGCCATTTTCGGAGCCTTGAACATGCCAGAGAACTCCTGAACAGCATTACCCTTGATCTGCGATTCGGCCCGGAGCTTGCTCTCAATCTCCTCGAGTTGGATGTGGATGCTGTAGTGGTTCTCGGGAGCGCCGTAAACTCGGCAAAGGGTGTTCTTGGCACGCTCAATGTTGCCCATGCGGTAGTCATAACGGGGAGTTTCGGGGAAGGCAAGAATGCCAACGCCGAGGATGATGGTCCAGAGCCAACCAAGACCAATGACGATGCGCCAGGAGCCTGAACTAGTTTCGAGATGAGTGACAGTGCCGTAGTTGCTGTATCTCTGTTAGCTGTCTCTCTTAAGAATGCTACATTGGACGAGCACTTACAAGCACGCGGCGAGGAAGATGCCGAGGGTGATGAAAAGCTGGTAGGCGCAAACGAGGGCACCGCGAATCCATGGCGGTGCAGTCTCGGCCTGGAACATAGGAACAATGAGACTGAGAGCACCGACACCGAAGCCAGCGACCAAGCGGCCAACCATAATTTGTTCCCATGCTCTTTCAGCGGCAATTTGGATGACGAAACCGATGGAAGTGATGAGGCACCAGAAGGAGATGGAGTACCGACGACCAAACTTGTCGGCGATTGGGGCGGCGCACAAGGCACCGATCAGGGTACCGATGGAGAGGAGACCGACGATCAGACCGGAGCGGACGTTGCTAAACTTGATGGAGCCGTCGGCCTTGTGCTCGCCGAAGCGGTCGAGGAAGTCGGGCATCTCCAGAAATCCGGAGATCTGACCCGTGTCGTAGCCAAAGACCATGCCACCCATGGAGATGAGGATACCCATGGCCCATGATCGCCCCGAAATGCGCTTCAGCGGGGAGTAGTCGAGATGGGCGAGGTCCTGGCGGGCATCGCTTGCCTTCTCAGAGGAAGGATTGTATTTGTCGAACTCAATCGTCGAGAACCCCATGTTGGGCGACGATTTGTGTGTTGTTGTTGGTAGTGATGTTTGGTGAAGTTGATGGAGAGATGTGCCAATGATGGTTCGTCCGAGACAGAAAGAGGCGTGTTTGGGGAGGACATGGCGGGCAGTATTATATGAATGTTTCGTCGATCGACAGACGAGACGAGGATTGAGAGCCGCTCGCAAGCGCAGTACGCTTATGCTGCTGAATGGGTGGGCAGAGTTGGGGGCGTCCAGTCTCAGTCGGCTAGGGGCGTGACGTCAAGAGAGGACCGAGGCCTTGGAGTCAGTCAATGTGCGAGAGAGACTACACTGCAGAGAGAGTGCCCGATGACTTGGGATGGACGGCAGTGCCACCGTATGCCACCGAGGTGTTGCCGTCCGGGGCCCGGGGTCTCCAGGTTGAAGGAATCGGCCCGTTCCCCATCTTTTTCTGGTGTCAGGCAGAGAGAAGAGACTTCAGAGACGAGAAGGAAGCCGAGGGGACGAAGATGGAGATTCGGCGGATGTCATTGGGTGTGTGTGGGCGAACTATGGAGGCCTGGTCCAGTACTTCTGTGTAGTGTCAGTGTACACCAGATTACCAATGCGGCTCTGGGGATGAGAATCATGGGATTCTTGGGAATTGTGGAAACAGACCAGGAAAACCAGTGACAGTGTTGGTCGGGGATAACATGGTCTGTCGATTGTTCCCTGGCACGGCGCGGAAGAAAATCGTGAGATTGGGCAACGGCTGGATGACGTTGGTGGACGAGGTGCGTTTTGTGGGAAAACCAGGGGGGCGTGAGATGATGTAAAGATGCCGGATCCGCTCAAGGCCGTTTTACAATGCAAAGTATCTTTTGCGCATAAACTTGGTGTGCAGTACCAAAGAAAGCCGTTTTTGTACAAGTATAGGTACAGGTACACTAAGAGAAGGTGAGTAAGATGCAGGGTGTGCCGGAGGAACCGGGGCCGGGGTAGACTACACGAGCAGGTGGTCAAATTCTCTGGAGATTCTTTCACGGCACATTCGGATTGCAGACTTGGGATTTGAGAAGTGAGCAACTTTGTGTTTGATAAACTGCGGATGAACATATGGTTAACGACAGGCTTCTTGCAGATGGAGCTTGGCGGAATGTCGTGGTGAGGTGAGTAACCCACAACACGCAATACACGTGACTCTTCTCTTCTGTCCGAATGTTCCTTCTCATCCCATTGAGGTACCCAGTACAAAAGTAGAAAGAGGGGCAATGAAATGAGGCCATCGTGATATGATACGGAATGTATCGGACCAGCGATTCTTGTGTGGAAAGATACATTAGGTGAGTCCCTGGACAGACGACGGAATGGTGCCGCGGCAGAGGGACGGCAGGCGCTGCCGGAATTGCTGCCCACGTCACCGCCAACTGCGCACCAGTGAGAAGGCACGATGACAAGCGGGACGACACGAAATGCAGTCGCGTTGCCAATCATCGCCAAGCTGCTTCCCGACCGGGTGGATCGGATCTCCTGCCAAGGGGCCAGTCATCCCAGGCAGGTTCTCAAGGCAGGTCCCGATCGCTACCTTCTTGCCGAATGCACATGGTCCCTTTGGCCCTTCTTTCCCTGGCAACTCGAACCCGAAATGGTTTACTGCGTATTGCTTGCCAAGTGAAGGCACAAATGGAAGCCATGGAAGGGCAGGAGAGCCGCTTCCTCGAGTCTCGGTAAAAGTCTTGGATGATGAGAGACACAGCCAAACAAGCTCTGCCAAACGGGGCCCAAGAAATCTTGATTGAACCACAGCACTTGCCCGAAGCCACAACCCCTGCCTCACATCCTCCCAACTTCCTTCCTCACACAAATTAGTACGTATTCAATTCAATTCAGCCCCGCCAACACCAAACATCAGATGACGTCGTTATCAATCATACATGGAAAGAAGAAGAAAGAAGACAGAAAGAACCAGAGAGATGTTGGAAAAAGATATCGCCGCGACACCTTCACGGCCCACCTCCGGCTTTCCGTTCTTCAGAGCCGTCGTTGCTCTCTTTCGGCCCTTTTCTCCCCTCAACCTCCAGATGTCTCCAGAGTCTCCAGCAAAGCCCCAAATATTCTCCAGAAATCTCCATTCTTTTGCCCTTTCTGCTGCGTGCGCAGCGTGTCACGGTCTCTCACTTCTTTCCCCAGCTCTAGAAAACTCAGAGTCTCTTGCCTTATTCTACAGGTCTAACCGGTCTGTCGGTCGCCGTCCGAGGGAGAACCGACGCCAATTCTCCCCGTCCTCCATCTTACCCACCCGAACCACGCAGCCCACGCCATCTTCCCCTCGGGGCTCCCAGATCTGTGGTGTTCTTTTCTCTCTTCAATGGATCATTCGGGGCCCCTTCCGGGGAACGAGATGTGAATCAAAGGGGCCTCGCACCGTCCCCATTGTTTCGGCCTCCGCCACGACGCCGTCGCCCCCAACGGCCAACCGCATCACCATCGAGCCCCATCTTCCCCCGTACACCTTTCCGAGTCTCGACTTTTCTTGGGTTTCTCTGGTCTCGTAAGAGGAGTCGTAAGAGGAGGTCATGAGGCTCTCATGGGGTTCGGCGATTCCTAAGAAGAAAAGTATCGTGCCTCGGCTTATTCGTCTCCACAGTTATTTTCGTCAGTCACGCAACTCACCAGAACCGCCACGGACCATATTCCCCAGCAACACGAGTCTATTAACCTCGCGACATATCGACGATAACCAATCTCCACTGTTATCACGCGTCACTTCTTTCCAGAGAACAAACAGCTTTCTAGCCTGTACGAGAAAAAAACTGGATCTCGATTGGGAATCAAAATTCGACAATCAGGGGACGATCCCTCCGCCCTAAGTGACTGATTGTCGGATCAGCCACGTGCCTAGCCCCAACATTCGCCATTCAGTTGCGCCAGTTCATCTCCATTACGATCCATCCGACTGTTACAGCCATACACACATTTCTTGATAATCGCCGCCGTCCACTTTTCTCGGTCGCACTGCGGTATCTCTCTGCATTGCTATGCGCACCTATTATACGGATCTATTATTGCACCTCACGATGGTGCGCACGGTTCCGGCTTCTCCGTAAACCCCCCAGGCGTTACTCTGTCACTGAACTGCCAGGGCGTCCTTGGTTGTGGTCGCGGGAACGCTGGGCTCGCCGTGCTTCCTCCCGCAATAATCATTCTTCCCGTTTCAACTTCCGAGCTCCCATGGCTCTCCCTGCGGTCCCGACCAGTCCCGACGATCCCCGATGAAATTTCAATGTCGCCGACATAGCACATCGGCACCTTCAGACGCGTCCAAATTGCAGACCCAAGCTTTACGTGATCTGTGTTCAACGGACCGAATGCTGTTATGCGACCTGCCACGTGGACTCCAAGCCATTGACCCCCGTCGGCTTATCAGCCAAAGTGGTGATCCGGAAACCGTGTCGCAGCCCTTCCTGTGGGTTGTGGACGTTGTAGTCCGAGATGGCAGTGTGCGCCGTCACTCTGTTGTCCCATAGAGCGACAGTTCCCTCTTCCCACTTGACGCGGACTTGGAAGTCCTGGCCGTTTTTGATATGCTGTTTCTTTGTGTCAGTAGGGATCTAAAATCCGAATGATGGTGCTATCACGAACCTTGAACAGGAGTTTCAGCAGCGCATCTGATTCCTCATCTCGAAGGCCGACAATCCTCTTTGTGAAGCCTGGGTTGACGAACAGCGCTTTCTGGCCAGTGGCCTGCGACGCGAAAGATATTAGCAGAACGGACTTGATCACGAGCTGCAAGTCATGGCGGCATTACATACCGGATGAATCCGCACGATGGGATGCTCCGACTTGACCGGCTCCCTCCGCACAAATCTGCCGTCTCGACGAGCGTTGTCGGCTTGGGGAAAGCCGCTATGTTCTGCCCTCAACCCTTCGAGAAGGGCTTGTATCGGCCTCGACAATCGCGCATACGCCGCTGTCTGAGATACCCACGCCGTGTCGCCGCCCGTCTCAGGTACAGAGAGAAGTGTAAGGATCGTGACGCCCGGTGACTGATGCTCATACGACACGTCTGAGTGATACCCGATGGTCGAGAGCTTGTTGCTCTTGTTTCGGTTGCGGTACTCATTGTCCGGGCCCAGGTAGATGTTGTGCAGCTCAAGATGGTCCTTGACGTGCGCGCCGACGGGCTGGAAACTTGTTAGTAAACTCGCGGGCGAGATGACAAAGTTAGTGAGTCACGAACGTGGACATGGAGAGGGCCAAAGTATTTCCCGAATTCCTTTTGCTTCTCGATGCTGATGTCCTTGAAGTCTTGGTCTCGGAAGACGACGGCGCCGCGCTCCGCGATGAGAAGTGCAAGCTCGTCTTTCTGTCTGTCGTTCAGCTGAGATAGTTGCAAGCCTCGAATCTCGGTGCCAATGACTGGTGTCAGCTTCGTGGCCTTGATCTCTTCGTTGTCCCTCGGAAGGAGATTTAGCTTCTCCTTGTTCGCTACGAGGCCGCGGTCGTTGAACTCGAATGGCTGTAGCGGGGGAAAGGATGTCTTTTCGTCGTACACCGGCAAGTATTGCGTGTATTTGTACTGTTGTTATCGTCAATCTTGTTGTTTTGATATACATCGAGTGATGTATCGATGGCATACCTGATCATGGATCTTGTCATCGTATGCCAAGGTTAGCTTTACGGGTGCCGTCTCAGCGTGAGTTTCGGTTGTAGTGATTGTGGACATCGTAAGTGATGGTTGATTTTTCTTTCTTGCTTCTGAGTACTCGACTCGACAAGTTCCATCAAATGTTCAATCTGTCGCGTATCATGGCTGGTTTATTGAGCCTGCCTTAAATATGGGATCAACGCAGTCTGGTATCCTAAGAGTCAATCGCGTCAATCGATGTGATATGGCGATTACTGAAGCCATACATCCTTTGGCTCACGCCATTGCAACTTGCATGCGGGGAAAGCAAGATAACAGCATCGATGTGCAGTATTACCAATTTGACTGGACGCGAGATCCGGAGGGGGTTCGGATATGAAGCTTGCATTCATCGGCATATTCCAACACCACAGTCACTGGGACCTGCACTGCTCTGCGAGGACGAATCGAATGGTCTCGCCATAGCCGTACGGCTGCTACGTATTGCTGGCAGTGACACTGGCTTCGTCCTGTTGAACCATCGGCATTAGCCGACGTGGTTTACGTGATTTGCGAACAGGATGGCATCAAGTCCGATAGTGTCCCGATGCCGAAGATGACGCGGGACCGCTTCGGCGAGGGTGGGGTGCCCCGCATCGGCTCCGGATAACGTGAGTCTGTACCGGGAGAGAATCTTAGGCTTCGTATGTCGTCCTAGATAGGAAACCAGTCCTTGGAATTGACATTGAAATTGCCAGCGGATTCTGTCTAGACAAGGCACTCTGAGGGGTCGCAATTCTGGGTCGATCCTATTTTTGAGTTGTTGAAGTGCGTAATTCTTCGGCACCAACACCGAGACACATTCGGAGTAACGGAAAACCATCAACTTAGTTTCCAATTAATTTCTTTCTTATGATTTTGTCGCCGGTATATAGTAATGGTATCCTAGACACCCTACGATGTTCGCAATATGATAGAACCATCACTTCCTCGGATGGAAATGAGCAATTCTACATCGACAATCCCAATTCTTCATAAAAGGGCTCCATACGGACCTCACGACCAAGAAACTCCAACAAGGTCGTCATCTCAGGCTGGCCGCCTCCCTTCTCCAGGACGCCGTACCTATACTTGCGCCCTGCTTCCGCGCTCATGGGGTCCGCCTCGAAAATGGTGGAGAAGATATCTTGGGCGTAGACTTTCGAGCTGTTTGTCGCAAACACAAGCCGGTTAATGAAGACTCTCTTTCATGGTCACACAAGCCGATGGGAGGAAGTACCCCAAGACTGGGAAAAGAGGGCGAAGAGATGTGTAGACTCACAAAAAGTACCCGTAGAACCCGGCATCGTACTCATCCATCAAGTGTCCGATGTTAGTATACCCGTGTCCCCAGTTGGCATTGTCGCCTGGTAGGAGAGGCGGATCGTCCGTCGGGACGATTCCCCGTCGGAGGCTGTTCCAGAGCGTCGTAAAGTCTGCGGCGGCTTCTCCTTCGACGGCACCCGCGGCAGCGTTGCCAGTTGGATCCTCCTGCGTGATGGTCGACGCGGGCAACTGATGCACAGCCATATCGAAAACGCTAATGAAAAGCTGCTGCAGCGTTCCCAGCCCCTGACCGACGTGTTTCGCGGCAACCAGGCCCTCGACGACGGACTCTGGAATTCGTTCCGGTGGCTGGGTCGCTCCCTCCCCTGCTTCTCCTTGCACTCCCCTGATAACCTGCTTCTCCTGCCAATCCCGCAGACACTCCTCCGAAAGATACGAGTAATGCCGCCCAAGTCCCCTCAGCTGCTCCGCGCTCCAGCACCAGTTCTCGAGCATTTGGGAGGGCGCCTCGCCAAAGTCGACGACGGTGCCCATGGGCCCGTGGAAGCGCGCGAAGGAGGTGCGGGAGACGAGGTCGTGGATTGCGTGGCCTAGTTCATGGAAGAGGGTCAGCACGTCGGCGTGGCGGAGGAGGGTTGGTGAAGACGGGGAGGAGGGGGTGGGAAAGGAGCAGAGGAGGGCTGTGGAGGGGTGTGTGCGGGTTTGGTCTGGGTTTGTGAAGCCCTGGGAGGTTGTTAGTCGTGGTCCTATGGAGTAGAGGTGGAGAATATCGTGATGATGTCTCTGGGGCATGGTAGATGAGAGGACTTACGGGTACGAGACTGAAGTTCGCGGGGTTTCCGTATTTCCCATCCCGATGATAGAGATCGAGGTAGAGATAGCCTAGGAACCCGCCCCCTTCATCGGCAGAATCCCACGCGGAGAATAGTCGCACATCTTCATGCCAGACGATATCTTCCCCCTTTCCCGTACTCGATAATGCACCCCTCGCCTCTGTCCCAACAACCTCGCAGAACTCCATACCAAACAACCGCTCAAAGATACCCAGCATGCCTTCTACGGTCTGCTCGAGCGGGAAATACTCTGCAATCCGCTCTTGATCAACAGCATACCCTTCCTTCAGCAACTGATTTGTGTAGTACGCAGTGTCCCACGTATACAACTTTCCATCATAAATCTCGCCCCTCTCCTCTTCGACATCACGCCTCTTAAGCTTGAGCAAACGCTCCTTTTCCGCTTGTCCGCCCTGGAGTAGCTTCTCGCGCAGAGAGGAGAGAAAGGACGTGACGTGAGCCGGGGATCCGGCCATTTTCTCTTCCGTACTGAGGGTCGCATGATCGGGGTACTCCAACAGGCGGGCAGCCTCATGGCGGAGGAGGACGACTCGCCGGAAGATGGCGATGTTTTCGCTGCACCGGGTGTCGTAGGCTAACCGGGCGCGGCGGCGGGTGTTGGGCCGGTGGGCGGTGCGGAGGAGGTGAGAGAGGTGGAGCGGGATTTTAACCCGGAGTTTTCCTGCCGTCTCGGGGTTGTCGTCGTCCCCTTCTTCGAGACGCGCGAGAGCGTCGGGTGGGAAGCCGTCTAGTTCCCCCGGGGTGAACCATACCGAGACATCTTCCTCTGCGAGGTTCTTTGCGAATTCAGCCGTGAGGGAAACAATCTCGGCGCGGATTTCGCGGAAGCGGTCCCGCTCTGATCCAGCGGGGATACGCAGGCCATTTTTGACGAATTCGCCATGTTTCTTGTGGAGATAGTTCCTGGCTTCCGGGTTTAGGTAGCGTGTTTCGGCAGCGTCGTTGTAGACTGCGTCGACGAGCTTGAAGAGCGCTTCGTTGTTGGCCCCTTGGAGTTCTGCGTCGCGTAGGAGGGACCGGGCTTCGGAGGAGGCGGAGCGGGTTTCTTGGTCTGGGGAGACTGCGTTGTGGAAGAGGAGGAGAGAGGATGCGGAGTAGAGGGCGTTTTCGGCGTGGGCTAGGGGGAGGAGGGTGTTTGCGTAGGTTGCGTCCTGGGGGGAGATTGTTGACGGGATGGAGGATTGGGCTGCGCGGTGGGTTGAGATGAGGGTGGTGATTGTGGTTAGGATTTGGGAGGGGGAGGTTGTGAAGATGGGGGGTGGTTGTGGGGGGTTGCGGGGATGGGAGGGGACCATTGTGGTGATGAAGTGAGATCTGGAGGAGGTTTGGGATGGGAGGTTGAGGGCCAGGGAGTGGTGTGAAGCCTGGGTCGTAGGAAGCTGATGCCAAGAGCGGGATATCGTGATCTTTTGAGTCTGTGGTGTTTAGGCAGCGGTTTTGGTGGTTTGGCGGGGTATCATCCACTCGTTGGTTTCAACTTTTGCGATTGTGTTGGTACAGGGATGATGTGAGAGGGGCAGGCGGGTCGCCGGCCGGTCAGCTATCTTCAGCGGCGAGACTACTGGACCTCGAAAGAATCCGACCGAGTAAATATTCGTGGATGCCTTCGGTAGAAGGCCGGTGCCGTTGTGATGTTCACCAGAGATTGGACGAATCTACGATGGAATGCAAATTCAAAACACCACAAATCGCTAGGCATCCAGTATTATCGAGGTAGTGACACAATCAGAATGTCCTAGGCAGCACTTAAATGTAGCGCCCGAGTTAACCGACCCCTTTGCATGCAGGACTAAGGCGCCTCATGTTGGACTAATCTGCAAGCAGTCAGATCCGGGAAAGGCCCGGATGGAGCCCCCGCCCGTTTCCGGCTCGATTGGCCGATGGCCTGTGCCGAGATCCGGCCGGCCGGGGCGGGGAAAAGCCGGAGCTCAAGGGGTCAGCCGGCAGAGACCGTCTCGGCTGTTTGCTTTGAGGATAATGACTGTTTTCGAAGGATCAATTGATTGACCCCACTGGAGACGAGTGTTCTTTTATGAGACAACCTGAAATGATGGGTTCCACGCCGTTATCTGGGTTGTCCAGCCTGTGAATTGCAAATGACCTTGGCCAAGGTGGTATATGGAGATCCTACTCATATTCAGTCCATAGTATTCATTCGGGATTGTCAAGGCACTAACAACGTGAAGACCTATCATCTGGAAGCAAATGTTACTCTGCCTCTAGGAAGATTAGGCAGACATTGGAGGGCCGAGTGCAATCCCCAACCAAAGCGCGCCAGTTTTCATGTTCCCCAACAATGTCAGCATCCTCCGCCAAGGATTATAGTGTCTTGGGCCATCCTACTCGCTTTTGTTCATTACTTGAAGCCTCTCAATTGGATTCTTACTGACTAATTGCACCGGCCGGGCTGATGTTCCGGCCACCGACTTTATCTGACATCCTCACGCCACTCTTTCTAACCTCTAAACGCAATCATTGATTCATCTCGTAGAACATAGCGTCCACAAGATACTGACCTTAGTTTTTCTCTCTAAAATCACCAACTCTTGTATCATAGCGGCGTCAACATGGCCAGCATATCTTCGGGCCTCGCAGTTGTCTACCCTGTGGATGAGGGAAGCGGCAAGCTCGGAAACACAACATCCTCGCGACGAGGCCCTCTCGACGAGAATCGCCATCAGACCCCCTTACCACCGCAATTCCAGGAGCCCCCGATCTCTACCGACCGCACTCCATCAATTCAAGATGAGCATCTCAGCAACGTCCCCGATCCCGACCCGCCTCTCCCCTCCAACCCCACCACCGCCATCCCAAAACTCTCAGGCACAAGCATAACCCTCACAATGACATCCCTCTGCCTCTCAGCAACCCTCTCCGCCCTCGACATGACAATCGTCACCACCGCCGTCCCCAACATCGTCGCCTCCCTGGACTCCGTCGCCGGCTACATCTGGGTCGGCTCCGCCTTCATCCTCGGCTTCACGGCCGTCACCCCCGTGTGGGGCTCCGTCGCAGACCTCTGGGGCCGGAAACCTATCATACTGCTCGCCCTGACCATCTTCCTCGCGGGGAGTCTGCTGTGCGCGCTGGCGCCGCACATGGATGCGCTGATTGCCGGTCGCGCGGTGCAGGGTGTTGGTGCGTCGGGGATGGGGGTGATGGTGAATACCATCATCTGCGACTTGTTCTCGTTGAGGGATAGGGGGTTATATCTTGCTATTACGTCTGTTATTTGGGCTGTCGGGAGTGCGGTTGGGCCGGTGCTTGGGGGTGTGTTTACTACGCGATTGAAGTAAGTCTCTGCTGGGTAAGATTGTCTCGAACTTCTGCTGACCTTTCGCTTCTCTTGTAGCTGGCGATGGTGTTTCTGGATCAATCGTCAGTAGCCCCCACATGAACTAGAGCACCTAATGGAAAACTAACTGCACTCAAGTGCCAATTGGTGGTCTAGTCTTTATAGTCCTCATCTTCTTCCTAGACCTCCCTTCACCAAACACACCAGTCTTAGCAGGCCTCAAAGCCATAGACTGGACGGGAAGCGCCCTCTGCATGGGCGGAGCTCTCATGGTCCTCCTTGCCCTCGACTTCGGCGACGTTGTACACCCGTGGTCTTCCGCGACCGTAATCTGCCTCATCGTTTTCGGCGCCGTCGTCATTGGCATATTCCTCGTAAACGAGTGGAAATTGGCCGCCAACCCCATTCTCCCCCTCCGACTGCTCTCGAGCTGGTCAAAAGCGGCAGCGTATAGTGTCTTCGCCTTCAACGCGTACGTCTTTATCGGTATCACGTACTATCTGCCGCTTTACTCCCAAGCCGTGCTAGGCGCGAATGCGTTGACGTCGGGGTTGTATATGCTGCCTTTGATTGTGTCATGCTCGTTATCTGCAGCGTTTGCTGGGGTCTTTATCCAACGGACGGGGCGGTACCGGGTGCTCATGTACGCAGCGCAGGTGCTGCTGATCCTTGGCACGGGTTTACTCATCAACCTCGAGTTCGACAAGAACCTAGCGAAGCTGTTCACATTCCAAATCCTCACCGGCGTGGGCGTGGGATTGAACATTGAGGCGCCGGTGTTGGCGGCGCAAGCTGCGACTACGGTGCGTGACACCGCTGCTGTGGTGGCGACTATGGGCTTTCTCAGGTCTATTGCAACAGCCATCTCTGTCGTCGTTGGCGGGGTAGTCTTTCAGAACCAGATGAAGGCCGAGAACCCGGGGTTGGCTAATCTTATTGGTGGGGAGTTGGCTGGTCAGTTTGACGGAGGGAATGCGTCGGCTCACGTTGAGGATATCGGTATGCTCTCGGCCAATCAGCAGGTTCCTGTGAGACAGGCTTACTTCAGAGCGCTCAAGACTGTTTGGATCATGGTAAGTGAGATCTCTCCAAGTCAAAGTATTGCGGCGTGTCGTATACTCGACAGCCTCGAGGAATCGCTTCTCAAGTTTGCGGTCCCTTTGCTAACCAAAGCCCGCAGTATGTCGCATTTTCGGGCCTAGCGTTGGTGCTAAATGTCTTCGTATCGGAGCACCATCTGAGTGATGAAAGAAAGGCGGCTGTTCTCGGCGTCGATCGAGGGGACCCGGGTTTGCTAGGCCAGCCGGCCCAAGAAGAGGAGATACCGCTCGAGACAACCGGCAGACAGCAAGACAATGTTCATCAACTCAGAAATCGGGCCACATGAAAGAAGTAGAATTCGAGCTCCGCGAGGGAAGTAATTAAAGCAATTAGATTGACAGGTGCCAGCCCTGAAAACGCCTTATAGCGTGTGGACTCTATGCCCTGCGCTGTCCTTGAACCCTGGACATGATTTTGATACAAAGAAAACTTGTCGGGTGTGACGAAAACCCCGTTCTACCTTCCCAATTCCCCCGCTTCCCGCACGCTGACGGCCGTTATGATGTACAAACTGTTTTATGAAATAAGTGGTGGACAGAAATTTCCTCTTCGCGCAAAGGCCGTGATCAAGTCTCCCGAAAGCTTCACCCGTAGGAGTGCCACATGGTCAAGACTTCCCCGCCAACGATGACTCTATAAGTTGTCTCTCCGCCAACCCCCTTTCCCAGAACTCGGAACCCTCGGTCAAATTTCGCCGCAGGGTCTTGGCGCTGAGATGCTTCGTGAAGCGGTCCACAGCCAGTATCACCAAGAGGAGAGCCGCTATGGTAGGCAGCGTCGCGCCGCTCTTGAGGTAGGCGAAGATGAACTTCTCGGACGCGGCGCCCGCGGCGATGCCGACGGCGAAGAGGGCGGCGACACCGCGGGTGGCCACGGCGGCCTTGTCAAAGATGTTGAGCGGGCGGTCCTTGTGGCGCGTGATGAGGATGAAGACGGCGAAGAAGGCGACGACGAAGAGGAAAGAGGACCAGTAGTAGATATAGACGGTCGAGTAGGCCGGGTGCGCGATTTCGCCGGGGTCCTCGTCGCCATCTGATGTGACGCCGTTGTAGGACTCGAATAGGACGCCCAGGACGCTCTTGGTGAGGCGTTCGAAGCCGGGGGGTACGAAGAGAGAGTCGGTGCCGGTGATGTTGGCTGGGGCGCAGATATTCGTCGTGTTGCCGATTTTGTAGATTTCTTGGTAGACAAAGGGGATGAGGTTGCGGATCTCGGCGCTGTTTGGCATGTTGAGCTTCTCGAATGCCGTGGTGATGGAAGTTGTTAGGGCTCGGCCGTCTTGGTGCTCGTTTACGCAGGCGTTGCGGACGGAGGAGAAGAAGTCGCTGAAGTAGCTGAGGACCTGCCAGGCGAGGGCGATTTGTTGGGAGCCTTCGACGACGCCTATCATGCCGAGGTGGAAGGGGAAGTGGAGGACGGCCCAGATTTGTTGGCGGACGGTGCCGAATTTGCATTCGGGGGGGTTGTCGAAGTAGAGCATCCAGTTGAACATCTAGGAAGGGTCGAGTCAGTTGATCTATGGGTGGAGCATGGGGTGGACGAGTGACATACCAGAATGAAGACGATGCAGCCGACGACGAGGCAGGCATCGAGCCGGAGACCGGTGTCACCCATCAGGACGCCGACGACCTTTGTGGCACCAATGGCACCTTCCCCGATGATGACCAGAGTGAAGAGGCCCATTCGCTCCGTCAAGTGGGTGTGCTTGAAGCTAAGGTTCCTCCAGATGGATGACAAGCCGAGTGTGATGGCGACCTCGATCACGAGGATGATGTACCAGACGTAATAGATGCCCAGGCCGTTGCCGGACTCGGGAGAGAAGGCCGGCGTCATGGAATAGAAGGACCCACCGGAGAAGATGAAAAGGACAATGGTAAGAGACAGCGGCCAGTTCAAGGCCTTTGTCTTCTTGCGGACAAAGTGGAGGGCGACGGAGTACTGGGCTACGAGTAGTAGGCGGGTAGCGAAGAGGATGTTACACAGGAGTTGGAAGTTCTACATTGCATGGCTATCAGTTCAGGTACTGTATCAAGATTTCCGAGGCTTCCGTCTCCGTTATCAAGATCGAGATATTGCAAAGTTGAGGATAGACATACCGCATTGTTGTGCTCTTTCGTACCTGGACTGAATGATGACCCAACGAGAGCGAACCCGACAAACAGGCAAAACTGCAAGATCTTGCACATTCGCTCGTACCCCGAGTCGATGGAGAACCGAACATCGTGCAACGTGATTTGGAACCAGGTGAACCAGATGATGGCGAAGAAGCCAAGATAGGCGGCTAAACTGGACAAGTCGGTGATGCTGTGCGTCTGCGTAAATGTCTCGAGGTTGGCGACAAAGAAAAGGTCGGAGAAGAGTTCAATGGTGTTTGCATTGTGCCGGACAAAGAGGCGGATCTCGCCCGTGTCTTCATCGGCCGAGGAGACGGGCGACTCGATCCAGGTGAGAGGCGCGATTTTCTCTTCCTGGAGGTAGTCCAGGCCCCTGGACAGGAAGGATTTTCGTTAGTTGGCTGCATGATGCGGGATGGGGGTTATCGAGATTTGAGCTATTGGTTTTGGCCGCCCTGTCATTCTCGCTTCCCACTTTCTTTTCGGTAGAGAGCAATGGGTGAGAGGGCGCGTATTGGATACGACGTATATCGACTTACCAACTTATTGATGAGCTGTCAGAGTCGACCCGACGGACCTGGCTGCTCGGGAGCTTCGCCATTGCGTGGGCGGCGAACAATGATGGCGTAGGACGCCTTGTGAAGGTGTGTTTGAATCGCTTTGGACGCCTTCTCTCTCTTGCGAGTCCGAGGGGTGGAATAGATGTTGAATTGATGTGTAAGAATGCGAAAGGGAGGGGAGGGGAACAAAGAGTGGTTAACATGGTCTGGAATCACCGGAGAAGAAGGGGCCCAAGGGGGTGGAGGGGGCCCGCCAACGGCCAACCGGCATTGGCAGCACGTCAATCAAGCCTTCAGCCCTGTGGGCTTTGTGGTTCCGTTTGTCGTTCCCCGAAGATCCGATCCAGTTTTTTGCAACTGTTTAATCATGGTTCTGTCCGTGGTGGAGATCTCGCACCGATACGTGTATCACAGCCCCAGGTCATACACGTATTGGGGATGACCAAACCGCACTAGCGAGTCATCTTCAGTGACAATTGCCGTTTCTCGAATGGAAACGATGAGATATTGGCGGTGTTTGGTATTTTAAGGTTCTGTCCTTACTTAGCGGTATCCACAAGTGCTGCAAGCTTCGCTCTCGGTCTCGGTCTCGCCCCATTCAGGGGTCGTTGGAGCAAGCTTCGAGTGCCACAGAGGGAAAGGCTTGGTATAATACTAAGTGCTCCCTCTCGATTTCTCAGCGCCGGAGCGTATAGACTTTGGCCCCCAGATTGTCGACGACGACCAGGGACGGATACGAACTCGACGGCCCAACTTAGGGACGACATCACGGCGAATGATTACCAAAAACGGATTATTGTACGTGACCAACACAAGGAGCGAGAAGCCAGCGTGAGGGATGAAGGTATCGCCTCAGTTATGATCCCCCCCCCCCCCAAGGGAACTGCCATACGTTGGATCCGCATGCAAGAGAATGATTCGATGGACAATAAAGTAAACAGCGACAAAAAATATTCACGGAAGCCTCCCCGAGTGTTCTTGAACCATTGTTTCTTCTCGTAGTTTGAGTCGGGCTGATGGTAGGTCTCGAGTTTCTTCTTGCCCAAGGTCGTCGAAAGTAGC
>JFBX01000640.1:0-80613 GCA_001563135.1 Colletotrichum simmondsii | reverse complement strand
AAAAACCCCCCCCCCCCCCGGCTTCGCTGTCGTCGTCATCAAACACCGTAGCCCTATGAAAACTACCCTGTCGGTCTGGTGCGATGTTGCGTGAGGGATAGAAGGACACTCCTTTTTCCAGGAGCAGCGGTTGGTGTACTGGTTACACGGCTTCTCTGCGGCGGTAGACTGGCAACGGCAACTTGACTGAACATGTCGTGTCGGCTTTCTTTGTGAACAATTCCTTTAAATGAAGGGACTGGAGTCAGGTCCTGGTGGTTTCTTCCAATTATTGATCAGCACAACGCCGCTGTCTCTATCCACAGAGTCTCAATCTCTGCTTATGTTGTGTGCTATCTACGTCTAGAGCCTTTCGCGACAGTAACCTGCAATTGATCGAGTATAGAATCGTCCACAACGCCTGGTAACGGACCTCAAGTGGAAAGCAACGGAAATATCATTGAATCCTATGAAAGCCACGTTACCCAAGTCGGTGTCAAAGTTGATGCATTCCCTGCCCCCCTTGAGCATTGCAATGCCGACCATAAGCATGTAGAAGAACAAAGATTGCGAGCTTGGAGGAATGACGTGATTCCCACAGATACAGCCATTGTAAATGGTATGATTCCTTCGTCACTGACGACTCACCTCTTTGTGCTTGCTTGCTGATCCTGATATTGGTCCAATCTATTCTAGCTCTACCAGATGGATTCTCGATTCTCTCGGCCGAGCCTTTTGGTGATAGTGCTTGGTCCGTCACGGGCAAGCTCATTGCTATCGATTTGAATGAATCGAGGACAACGAAGACTCTTTTCGTCAAGATCTCATATGGAGAAACCGGCAGAGTCATGCTTCTCGGCGAGTGCAAGTCATCCAAGATCATTCATGAATTGATGGCAGACTTCATTCCAAAGCCCTTAGAGTACGGGAAGTTCGAGAAAGCAGATATACCCACGTACTTCTACATGTCGGAATTTGTAGATCTCGACACTACAAAGGCGCAAGATCCTTCTGAGTTCTGCAAGCTCCTGGCTGAGATGCACAGGAAGAGTCAGACTCTGTCGGACAAGTTTGGTTTCGGCGTCGCGACATGTGACGGCGACCGTCCGCATGTTGTAGAATGGGAGTCAGACTGGGCCGTGTTCTATCGGAAACTATTCCTTCACACGCTTAGCTTGGACATCAAGTGGAATGGCACTTGGCCCAAATATGAGCGTGCGGCACACCAAGTAGCCGAGTATGTGATCCCGCGACTACTGGAAAACCTCACATGGAACGGACAACCGATAAAGCCCAGTCTAATTCATGGCGACCTGTGGGAGGGCAACACGGGTATCAACAAAGAGACGGACCTACCGATGTTGTTTGATGCGGGGTCGTATTTTGCCCACAACGAGATGGAGCTGGGGCACTGGGCTTGCGAGTTCTCGGAAACCTTTGGAAGCAAAGTGTATACGGACCGATACCTTGAATTCTTTCCCAAAGCGGAGCCTGCTAGCGAGTTTGAGGATCGAATTCGGCTTTACAGCCTGAAAGGGAGTATGAACTACTCCGCTGGCCATCCTAATAGTAGACTAAGAGTGTCGTAAGTACTGTCGCCGGTGTCAATTGTATAAGGGGTCTTGGAAGATTTGCTGACGAATTGCAGAGCTTACAATAGCATGCTCTACCTCTGCGAGAAGTATGCCCCTATCGACGGCATTGGCCAGTACGAAGAAGAAATTGACCCGATAAAGACAGGGGCTAGGATCGTATCCCATCAAGTGATTAGGTGAATTGATGGATGGGTTTCCATGCCCGCCACACGTATTGCGTTTTAATATTGCAAAAAGATGCTTTGACTGGGCATACTTTTGCAGAAATTGACCAAATGATTGCACTTGATCGTGATCGAAAAAGTTTGAAGTCCTAAGCTCTTGATTCTATTCAAATACCTTGTGTATATGTGCTCAGAATACTTTCCCAGTCCTTATCGCTCCATATCTGTTGATCCGCACCTCCGTCCGAAAACATGAAGTCCGAGAAACTCAGACCAGTCTCCATTTCCACATTGCCATCAGCCTCCTCGACACTAGATTGCCGCGGTGTTGTCTTTTCCTCTCGTGAGATTCTCTTCACCATTGCCTCGACATCTGAGAGCAAGACATCGTGATCTTTGGCCGCGGGATTGCCGACGCGAGCCATTTCTCTGAGTAGTGCTCGTGTCCGCGTGTAGAGTGCTACATCGTCTTCGCTGTTTGGGTTGAAATCTTGACCTTCCTCGATGGAGACTCGGGCGAGTGCGAGGATTGCAAGACCGGAGAATAGGTGTAGAGATTCCCAGTATCCGAATTTCGCTGGGCAGACAATCGTTAGCTCCTTCCTTCTAGTTCAGGGGCATCACAGTGATGCAAATGCTTACCAATCTTATCGTAATTCCAGAGCCCGAGGAGAATCTTGCAATTGTTCCGTGCGGCTTGAAGACACTGTATCTTGACAGCTCTCATCGGATCATCGGTGTCTAGTGGTGTGTCGGACCCGGTGAAACTCGGTGGGTTGTTCAATCGTCGCTTTTGAACGATCGAGGAAAGCTTTTGAAGGTAGAGCGGCCTCAACAATAAGATGAAGCACTGAATTATTGTTAGAGAAGAAGTCGGCGCATGATCCGGGAAGGAATGGAACACGAGCTCACCTGGTGATATCGCATGTAGGTGGATGCAAGGATTCTACCGTGAGGTGCTTCCATCAATCTCGTAGGCAGGCTCTCCTCGAACGTGAAAGCTACTTGTTGCGGCAGACTTGATCTCCACTCTTTCAAAGTGTCGAGACATGGCTTGATAACCTCCAGTCGACGCTCGTCATCAACATCGACGTGCTGAGCCGCCGTCCTTACGACATTGCGCTTGATCTCGCAGAGCTGAGTCTGCATGGTCAAAAGCCCCGGATCGGAAAACTCTTCGAGGTCTTCAGCATCTAGTCCGGCTGATGACGGGAGCTGCATCCCTTCCGGCACACAAGCCACGGCGGCAGCGACGCCAAGCTCGGTTGATATCATTCTGTCCATGCAGTAGGACGTCCACCATAGCCTCTTTCTGTGCTCATTCATAACGCGCACTTGGCGTTGCTGGTCCGCGGCCTTGGGCAGAGGATGTGGCTTGTGAAGATGCAGGAGCTTGGCGAGTGCAACACTCTGACTGGCGTACGAGTAAGCTGTTTTCCGTCGGTTGAGTGAGTAGCAGTAAAACGCCTAGACATGGTGTCAGTGGATCGAAATCGGATGATAGGCATGTGTAATTACAATCAAGCAAAGTGCCTCCACATCTTCTGGCACAGGCTCTTCCGCAGACATCTTGAGAAGCATTAAACCTTGTTCAAAGAATTCGGAGCCGGGAGGTGGCGGCAGTGTTTGCGACGTTGACTGAGAATGCGGAGGCAAAGTCAAGGGAACAGTAGCCCCTTTTTGCGGTGGACTGGTCGGATGCTTCCCTGCAATTTCCATGTGGACAGCTGAGGACATTCGAGATCGATTCCAGCTCTCAGCGAGCGCCAAGACAACTGAGACCCTGCACAACCAGTTGCGATCGTGAGATTGCGACTGCGGGTCCGAGTAGGTCAGGAGGATCCTTTCTCGGAACTTCTTGCGGAGGAACCAGTGATATTCACTGAAGCCTTCATCAAAGGCCTGGAGTAGGTGGAATGCATATGGTCGGGGCGGGAGTCGAAATGAGACTTCAGATTCTGTGCATCACATCAGCAAACGTCTTGTTGGTTGTTGTGAGCAATCGACTTACGTAGAAAATCGAACTTCAGCCGAGAATATGTGTAGCTCTCGGCATTTGTCCCGGTAGACTCCCTAGTCTGTTTGCTGGTTGGATCACCGGATGCTGCTGTCCACGAAAGTTGTCGGAGCCTCTTCACGAAGAACTCTGCACTACAATCTTCCAGTTCCTCTTCCTTGATAATCTGACTAGACTTGGGCGAGAGCGGTGTCGCAAAGTCGTTTGGATCCGTACGGACCGACTCTGGCGATGAGATGGGATCTCCCGATCTTTGCGCCACGGCTGGCTGTCTCTCGAGTCTCCGCAAATAACTTTGAGGGACCGTGATGTATTTCTCTCTTACGGGGTAAACGCAGGGCCTCCCTCGGGCTTGACATCGCTCACATGGTGCTCCTTATGGGCATCTCAATTAGCACAAGAAAGAAGTTCGCAACTGATTACAGCAACGTACCGCCATTGCACTTGAGCTTTTGTGTATGACAGGCCTTGCAGGCTACTGCGCTTCGACCTCTTGGCGTTCTAGTCATCATCACAACTAAGTTCACGATGTCTCAACTGGTCTAAAAATTACAACGGCAAAGGGACATTTGTGCTCCATAAAGAACTGGATGCTACTCAAAAGACTCGTCGGATCGACATGCTCCTTTGCCTAATGTCGTTTGCCGGCGGTATCGGAGATGGGAAGGTCCAAGACGATGGGCAATACGGGGTAAAGAGGAGGGACCCACGTTGACCACGCGGACTGATATCGACGGTGCGGAGGTTCTTACTGATAACGAAAATCCTCCAACCCGTTTAAGTAGTTGGAAGTACTGCGGTATGTTTGCTGGGTCGTACAGGATGATAGCGGCGGGGCGGCATGCATCGGCCCCTGCTAGTTGTCATGTGTAATGGCGCAGAACTGGGATGTGTCAACTGGCGAATTGCTATTGGTGTTGGCTGCCAGGACCAGGCTCTATTGGATGTTGGCAAGTATTCAAAGCTGAACTACGAATCCTGGGTTGCGAATGGGAATAAGGAGGACTGCACTACGTTCAGATACTTTATTTCCGAGAAGACACAAGCAAGTGTCAAGGAGCTCTGCGTGGACAATCCATCCGCAATCAATCATGTACGCATGTCTAATTAAAAATTGGTATCAACCCAGATGTTAGTCTAGAGACGACTCCATGTCCAAGGGAGTTTGCCATCGCCAGCCGCATTTCGGCCTTTCCAACCTGATAAGTCTGAGATATCGCGGAGCGGCCACGGGTGAGGATCTTGAAAATCATCGGGAACCTTTCCAAATTTCCAAGCCCACAGATCCTGCCATTCCTTACCCAATTTCCCCTCGAGCATGTCGGCGACGTACTTGCCGATAATTGGGAGGAACTTGAATCCGTGATTTGATCCAATCGTCGCGACGAACAAGTTCTGAGTTTCGGGGTAAGGGCAGATTCTGAAGTTGAGATCACCGGCTAGACCGTCCCTGAATTTCGAGTTAGCATGGAGAATTCGGAAGAAATGGAAAAGCCAACAACATCTCTAGGATGATGTCTCACTACGTACCAGCACATTTTGGAAGAGATGAATGGCCTGTCAGCCAGCTCTGGGATCATCTCTCTAACAAACGTACGCATTTCATCTTCGACTTCCTTAGGGCATCCGTCGTCTGGATAATCGCCTAACGAGTGGAGGATGGAAGCTCCTGGAACATATCTGTTGCGGTAATTTGTGAGACATCTGCAACTGCATAGCTTTATTAAGCCATTCTCATCTGGTGGAAAGATGATGCCTAGATACCTCGGTCAGTTTGAATGCGCCATGTCACTCTTCCAAGATCAACTGCCTACGTACCCTGCTCGAAGTCATCGATGATTGGCATATCCTTGTACTTTTCGATCTCGTGCGGCTCCAGCTTCATCACACAGATGACTGATGTTTGTGCCACCACTTCTTTCTTCGCATCAACTAGGGTCGCGGTATTGGCACCTGTGGACAACACAACTATGTCCGCCACGTGCAGTGTGCCGTCTGCGGCCAAGACACCCTCACACTTCCCGTTGCCGTCTAACACGAGCTTCTTGGCATAACCGGATTCTCCACAGATGTATTTGACCCCCTGTGACTTGGCGGCGTTTGCCATTCTTAACAGAGCTTGTCCGGACGGCACCTATTTTCCCGATCGTAGTCAGTTTGTCGTCACTTTACAACGTTGTCGTCCTGTAAGTGATATCGTTTGTCACAATGTAAACTTACCCATCCAGCCGCAGGACTCCACAAGTTGGTCCAGTCCGGGAACTCCCCCGTCAGAGCGGGCCACCTCGATTTCATCTCCCCGGCCGTCATGAACCGCACCCCCTCGCGACCCGCCTTCTTGGCTGTCTCCATGGCGCTATTGAGCCATCCCCGCGTCAGGCCGTGGCCCGCCATGACCCAGCCGCTCTCGCGATACATCCCTGCGAAGATGGATTTGGGGTTCTTCCACTGCTGCATGCTCTCCATGCCTAGCTTCGCGTATAACGGGTTAGGGTAGTCGGCGCGTACGACCTTGTTCAGGTCGGTGGCCGCAGAGTCTTTGGATGGTGCGTCGAAGCGATCAAGCACCGTGACGTTTTCATAGCCTCTTTGTGAGAGGTGGTAGGCTGTGGAGGTCCCAAAGACACCTCCGCCTACAATGAGGATGGATGGCTTGGCCATATTGAAGATGAGGGTATTCTGAGAGTTTGCGGAACGGACGACGTCGAGTATGCAATAATTCGGTCTTTACTGTTTAGTCTACCCTCGATCTGTCACCTTTTCTACCTTGAAACCACCTTACGGACTCTTATAAACAAGGAGGAGAGTCAAGTTCGGCCGGTGATGCAAAGACCACCGACCAAGATGCCGAAGAAGTTTCCCACGGCCGCACGCATGCGGCGCAGCCTTGGGCAGAACATCCGTGCTTCCCCGGGAACCATATCGGTGGGACGGGGCCAACTGAATATTCCCAATCAAATCGCCACAGTGACCGCGCAGCAACCTAGATCCCTTGCCAACTAATGCCTGCTAATTCGTGCCAAGTGCGCCACCCCTCGATTCTACTACAGATCCAACGGACGATAATGCCGTGAGCCATCGGTCTCGAGATCCGCCTCCGCGATGGAATGACGAGAACGTTGTTATGTGCGGGTGCGCGTATCAGTCGGGTTCGTGGCGCCGAGTCCATCGCCGAGCCAAGCAGGGAATGGGGAACAAGGCTGGGGAGGACTCGGGAGACACAAAGGGAAAGATAAAGAGCGGATGGTTGGCACCGCGTCACACTTGGAGTCTTGTGCGACAACCACTTCACAATACGTCTTCGGCTTCTCAGCTCTAGCGGCCGAATGATAAAGTGACAGTTTTCTTGTCCCAATTGCTTCTTCATCTCTCTCCCCCGCAACCTGCGACTAAACTTTCGTCCGTGCTCGACTTCAACACTACGGCATCCTTGCATTAACAGCCGTTACAAGGTGGATGCTGTTTAGACGACTGACAGCTTGACATTGAGCGGAGACGGTCGCATTTAGCCTGTTTTTCTGAAGGCACCCTCGTCCTTGTTTAAACGGACACTTATCTTGACAAGAGGATACCGATAAACCGTTATCACGATTAGAGGGGTGACCCGGGCTAAACCTGCCAAAAACCCGATTGTTTGACTGCCTTAAGTCAATAGGTCAGTGGTGGACCACGGACCTCTTTCTTCAGAAAACTGACGGCTTCCTGAGACCGAGGAACGCAGGTATATATCTGTTCCACTTGTGTCTGTTTTCTATGACGGGAGCTTGAAGAAACGCTACTTCTGTACCCATTTATTTTCATCATACCCCTGGAGTTTCCACTGAGGGGCAGCGACAAAGATGTCGACTGAAACCGAGGAAGTGAAACCTTCTGACCTGCAGAAAGCAGCGATGGACTTGACATCGGACAGCAAGTCCAGTTCCGAGGGGCAGACGACGATATGGCCTGAAAGAGAGTTGCCGGAGCTTCTCAGAGACTTGTCAGAAGAAGAATTAAAGAGTCTTGAGAAGAAGTTAATCAGGAAGGTTGACTTGCGAATGCTGCCTACAATGATTCTGATCTATATCATGAACTACCTCGACAGGTCAGTAAGCTGCGCGCGCCGGATAACTTGACTTTTGGACTAATGATTTCACAGAAATGCCATCGGCTCGGCAAGGCTGGGCGGTTTGGAGAAAGACTTGGGTCTGACTGGCAATGAATTTCAGGTAAGCTGAACCTCAAACAACTGATGAACCTCAAACCCAGAGGCTTGTAGCTAATTTGGTAATTACTCTAGACTTGCGTTTCGATTCTTTTTGTGGGGTACATCTTGATGCAGGTACCTTCAAACATGTTCCTGAACAAGATCGGACGCCCTGCGATCTATCTAACGGGATGCATGTGCGTTTGGGTTAGTTTGATTCGAAGTTTCTTCTCTCTTTGTCGCGTTCGGGATCGACCGATTAGATCTCACTGCCGCGTTGGTCGGCGAACCCATGGCCGCATAGCGTGGGTGTAACGTGACGCATCACTCACAGAACGGGTTGCTGGAATTTCTTCATTCGGATCTCGGTTTGTGTAACCAACCTTCAACAGAGCATCATGCTGATGATCATGCAAACTACCAGGGTGTATTATGTGCCTGCAGCGGCGCAACACATAGCTTTGGCGGCCTGTTGGCAACTCGATTCTTTCTTGGGTTTGTTGAAGCAGCCTTTTATCCAGGTGAGTCAAGATTGGTACCTCGTCCGCACAAAAGTATCGCAGAGAAACGGAATGCTAACGAACCTGTGACATTAGGCTGCCTCGCAACTCTCAGCTCATGGTATGTCCGTAAAGAACTCGGCGTCCGTACCGGACTATTCTACAGCGGCTCCATGCTTTCGGGGGCTTTCTCGGGTCTTATCGCAGCCGGCATCACGAACGGTATGGACGGCGCTCGCGGTCTGCTAGCCTGGCGTTGGCTCTTCATCATCGAGGGATCATTTACCGTCGCCATTGCCCTCGGCGCCTTCTTCGTGCTGCCGGACTTCCCTGCCAATACCAAGTGGCTGACAGAGCAGGAGCGGCAGCTGGCCATGTGGCGCATGGAAGTTGATGCTGCGGGCGAAGAGGACTGGACGAGTTCTTCGTCGCAACCCATATTTGACGGATTCAAGATGATTATGGTCGACCCGATCAACTGGATCCTTGTTGTGCTTGTCTACGGGGCCGCATCGTCGATTTCGATCAACAGCTTCTTCCCGACCGTCGTTGCGAGTCTCGGAAAGGATCGTATTACGACGTTGCTTCTTACTTCACCGCCTTATCTTCTGGCATGTATCGTTTGTGCAGCGGTCTCATGGAACGCCGACCGTATGAACGAGAGGTACTGGCATACCGTCGCCCCTCTAGCTTGCTCGCTCGTTGGATTCATAATCTCCAGCGCCGCGACGGGGATCGGGCCACGATACTTTGGCGCCATGATCATGCTCCCTGGGATTTACACTGGCTTCAATATGTCCATGGTCTGGACCGCTAACACGATCTATCGACCCACGGCAAAGCGCGCCGCTGCAGTGGCGTTTAACAATGCGTTCTCCACGCTCTCAGGCATCTATGGATCATACTTGTACCCCAACAACGCGACGCCGAGGTTCGTCTTGGCATTCAGTGTGAATGCCGCGATGGCGTTGATGGCGATCGTCGCTGCCACTGTGTTGCACTTTGTTCTGAAGAGAGAGAACAAGAAGTTGGAGATGAGGGAGCAGGAAGCTGAGGCTGCTGGGCAGGCGCAACTGATTGGAAAGGGTTTCAGATACGTCATCTGAAGGCAGATTGCTGGAATGGATCTACCACAAACATTTCTCTGCTTTAATACACTCGTACATCCTTGGCCAACTATTAGATCTTCTCTTTCCTCTTGGTATCCAGCCCGTAGTCTCGCGCAATTTTCTCTGCGGCGAGTTGCCCAATAACATAGGCGACGATCTGAGGATCTAGAAGCACTTGTCAGCAATGAAATACACGAAGCCATTGAACGCGACGTATAAGGTGAGCTTGTAGCAAACTTACGACCACTGTCGAACTTTGATTAGCAATTGTCTTGTATCTCTTTGAAGAAGAGGGGAAGCATACCTGGGTAGTATAGTTGTCACGCTCAAATCGGCAACCCGCAACCCGTTCAACCCATGAACTCGAAGGTCTCCGTTGACACAGCTGCCGTCTTGCTCGCTCTTCCCCATCTTCACGCTGCAAGATGGGTGCCATAGTCCCGCCACATTCTCTCGGATGAAGTCCTGGACACGCAGTCAGCGTAAGGCATAGAACGGTGGAACTGCATTTAGTTGACGAGATAAGCTTAAAACTCACGTCAATATCTTTGTCGCTGTCTGACTTTGGGGCGAATAATGGTCTGACGAAGTGATCCTTCATCGTACTAGTCTTCAAGAGATTCATCCCTTCTCTCAGGGCTTCTCGCAGGTTTACCAAGTCGAATGGGTTGCTGAGATACTTCGGGTCAATCAAAGGGGCGTCCTTGGGGTCCGCTGAAGCCAATTTGATTGTCCCTCGAGAGACGGAGTTCATGTTTGCAACGAATACCGAAAAGAACCCGTCGCTAGACTTTTTGAAGACATGGTCAGGAGGAATCAAGGGTCCAATCTGTAGGCGAAGTTAGTTGAGAGTCATGCTTTTCAGCCCAAGTCAAACTTACGACAAGCTCATAGCTAGGGACACCTTCCTCAAGCAAATAACCTTTCACATCAGCGGGAAGTTTCTTGAATTCAGGCGACTCATAAGCCCGATCATTCTTGAGGAAAGCATGCGGAACAGATGAGAAGTGTCCCAAAAGCGGACCGTTTCCACTTTCTGCGAGTTGCTTCACGGCCTCCTGGTACTTGCTTGGATCAGAGAGCCCCATCCTATCAGTGAAGCCTGACTTCATCTGAAAGCAAGTCACGATCATGGGGTGGTCTGTAAAGGACTTCCCCACTCCGTCGAGATTCTTGACCATGGGGATCCCAAGGGCATCCAGGTCTGCTTGAGGTCCGATCCCTGATAGTAGCAGTAGACGGGGACTGTCGAGGGCGCCGGCCGATAGAATGACTTCGTTCTTCGCTCGAACTGAAGTTCCAAGGGTCAGTGAACCGCCAGGTATCAACTGGGCTGTTACGCAAACTTACCCTGCGAACCATCTTCCTTGAGAACACCCACTGCACGATCCTTCTCAAAGACGATTTTGACCACACGACTCTCGGTCAAAATGGTCAGATTTGCCGGAACATTCTTCTCGAGGAATGCAGATGCACCAGTTACTCGGACACCATTCAGACTAGTTGTCGAGTTCAGCGAGAAACCAATTGGGTCACCATCGTTGGGGTCCAGATTGCGCTTGTGCTATCACGGGATCAGCGTTACTGTCCACTGCCTCACCCGTTATCGTCTGGCTTGTCAATCAACTCACCCCGAGGTCAACTCCAGCATCGATAAAGGACTTTGTTTCTCGTTCCACGTGTCCGATGGAGACGTCGATAGGCCTGATCAGGGTCAGAAAGTTGGATCACTGCAATAGAAAGTGACTTATTACCCAGAGAAACCGTGATACTTCGGATCGGGCTTCACATATTCAGCCCACTCCTTGGAAAGATCATCAAGGTGGAGGTTTTCCAGCTTCCCAAGTCAGCTCGAGACCAAAATAAGGTGAAATCTCTCCTCAAAACTGGTTTTAACATACCTTCCTAACCCTCTCGATGATGGATTCAAAACCCCAAGCATCATCACCTGCAGCCGCAGCCCAGGCATCGAATTCCGCGCGCGCACCAAGCGACCAAACCTGGAAGTTGGTAGCACTCGACCCTCCTAGACCCTTGCCACGAGCCTGCGGCACCTCACGATTTTTGGCATGCTCCTGCGGCGTCGAGGCATAGCCGTAGTCGAGACCCGGCTGTGCAATGGTGCTGAATCTTTCAGCCGTACGCCTATACTCGGGCTTGCTAATGTCGCCGCCGCCTTCTAACAACGCGACACTGGGCTTCGATGCCGTGTTTGCGAGGCGGGAGGCGAGGAGACACCCCGCCGTGCCGCCTGATCGTCGTTTGTTGTTGTTAGTGCGGTTTCTCCTCTCGTGAGGGGTCCGTTGCGATATCCGAGGATGAATAGGCGTGACCCCTCACGGCAACCCTGTCTCCAGGAACATTGAACTTACCACCGACGACTATGAAGTCGAATTCTTGCGTCATAATTGAAATTTGACGATGATTGAGAGAAGGGTTGATACAAAGTTGGGTTGCGTCGGGCGCTCTTTGAGTCAAAGTTCACATCTGCCAGCTTGCTTTTTTATACTCCAGCGAGCTGAGAAAAAGTGTCTCTCGTTTATACACACAAGCCACCTGACCTCCGCACCTAAGACTCTAGGCTGAGAGATCATCTCTCTAGCGGCGAAGCTATCGGCAAATGTGCGCGGCATCGCATTGTTTTCCCCTGACTGCCATATAGCCTTACGTGGGGTAGCGGGGCGGTCTGCTGCGCCGTGAGCAGCCCGCGAAGGAAGTTCGAGTTGTATTGGTGATCCTCGCACGTCCAACGCGAGGTTGGCATTTCGCCCGATGCGATGCAACTCTGACACTACGACTCTGAGGCGTGCTGATGTAACTCGAGTTCGCAATATCTAAGACCTCGTTGGTCAAGGTGAAGGGGTCTACTTTTCCGACAGCACTTGGGACTTGTGAGGATGGCATTCTCCAAATCATCTGTCACTATTTCTTAGGTACCAATGTGGGTTACATTGCACAATCTCGACCGAATGAAGCGGCTCGACAACTCAGCAGCTTTTCTCTTATCGAGCCGCATTGTTCAATGAGGTGAAGTAAACAAGGAAGATGAGTAGAAGAATGTATTGACAGTGTCTAAAGCCAAATATTTGATACCCATATTCTAAACGCCAGTGAGCCAATGTATTTGGCCATGCAACCCACGCTATGCCCCACCAAATGACCTTCAATGCCTACGCTCAAATGCTGCCTATCATGCTCCAGTCTACACAAACATGCATATTTACAATCATCGTTCCAATTGCAGCCGATCAATCTCCACGGGTCTAGTTCTGGGGAGCGCCAAAGATCTCGTTGAGGTCGCGCTTCGCGTTGCGCTTGATGCCGCACTTGTTCAAGCAGGCGTCGATGCCAAGAGCAATGTTGGCAGGGATGTGCTTACGGAAGCTCTCAAGGTCAGCACCGTCAATGGTCTGCACGCCACCGAGGGTAGCAGAGACGACATCCGGGCGGAGGTTGAAGAAGGCCTGAGCAACCTGCTCGACACCGGGGTCGACGTTGTTGAAGCCGGCGACGAAGACGGCATCCTCGCAGTCGGGGTTGAACTCCTGGTGGATCGCACCCTGGGGGAAGACGGACATTTGATACGTCTCCATGGTGTTGGCGATGGGGTCGAGGCCGTTCTCGACGACAAAGTTGGTGACGAGGCGGCCCTTGACGATCACGTTGAGCTCGGTGGCGCGGTTGTGGACGTGGGCCGTGTTCATGCCGCAGGGGCCGAGGAAGCCGAGGGTCATGGCGGCGCCGTTGCCGATGAGGGCCGGGAAGGTCTTTGCCGTGGCGGAGGTGGAGAAGCCGCCCTTGCCGCGGGACTCGGAGCCCTCGGGGGCGCCGGAGTCATTGAAGTCGAAGACGAAGTCGCCGGGTTGGTTGAGGAGGCGGACGCGCTCTTGCTGGGTGGGTGCGGTCATCAGCTTTGTGATGAGGTCTGCGTTGCCGGCGCGAGTGTTGACGGGGACGATGGGGGGAAGGACATTGTCGATGGAGCTAGAGTCGCTTTGTGTGGAGATGGTGGCAGAGGAGGAGGGGTGGTTCGGGTTGGTGGTCGGCGCGGCCAGAGCGGCGGCGGAGAAGAGGATGGAAGAGAGAATGGTGGAGGTGTACATCTTGACTACTTTATGTATTTTTTTGCTGTAGGAATGACAGACAGGATATCCGAGCTGACAAAGGAGACAAGGAAAAGAGAAATAGGAAAGATGAAAATCGGAAAGCGAACTCGTTTGCTTGTTGATGCTGTGATGTGTGTGATGATGAGAGGAAAGAGAAATGAAGAGGCGTTCGATAAGGCTATTATATAACTTCATCGCGACACAAAAGGATTGCAATATTGTGGACTTCATCAAGTGACCGCAGATGAGCGTCAGCCTCATTCGATCCAACCAGCATACATCTTAGGTGTAAGTTGTTTAGGTTGGTAATTCCCACGATATGGGGCACAGCATCCTTCTGCTGATGGCTTTGGAATCATACCGACATAGGCTACAACAAGACATCACTCATTGTCCCGATGGGTGCAAAATGTCAGCTTAGTTGTTGCCTCGTTACTGAATCCGGCCTCTGCTGCTGACCAGCAATCTCAACACCCTAGCCACGAGTCCAGAATATTGCAGTCTTGAGATGGCAGCTGCATGTTTGTGCTGACGGTCATCAGGGCTGACGTCGGCGGTGCACGGTAGGCGTGCCAGTCTTTCGGGTCCCTTCTGGGAAACAAACAGCGAAACATGGTGGGGAGGCACGGGAGTCTGTTCGTCCGGAGGAGTGTTGTCAGCATTTAGTCGTTGGTTGGAGCTGCCAAGTAGGGCTGTGGGATTCGGTCGGTCTATGTTTAACTGTTTGCTTTTTTATCCTCCGGTCCCACGTGGTACTTTTCAGTCAATCTGCTTCTAGTCTTGCAGACTGATCGGTGTTTCTCAGCCATGTTTGGTGGTCACGATAGGTGAAGTACTTGAGAAGTTCCTGACAGTCCATCCCTGACCCAAGTCAGCAGATATTCGCCAATGAAATTTTACACTGAATTTGCAGTATGCCAGCACTACCTGTGGAAACTCGCCTGGCAAGATGCCCAACACAACACAAACACAAACTGTAGCACATCGTGGAACCTAGTAGTTCATGGCGAAAATTTAACTCAGTTTCCTTTACTTTCAGTCATTCAAGAGAAAGTTGATCCCATCGTAGAGACTGTAGACTGCATGTTGACGGAGAAGAAATCCTTCCAAGGCTGATGGCCCAATGATCCCTGCTCCGAGCCCACCCACTGCTCGTGGTAGCGCTTACATGATTAGAACAGGCTGCAGAATTTAGCTGTTCGGCGGGGAGGCGAAGCAGCTATCCTAAGCTTAATAACAAGCTGCGCATTCTAATTCCGTCCCAATCTAACCCTTTGTTTATTGACCGGCTGCGCACGCAGGTCACGAACTCTTCACCCAAGACAATTCCTTAGGCAGCACCAAACGTGCAGCTTATTTCCAGAGACGTGGAGGTCCTTTTTCATGTATGCTTGGTAAGATGTGTCCAAACTTGTTGTCATAGACTGCAAGACCAGAGTATTCGGCGCTGGTAATGACACGGGAGGCTTAACGAGGAAGAAGATTTTTCGTCTCAGGTATTACCTCAGCGGATCATTGCTGGACGGCACAGTTCAATTATCCCACGGCGACGCGACCGAAGGACTTTCTATCAGAACGATGTTAAAGGTGATATCATTCCGAGGTCCCATCCCGTGAAGGAGCACTTCTTTCTGCACCAACTTCTCAGGCCAAATGATGGCGAAATAAAGTCGCGTCCATATAAGTCCAGTCATCAAACCAAATTCCGGCTCAGAGATCTTTTATAGGTGCATCCCCTTCAGTCTTGCCAGTGTCATACTTCTTCACCTTGTTTTTGCTGGCATCCTTATCCGCAGCGAAAGCTTCAACCTCTTTACTATCCATGACCTTGATGACGTTGTCCGCTTGCCACTTCTTGAACGAGAACCCAACGCCCCTAGGGTATGTGATTAGCTTGATAATGGGCGGTCCTTATGTTCGTGGCGAGCTTACTCATGGCTGTAGTCCTTATCATTGGCCTGGTCCTTGTGGTACTTGACCTGAATGAAGTCGCTGTCGACGGTGCCGGGATCCAGGCTCAGGCTGACGAGCGCATTAATTGTCGCAGTCTTTGGGATGAGCTTGAAAGTCCAGCTTTGCTCATTCCTGAACTGAATCAGGTCTCGGTCGTTCTTCACAATCTCATAACCCTCGTTGACGCTCGCCTTGAAGAGCTTGGGCAAGGCAAACCACTGCCCTGCCATCTTGTACCTATCGTTGGCGTAGACGAATTGGTCGTCGTACACGCAGTCGGCCGTGTATCGCTTCACGCGCTCAACTGTGGGCTCCATTGAGTACAGCGCGATGATATCGTCGATCAAGCGCTGACGCGCTGGCGAGAGGGGAATTGACTTGGATGGGTTGGGGTGGTAATCCTCAGTGGTCGAGGTCTGGCGGACTTCGAACTCTTCTCCTGGGGTGGCAGAGGTTTTGCCGGGAAAGTTGATGTGTCCGGAGTCTGAAGACATCTTAGTGGTAGTATGCAATGTACGATGAAAGCTTCTGGGGGGTTGTGAACAGGCTGTCGCGAAAAGTTGTGTTCTGATAGCAAATCTCGACATTGATGAAGCTCCTTGTATGGGCTAAAGGGAACTCATCGCCTGTGCACATTTACTTATAAACATCTCATAAAAGCTTACTCTCAGGACACACCCCATAGTCATGACGCGCTCAACTCGCCGACAAAGACAGCCTGGGCTCTCTCAATCGTTTTTCTATGATCATAACCACGTGTAATTCGTAGTCTGACGTTCGGAAAATGTGGCGGTCATGTCGATTATGTAGCGCTGACGTCAACATCTTTTGCGTCTTCAGATGGGTCTAACACGGACTGAGACCGCTATGAAGGGATGACTTAAATCCAAAAGAATATGAAGAACGCTGATAAATGAAAATCATTGAGACTCGAAATAAAAAATTCTCCTCACAGATTGAGATAAGTATTTGTTTCTTTCATCGAAGGCTACTATACATCTTTCAGGTCCACCACCTCACCCGCACGCCAGCTCACATTCTGACCAGCATCACTGCCTTCCTTCCACTTCCATCGAACGATGCCTTGCTCTCCTTTCTCTACCAAGTCCTTGATCCATCGTCCTACCACCGGAAGCATTTTAAACCCGTGACCCGAGTCGCCTGTCGCCAGATACAGGCCCTTCTTCCCAGGCACAGCATCAATGACATAATCCGAGTCCGCCGTATCGGCACACCAGCAGATGTGCTGGTCGACAAAAGGCCTATCAGCCAGGCCCGGAAGGGTCTCCTGGAGCAGCTTTCGAATCCGACGCACATCAGCCTCGGGCACGAAGTCGTTCTTCTCTGGAGGCGTGGACAGGCCTGTCGTCGTCGAGTAATTGGTATAGCCTCCACCACTCGGAGACAGCTTGAGGATCCCTGTGCCGGGTTCTGGCTCAAAGAAGAAACCCAGGTCTCGGGCGTATGTGACCGGTATTCCCTTCAAGCGCGCTGCTTCCTCCGGCTGGAGCTGTATGTGCAGGACACTCCATGCCTTTGCCGTGACTTGACGGCCCACGGACGGGAGCACGTTTCCGAGCGAAGCCCCGACCGTAAGAATCGTTGTCGCCGCCTTGAACTCTTTGCCGGAAGTCGTGCGGGCGCCTATGCATTTGTTCCCCTCATACGTGAGGCTCGCAACGTTCTCGCCAGTGTGGATCTCGACTCCCTGGGCTTTGACGTATTCATAGACTGCCTTGAGCGCATTCGCGGCATGCGCATAACCCGCGAACCGGTTGAAGTACCCTTCCCAACCTTCCATGGGTCCGCCTAGCGCCGGTGCAGCTTTGGTGATATCCTCCCTGCTCTTGATCGGGTCAATTCTGCCAGCCCAAGCTGGATGCACCCGGATACTTTCGAGAGATTTGGCCAGTGTCTTTTTCGTCTTTTCCGGCGCTGCTGCTGAGTTGGCTAGAAGGTACCCCGTCTGGTGGTAGTGCGGTGCGAATAGTTCGTTGTCGGTCCATTCTGACATAGCCTGCAGGGCCAGCTCGGTGTAGAAGGGGTCTTCATATTCTGCGCGGACAATTTTGTTGACGTCGTTGCCCGCCGAAAGAGTTGAGGGAACCGATGTTCCCTTTTCGAGAATCGTGATGGACTTGTATCCGGCCCGGGAGAAGTGGTAGGCTGCTGACAGGCCAAAGGTGCCAGCGCCAACGATCAGTATTGAGTCTTGCAGGCCAGGCATCTTGGCTGTTTCCCTTTCGGTTTATGGCGATCAAAGATTCACAGCCAGAGGACCATGGCGGAATGATGTCAATTTTGAGTTCTGGGAGCCAAGTCGCATTCAGCTCCGACGTCGGATTGAGGGTCTACCGCGCTGCTCGGAGTCAGGCCACCCCACGGCAAAGGTGTCCGAGATAAGAAGTCCACCGCGGGGAAGTGGAAACGGCGACCCCAGTCCGATGCCACATTGTCGGCGCCCTCACACCGAAGCCGAACCGGGATCCCACCCATGCCTATCGTCGCCTATCTTCACCCACAGCTGGTGTATGTATCTGCGGGGTAGAGTGACTGAGTCGGGCTTCCTCCGCTGAGGCCTGTGAGCCCTTTTCGTAGTTACTATGCTTTCTATTTCGAGGTTCCGAGACCTTATCTGCAGCACAATACTCAATATGCCATGAACATGCCATAGGCCCGTTGAGGGAACCGTCACGTTCTTGTTTACCCATCTAGAAGAGATCTAAAGTATCTATTTGCCGCGCCGTGATACAAGAAATTTTCCGATCATGGCCGACTCCAATGTCCCGGCGCGTCGGCAGAGAAGCGGGGACTTTCGGGCTAGAAGTGGATGCCGCACATGCAGAGGTATGTAAACTTACAAGTGTAATCACGAAGGATCGGCCAGCTAAAAATGCATGCATCACAGGACGTCGTGTGAAATGCTCCGGTTCGTCCCCATAGTTCTACGGAGAGCTTAGAATCCGGTGAAATCCTGACCGAGTTTATAGAACAACGTCCAATATGCGATCACTGTCGGCGCTTAGGGCTAGTCTGCCGATATGAGCTGAAACTTACTTGGCTGGCAGCTTCTGGATGCGAGGTGCACCATCAGAGCTTCTCCAAGAGACGACCACAGACATCCAATATTGACGAAGATACTAAAGAATGGATGTTCCTGAACAGCCATGTACATGACTTTGAATATGTGCCTCACAGGATTATCATCAACATGCCGATGCATGGAACATTAACCAAGAGTGCACGCAAGATTCCCGCAGATGGTTCCACCAGAATTTCTCTATCACCATCACATTTCGGCTTGTCTTCACTTGATTTAAGCCAAGACGAGAGTCACTTATTGCATTACTTCGACAACTTCATAGCTCCACGATGTGTTGTGAGTTGCGATAAAAATCCGTATCGTCAGATAATCCTTCGGATTGCAGCATCATCGCCAGACGGCCCAGTCTTGCAAGGTATCTTGGCCGTGTCGGCCCAACAAATGCAGGCATTGGGTCATGCGAAGGTTACTCTACGAATCTGGGATCATAGAAACCGAGCTCTCGAGTTGTTGCGCGGCTACTTGTTTGCTTATTCGGAAGTGGAGGGGAATACGCTTAAGAAACGTATGCTCGCCCAAGAGATTATGGCTTCGACCATGATGATGTGTTTCTTTGAGGTGAGCCTTTTGGGCCTCTCTGTCCGTGATTAATACATGTGCATACACTAACTGGAATCAGATCTTACACGACTGCTCTGATTCCTGGAAAGTTCATGCCAGTTTTGGTAAATCATTCTTGAGGCATGAGCTGGCATCAAGTCACACCGTATCATCGGACTACAAAGAACTCTATGGTTTCGCGGCTGCCTACTTCACTTATCACGACGCCCTTGCATCAACTGCTGGAACTAATTCAGAAATGCAAGATCACAACAGCAGCCTTTGCCATTTCCTTGTTGGCGAGGAACCCGTGCTTGAAAGCCTTTCCGGCTGTTCGAGGCTTCAAATAGCTTTTTTATCCGAAATCTCAGACCTCGCCAGCGAGGCATCTAGCCCAGATGACATCCTCGAAAGATCAAACTCCTGGGGTCGAATACGGAATGCCATCGAGAGGAAGCTATACCTAATGAAGGACGCATCAGTTCCATCATCAAGCGAGCTGCCATCTAGGTTTGCAAAGGAGGAGACCCCCTGGCTAGTCTCAGAGTTGAAGAGACTCACATGCCTGTTATACTTCTACGCGCGAGTTGACGGGTCAAACCCCTCGGATCCACACATAATGAGACTCACAGAAAAGATCCTGGAACTCCTGCCTCATGTTTCTCTCCAAACAAACACTGTTCTTTGGCCACTCTTTATAGTTGCGACACTTGGAGTCCGCCCAGAATCTGATAGTGACAGGAAGTTAATACTAGAGCGACTGTACCTACTACAACAAACAAGGCAGCTAGGGAACGTCAGAAAGGCTAGGGAAATCATTGAGAGCATCTGGAAAGCGAGGGACATAGGCGTTTGTGGAGGGATCCACGGTTGGGCTGTTCTTGAAGGGCGCCACGATGCCATGAGTCTGGCTTGAATTGTATTAGGATGCCTTTTCTCATGAATCTTGCTCTTTTCTTCTACTCAATACATCAACCGTCTTAGAAGGTACCGCCGTCTAGCTGAACTCTTCAGGTCGTGTATCTGAAGTCTTTCTGCTCCTTGTCCGTGATATCGACAAATCCGTCAACAGTTCCTTCCTGCAGCTCTTGAGGCTTGCCGTACTTTTTGTCTCGTCTCTTGTTCTCCCATGCAGCAACAAGCCAGTAGGAAAGCATCAGCAACACAGACACAGCATAGCTTGTCAGCATCGCGATAATGGCTCCCGAGTATTTGGGTGCTTGCTCAGCTCGGAAAGTTTGGGGTCCAATCAAGTTGCCTGCTGCATAGCCGACTTGAACCAGGCTGAAGCAGACTGCCTTTTTCGTCTGACCGGCTGTGTTGGCCTGTGGAAGCGATATTCCAACAACGTAAGGAGCTAGTGTGAACCCTGTCAGAAAGGATTCGTCTACATTTCTTTCGACAACTTACGCCAATAAAAGTACATGAAGTACAGTCCGACCATTTGTGCTGCAATATTCGACCTGGGGAACCCATGCACAAGTCCAGTACCCAGGATTGGCAGCATGAGAGCGATGCACGCTACCAACGTCCTTCGATTATGCCACCTCGCGGCAAGATAGCTAAAGGCCCAGGCACTAGACGTAGCGAGGACACCAAACGGCATGGTCAGCAAACTCGCCTCAAGCGAAGTGAAGCCGAGGTTATTGATAATAATGCTTCCAAAGTTAACGAGACCGCCATTTGGGATATTGATGAAGATATTGAAAATGAAAATGATCCAGATTTTGATGTCTAACAGGGCCTCCCATACTTGGTCCCACTTCCAGACCTTGTTGGAGATGCCAGTGCGGTTGGCTGCAAGACGTTTCGTTGCATGGTACTTCTCTTCGTTAGTCAAGAAGCGGGCGTTCATCGGGCTATCTGGTAGAGTGAACCAGATGAAGATTGAGTACAGGACGTTGATTGTTCCGGTGATGAGGTACAGATACTGCCACTTTAGGAGAGGGGCTGAATCTGGGATCTTGCCTACGAGCCAGGCAAAGAAGCCGTTGAAAACCGATGAGAAGTAAGCAAAGATGACTGAAAGGAAACAATTAGTTCATACTAGAGAATCATTGAATGATGAAGCAAGAACCTACTCGCATTCCTCGGGGGCTGCTCCTGTTTCGTATAGAAGCTAGATACAAGGATGGTAAGAGACGGCGAGATGGCTGCTTCAATGAAGCCCATGAGAAAGCGCAATGCCATGAATCCTGACCACCTCCTGCATGGCGCATGTAGCAAGGTCAAAATAGACCAAAGCAACGATGACCCACAAAGAAACTTTGCGGGTGGAAACTTGAGGACAAGATACGAAGCGACAACATATCCGATCAATTGCTGTTTCGGTCAGATTAAATACCCGACCTCGAGTCAGTAGAATTTGGTGGCCAGTTCACTCACGCCTAAAGGGAGAACGCTTCCAAGCCAGCTGTATTGTTGGCCAACAAAATTGTTGTCTGTCTGGAATCCGTAGAGAGACGCCGTTCCCATTTGGACTTTGTCGACTGCGCCAAGAGTTGCGGTGAAGAGGAGCTGGAGTTCTCACCATCAGATTGATGTTCTATAGTTGGATAGAGACCTTCAAACCCCTTACCAAGGGAATCATCCAAGCATCGATCTTCTTGACAATCCTTTTTTCCATCTCAGGCGTCATGGGTGGGAATGCATCGGCATTAGCCAGGAATGTGGCTGCCTCGTCGAGGACTCCATCTTGGGGCGACTTGAGGATCTCAGACTGGCCCTGCGTAGTAGAAACGCTGGGTTGGATGCCATTTTCGTCGGCATGACCGCTTGGGTCTTCTTTCTTTTCGACCATGTCGCCGGGGAAGTAGTGTAGGCTGCCCGATGTCTACCAGATGTGAAGAAGGAAATTTCTTTGCAAAATGAATACTAGTCAATGATGCACGGTTCGACGGTAGAGCATGAGTCTGCAGGCCACGGATGGTCTTATGCTCAGGACATAGTAAATATCACTGACGTTGAAGGAACTATCGAGACTTATCATATGCCTCTAGAGTCTACCTACTGCTTTATCTCCAATTTAATTCAGGGAGTCGCATCTATGAAGGTACTAAGCCGTGCCTATCGCTTCAAACAAGGCAGACTTAGCCAATCTTGCAGTCAACTCAGGCGTATCGTAGGCACACCAAAGAAAACATCGGAAAATGTTATCATTTGGGTCACCCATGCCCGTACTGCGGCCGCATGCGCGTCTCCACTCTTCGGTCAGCCGTTGATAAGATTCGTACACGAGGAAGGCCGAGGCGACGTGCTTTGGGTAGCGTTACAGGATAACTTATCACACCCTTCCATTCTCCCCAACCTCCGAGATGTCGTGCCCCACTTGTGCCGCTCGGTATGCACAAGCTGCAGATCACTGACATGCATGCAACGATGTTCGTCAGTGATAGGAGCGAAATTGCATGGCAAGCCGAAACGACGGCCTCAAGTTGGGCCTCGTATCACGCATTATCGGGTATGTAAGTCCGATGGCGATAGCGGAAAGAAAGTGCTGCGTTGTTAGCAACAGTGAGGCTCTCGTCGAACACGGGAATGGCTTAAAACCACACTTGAATCTGGCACTTATCGTTCACCTTAGAAAGGTTTTCTCGATAATTTTATCTCGATTTGTTAACGCAAGCATGGCGAAAGAATCGACTTCGAGAAACATTCAGCCTAAAAGTGTCAAATTCGCAATTGGTATGTTGTGCAGTGAACGGCAGATGCCTTGTTAGAACCGCTTAGCTTACGTTATTAGATCGCGGTGGAACATTTACAGATGTTTGGGCATCAATACCGGGTCAGAGTGATGTGATATTGAAACTGCTGTCAGTCGACCCGGGCAACTATGACGACGCGCCGGCAGAGGGCATCCGTCGTGTCTTGGAAATGGTGTCTGGCACAGCTATTCCTCGGCGGTCTCCTATTCCCAAGGACCTCATTCGTTCTATTCGAATGGGCACTACCGTGGCTACTAACGGTCAGTAGCTTTCTCTGAAAGCCTTACGTACACAATATGCCAGCTAACATCCGTAAAGCTCTACTGGAGCGGAAAGGAACTCGACACGCATTCGTGGTGAATCAAGGGTTTCGCGACCTCCTCGATATCGGCTATCAGTCCAGGCCGAAACTCTTTGACCTCGGGATCCGCAAGCCAGAGCTTTTGTACGATGAAGTTGTCGAGATTTCGGAACGCCTGACTGTAGAGGCATACGATGAGGATGCCTTCAAGAGCAGACGCACTCAGCCCAAAGAGTCCCCCGGCCTTTTTGTCAGGGGTATGACCGGAGACTTACTCCGAGTAATTCGACCCCTCGACGAAGATGAAGTGCGCCAGAAACTACTAGAGATCAAGTCTATGGGCACCGAGACGCTAGCAATCTGTCTTGCACACTCTTACATGTACCCAGCTCACGAGAACAGAGTTGCCGAGATTGCAAGTGAGCTCGGCTTCGGCCATATCTCTACATCGTCAAGCGTAGGCGCAAACATGATCAAGATGATCTCTCGCGGTAGCTCAGCTTCAGCGGATGCATACCTGACGCCGGAAATTGTTCGTTATGTTAAGGGGTTTGCGAAGCAGTTTCAAGATGGTAATCTCGATGACATTTCGTGCGAGTTCATGCAGAGTGACGGTGGGCTCGTCAGCCACAAAGCTTTCAGTGGACTTCGCGGTATTCTGAGTGGCCCCGCCGGTACGTTTTCTTGAAGCTCATTATTACTGGCTGATGCTGATCATGTGATGCGTTAGGTGGTGTTGTCGGCCATGCTAGAACCTCGTATGACGGGAAGTCCCCTATTGTGGGCTTCGATATGGGTGGAACATCAACAGATGTCAGTCGGTATGGCGGCTCTTTGGAACATGTCTTTGAGTCTACTACGGCTGGTGTTTCCATCCAAAGTCCACAATTAGACATCAATACTGTAGCCGCTGGTGGTGGAAGCATGCTCTTCTGGCGAGATGGCCTTTTCAAGGTTGGGCCAGAGGTAGGTTTGCCCATTCCCCACGTTCGTGAACCTCGATACAGACACTAATTTTTGCTCGCAGAGTGCAGGTGCTCACCCTGGCCCTGCTTCATACAGGAAGGGCGGTCCTCTAACAGTAACTGATGCGAACCTCTTGTGAGCATACCCAAACATGATGTATCAAAATTCTTGATGCTAACAGCCTATATCATAGTCTCGGTCGGCTTATTCCGAGCTACTTCCCTGCCATCTTTGGCCCAGATGAAAACCTGCCTCTCGATTCCGAAATCGTGGCAAAGAAATTTGAGGAGCTCACGAAGACCATCAACGCTGACACGGGACGCTCCATGACACCACACGAAGTCGCGATAGGCTTCATTGACGTTGCAAACGAGTCCATGTGTCGCCCCATCCGTGCTCTGACTGAAGCTCGCGGGTTTGTCACAGCCGACCACAACCTGGCCACTTTTGGTGGCGCCGGCGGTCAACATGCTTGTGAAATCGCCGAGAAGCTCGGGATCGGACGCATAGTAATCCACAAGTACTCAAGCATCCTGTCGGCATATGGCATGGCGCTTGCCGAGGTCGTGCAAGAAGCTCAAGAGCCCAGCTCCGAGATGCTATCAGAGGAGTCTCTGCCAAGGTTGAACGACAGATTAGTTTTCCTCAAGGAAAAGGCTACCGGCGGTCTCTTGTCACAGAACATCAACCAATCGGCAATCGAACACGAGTTCTATCTCAACTTAAGGTACAATGGTACAGACACTAACTTCATGATCCTGAGGCCAGATGATGGTGATTGGTTGGCGGCACTTGAGCGAGAACACCTACGGGAGCTTTCTTTCACATTTCCCAGAACAAGAAAGGTCCACGTTGACGACATCCGCGTACGAGGAGTCGGAAGGGCGGAAGAGTCCAGTAGTGATAATGCCCGCTTGGTCGAAGAGCTCAAGTCGCTCTCTTTCAAGAGTGCCCTGAAGATCGAGGATGGCCTTGTGCGTTCCCCTCCTAGCAATGAAGCATACGTTCATTGGGACACACGCTAACAACCTCTCAGACTGACGCGTTCTTCACCTCGGGAGGACTACAATCTACCAAGATCATCCAGCTCAGCAGTCTGCAACCTGGTGCCCTGATCATGGGTCCGGCAATTGTCATCGATAACACCCAAACTATTGTCGTCGTTCCCGGAGCTGAAGCCAAGATCCTTACTTCGCACGTGGTGATTGATCTCGTCGAAAGGACGAGCAAAAGCGATGCGGTGCAGACCACCGAGCTGGTCGTCGATCCTGTGAAATTGAGTATTTTCGGACATCGTTTCATGAGTATTGCGGAGCAGATGGGTCGCACGCTGCAGAAGACCAGTATCTCGCTCAACATCAAAGAGCGACTAGACTTCTCTTGTGCGATCTTCAGTCCAGTGGGTGACTTGGTCGCGAATGCACCACATGTACCGGTACATCTGGGCAGCATGAGCTACGCGGTTAAGTATCAGCATGAGCTGCATCGCGGCAGTCTCCGTCCCGGTGATGTCCTAGTTTCAAATCATCCTGAAGCTGGAGGTACCCATCTTCCAGGTACGATCCCAAGTCATGTTTCAACATGAAGCAATGGTATACTGATTGACACCAGATATCACGGTGATAACTCCAGTGTTCGACGAAGATGGTAAGACGATCTGTTTCTACACCGCATCCAGAGGTCATCACCTTGACATTGGTGGATCAAGGGGAAACTCAATGCCTCCGTAAGTCCAGTCTACGACTCTGCAATCATATGTCTCATGATTCTTAGCTGACTCGAGGTACAGTGACTCTACAGAGCTTTGGCAAGAGGGCGCAGCTATCAAGTCTTTCTTCTTGATCCGTGATGGCAAGTTCGACGAAGAGGGCATTGTCAAGATCCTTCTCGACCCGGGACTCTTCCCGGGCTGCAGCGGCTCTCGACGCCTGCCGGACAACCTCTCCGACCTCAAAGCACAAGTAGCAGCGAACACAAAGGGCGGCATTCTCATTAAGGCGCTCATGGACGAGTTCGGAAGGTCCGTTGTGCACTTCTACATGGCGAAGATCCAAGAAAACGCCGAAGTCTCCGTCAGAAGATACCTATCATCGGCATACAAGCGCTTCGGCTCAAAGCCGCTGAAGGCCGTAGACTACCTCGACAATGGCTCGCGGATGCAAGTCTCCATCAACATTGATGAAGCCGGCTTTGGCACCTTCGACTTCACCGGCACCTCTTGCGAGATGCTCTCGAACATGAACGCGCCGCCCGCAATCACCTACTCAGCCCTTATTTATACTCTTCGTTTGCTGATCGGCTCAGACATACCGTTGAACCAAGGTTGTCTCGCACCAACCAAAGTGATCCTCCCGAAGAACACGTTTTTGAACCCGGGACCTCAGTCTGCCGTCTGCTGCGGCAATACCCTCACTTCGCAACGGCTGGTTGATCTCCTTCTCAAAGCCTTCAGAGCCGCAGCCGGATCTCAAGGCTGCATGAACTGTTTCGGATTCTTTGGAAATTCCGTTGATCCTGCGGCTTCCCCGGCGGAATCTAAAGATGTCAGCTCTGGAGGCTTCGGTTTCGGCTACGGCGAAACCATTTGTGGCGGAGAGGGCGCCGGCCCGACTTGGCACGGCGCTTCCGGCGTCCAAATTCACATGACCAACACCCGAACAACAGACATTGAGATAATCGAGAAGCGTTACCCAGTTCTCATCCGCGAATTCTCTATCCGAAAAGGCAGTGGGGGTGATGGACAGTTCCAAGGAGGCTGCGGAAATGTGCGTGACTTTGAGTGCCGGGCTCCTCTTACGTACGGCATCATCTCGGAGCGTCGTGTGCACCAACCGTACGGAATGATGGGCGGAGAGAACGGAGAATCCGGTGCTAATTACTGGGTGCAGAAGACAGACGATGGCGATGAGAGGTGGATCAGTATCGGGCCCAGAGGCCAGGTTGACATGAAGACTGGCGATCGATGTGTGATCCACACTCCAGGCGGCGGAGGCTGGGGGGTCTCAGAAGACGTGGATCATCAGGACGGTGCAATCAGCGGACTTGATAGTCTTTGGACAGGTCAGATTAACTACCCCAGGGCAGCAGGTAGCCTCCATGCTTTTGCTGCTGCACAGGAGGCTTCGTCCTAGATTCGATACTCCCATACCGGTATGTGAGGTATGTCGAGGATAACATTTCACTTGACACCAACTTTCTCAAAATTTATATGAAAACTACTAAGGTATATCATGCAAAGCATGACTTGAATTAGTAGGCAAACTAGGGCGTGGACAACAATGTGATCCGTCGAGAGTATGGTTCACCAGACAAAGGAATGTGAAAAACTGGACATCGTGCATTTTGAACCCAGAACTAAACCAGAGCTACAAGATTTGAAAGTCGACCGTATCCGTCCAATCATTCTCACAATCCAAGTCTCGGTCTTCAACTTCTTCTCCGTCCATCTTCCCATGGACATAGGCTTCGCCCACCAATATGAAACATTCGGACGAGGGCTTTGGGCGCAGGATTACAGGGACAGAGCAACCAAACAAGATACAGACAATATCTCCTTGTCTAGTGTCGGAGGGACAGATCCCAAACAGCTTCTGGTGGGGTTTCAACGGCCTCTCGTCAACACACTTACCTTTGCCCTTAGCTTCTAGTAATGATCGAATGGTGCTATCCTCTGCCGACCGTTTTATATCTTCATCTCCGGTTTCTGCTTTTGACTCCGGTGACGGGGCTGTGAAAGCACCACTCATATACTGTCCTTCAGTATTTTTCCTCGTTCCTTCTTGACACAAGTCAGGAACCGGCAACTCTGTTGTAAAGAATCGCCGATTCCATGTTACATTGCGTACACGCGACAAGTATTTTCGAAGCATCTCCGACCTTTCCGTCAAAAGCTCACCGACGTTGAGATCTCCATTGTTGAATGTATCGGCAATCTCGAGACATCGCAAGCAAGCTCGCCGATACCACGATGGAGGAAGATCGCCATTTTGGTCGCGATCAGCAACAAGAGTCCTCCAGATTCGATCCGGGACGCTGTCAGTATCGCTCCTGAATCCTTCCCAACCACCCATCATCAACGACTCACGATGGATGATACCTCCAGTACTTCGTGGCGAAACTGCAGTAATCTGCGCCAGTTTTATACCCGTTGCTTGAAGAACATCTTGGTTGTCTGCATGGTTGAAAATCCGGTCTCGCTTCCGGGCGTTATCTGGGACGGCCGTGTCTCGTTCACTATGGGAGAGATCCAGGTCTGCCCTCAGCTTGAACTTGACGCGACAAATCTGTTGGCCTGACGCTTGATAGTGCGGATTTCCTGCAGGCCCGACCAGACTCTCACCGTTTTTGCGACCTCTATTCGCCTCCCCAGGAGCGCCAAACTCCGAGTTTCTCAAGAGAGGGATCCAAGATGGCAGGAAATCAATAGCACGATCCGTTAATGGCATTGCCCACGGTCGGCAGATGATGTCCAGAGAGTTGGACATCTCTACGCAGAACTTAGAGAAGTCCTTGAAAACGACGGCCTGGGGCTTTCGATAGTCAACGGCAAGTCCACGATTGCGCGCAGAGGGTCTAGATCCGGCGGACCAAAAGTCGCCAGCTGTGTCGCTAGCAATACCCACAAGACTGTAGATCAGGTCGCGAGGATCGCCTGTATCAAAAGTCTTCAACGATGTTGTGAGATACTCAATAGTCTTCGCGGGCTTTTTGATATCACTCTCTGGCGTTCGTCGAAACAGGTTGTTTGTCGCTTCAAGTAAAATCGAGGCTCCATAGGTCGAAACATCGCCCATAGTTTTTCGACCTTCACGCCACTCTAAAAGATCATCAAAGAGCGACGCAATGGTCTCCTGGTTTGAGACAAGGAGTGAGACCGCGTCTGAGAAATCAGACCATTGCACCATACTTCCACCGCAGTGCACAGTAGCGTGTTTAGCCAGAGCAATTTCCTGTACGACCCAACGCCGTGAAAACCACCGATCTCGCATGAGCTCATTGAGTGCATACCATTTCCGGGCCTGTCTAGGATCCCAAGAGTGACGGTCCAGTGAAGCGAAATCCACAATCTTGGAGATGAACTGCATAGCCTCATCACTCCTTCCGTCGTTGTCACCTTCACCAAGCCAAATGCAAACATTACTAGCCCTGCTGTAGATATCGACCATCCTTGGTAACTGTTTCGTCTTTGCTTTCAAGTCTGCTTGGTTGATGCAAAGGTAATCGACCCACAGCGCAACAGGTCGAGCATTGCGCCCACAGCGTCGAAGGCGCAACAGAGCCCGGTAAAGATTGTTGCGAATGCGGACTTGGGAAGCAGATCTGGCCGTAGAACCCCATTCACTCTCTTTGATTGACGTGTAGTGATCTTGGGGAATGAAGTATAGCTGCCCGCTATTGACTCCGGTATCCCAGCAGTATGATAATGCCGCGTACTGCTTCCCTTTAGCCTCAGTTGGCGTAGAGAGGCTATCTACAGTCCATGTCTCCATCTTGCAGATTATAGGATAGTAGGGCGCGGGAGCCGGGACTAGGATAAGAACCCGGAACTGACCATCGTCTAGGTCTCTGTACAACTTTGTATCATCGACGGTGCGGTTGTCGGTGGAGAGATGGCCATCTTCTCCATTGACCAACCCCTCCTCCCCCGGACTTCCAAATTTCCTAGAATGCTCGAGTTGTTCAACACACTGCCTTTCTAGATTCAGGTCTTTCTCCAACAGCAGGCGAAGATCAAGCATCCTCCTATGCTCCAAAAGACCCGCTAATACTCTCTCTATGTGATTTTCGATATCCTGCATCTTTTCAATCGATTCTTCTAGTAGCTGCATGAAACCTTGATGAATAGCTTCGGCCGCTTTGTTGGCTTCGTCGTCATCCTGACGGTCGTCTTCGGAAGTATCTGAGACTTCCGCCGCGGAATCCCATATTTGAGGAATCATTTCCATCATCAACGGTCGTTCGTCGCTACCCTTGTCTTCCCTCGGCTTTCGCCGTAGACTTGTCGTTCCATGGCCGAATCCGCAGTACTTTATGTTCAATGACGCTTTTTCGCGTCGTAATTTCTCCAGCATGTGTTTTCTTTGTCCTTGGCAACTGTACTCGTTTAGTTCCTGTTGAATGGCTTTTGTTGTCTCTTCTTCGTTCTTTCCAAAATCTTCTTCGAGTTCCCAATTGATGTATCTCATCCCTTCAAGTTTACTGTCTGAAGGCGTTTGTGTCTCCAATTTCGCAATTTCGCCCCTCAACTCTTCAATTTCTCTCATAATGGCGTCTTCAACTCTCGAACACAATCTTGCATTCTCTTGAGCCAGCCTTTCCTTCTCTCTTTTTACCTCTCGTGCTAGCCGTACCAATCCCTCGTCTCTCGTTTTTCCCCAGGCCTCATATTTCTCAATGTCCTGTCGAAATTTGTCTATTTTGGCCATTCCCAGTTGCTTCATTTCTTCGGTTGGCCTTTCGTTCTTGACTCGATGCTCATCCATCATTGCTTTTGTGTGCAAGATCATGGCAATGGTTACTTCCTCTGTTGAAGTGTTTCCGGCTTCAAGTTTCGGGGTGCCGATTTCCTCGGAAGACTGGAAGTTACCACCTTCCGCACTCTTTCCAGTGCGCAATTCCTGAATATGATCATTCAGTGGTACTGATCGGTTGGTCCCAATAGCATCGTCTGCATTGACCATGTTCTCCATTTCCGAAGTCGCCATTCTGATGTTAAGGAGATTTTTCCAATCACTTTTGTGTAAGATCGCTTTTCTAAGCCTCAGATCCAATTTCCGCGCCGCTTCTGCATGGTCGGTACTTGTCTGAACTTGAATTGCCTCGTCAAGTGGCGTCAACACGCGGTCCAAAGTTTCGATCGTCTCCTCGAGCTGCTTCGCTATCCTCTTCCCCATACTCCTCAAGGGCTTTCCATGTATGTTGCTAAGCCTATCTTCCAAATTCTTCTTGAAGATTTCAGCATCATTCATGTGATCTATGGCTTCAAGTGATAGCTTCCCGTGGCCAGACTGTAATCGATCCTGTACTGCATGTAGCTCGATGACCTTGCTTTCGAGTTGACTGATCCGAAGTGTCGCAGCCTCATTCCCTTGTCTCCGAAAACCGTAGTTGCTGTAATGCGGTATAACCCTTCGCGGCAAATCTGGCAGTGCATAAGTGACTGTCGGGTTTTCCTTGTTCAACCTGCTTCTGCCCATTGTGTGAGAATGGTCAACAGTGCCTTTGCCAGAAGATAAAGAATTCAGTGATTGTAATTTAATGATTCAGGGATAGTCTGAAGAAAGAAAGGGAATGTGTCGACGATAAGAGAAAGATCAGATCCGTGGACCTTTCGCCAACTCAAACTTGTATCCAAGGTTTCGCTGCCCTCCACGCCTCTGGTATACGTGTGTGGAAAGTAGGTACCTGGGCTACAAATTTGTAGTATGAAACTCTCTTGTTGGGTGCTTTTTGCATTTTCTAGCTTCGTCATCGATGCTCATGTAATGAGGTAGCATGCGGTCAACGAGCGCTAAGTTCGAGTACTCTATTCGTCGGCAGGCAGCACTGCGGCCAACACGAAGGTATGGCCGCTATTCCTGCTGATAGTTTCTCCTCTTTTTCTCCTCTTTGGATGTTTCAAACCTGTTCTTGGCAGGTTCCGAACACGTACGCGTCTATTGCCTCTCTCGTACACCAATCAATTGTTGTTGCCATGTGGCGTAATGCAAGCAGTGTGCATAGTCACTTTCGTGTATCAGTAGTCGCAAGCAGGTTGCCTTCAGGACGCATCCACAACTAGCTCCGAACAAATAGCCGGTAGTTTCTCTAGGCCCAGAGATAAAAGAAGAACCCTCGACGGGTTCAAGGTTCAAGTGTAAGAATCGCTCAGTGTCATCTGTGGTACTTATTTGCATTGCCGTATGAAACCATTTTTCTTGTGTTTCTGATCAAGCTGTTCCTACACTTCCTTATGTTTCGAGATTCTTAGTCTAAAAGCTGCTTTGCATGTAGTACAGTAAGTACTTACTCGTGCTTCACTGAACTGCTGTCTAGCACCACTACAGATAAACACATTAGAGTGCATGAAGGGCGGGTGCAAGAATCAACAGTTTGCCTGGGGTTAGAACTTCTGATAGACAGGAGTATACTAGCCTTTCCGTTCGCACATGCCCGAAAAGAACTTCCAGACCAGAGACAAAATCAAAGCCGAGTCTCTGGCAATACAGTGCAAGTGAATCTCCTAACCATTTCCCACCTTAATAAGTCAGCGATACTGCCGACTTCATCATGAATCAAAAATTCTTCACAGGCTATTTGTGAAAGTCTCACTTGGGTACATGAAAATTTTGACAAAAGTATGAAATACTCAGTTGCCAGCTTGGGCGAGGCAGGAAGGCAGGCAAGAGAACGAATTTGCCGGATAATTTACGAGGCATAAGTTACTTAGAAATAGTCGATAGGATTTGGCTCAACATCATATGTAGGCTACACGTGTTGCCTGGCTAATCAGTTACAACCCAAAACCCCCCTCTCTCCCCGATACCTCCTCCACGACATTGCCTATGTGGCTTAAGAGACTAGGCAAAATTACCACATTTGTTTGCGTAATTCGATTGAAATGTTTCTACCATTTCAAGTCCTTGGCACACCAAGTTGAACAAGATGATCCGTCAAACCGAATGAGTCCCAGCCGTCTCGTTCTGCAAGGTCTCGAAGCCACACCAGACCTATCATGCCAGCACCATTCGCCCCTACTCCGTCTCTCCCTACAAGCCGCCGGGGCACCACACATATCCAATCTTCAGCCATGATGGCATTGTAGTCGCAACCTTTGCCACCAGATGTCTGGGCTTTTCTAGTTGCGGATACTAGTCTTTGGAGGCTGTGGTGGGCCTGCTCAGGAATTGCTGCTTGGGGTAATCGCAACACGAAATGTAGGTTGGGAACCCCAGGGATTCTTGAAATGATTTCTGCGTCGAACATTTTATCAGCGTCCGCTTCTACCTAATAATCCAAGGTTGATGCTTTAGAGAAATGAACGCTATCACTGATATCTTACCGCTATCAGAGGTCGCCTTTTGCGGATATAGTGGAAAGTCAGTTGGCTGAGGGAAAATCTGCACATGCTTATGGCCCTGGGATGATCCAGCGTCGACCCCACAGTTGTAAATCATCATTTGAGGCCCCAGAGTTGGCTTGAGTGCAGCCATCACAGCACGCGCAGCCTCAACGTCAACCAAGTTGAGGTCTTGCGTCTGAGGCTCAAAGAGTCGGGTATATAGGACGAAAGCCGGCCGATACATGCAGCACAGATTGAGCTTTAGTGCATGATGGGATCCTACTTGGGCAACAACGAAGTCGGGATCTGGGTTGAGGAACGGGCCCGTGTCTGCCGTACGCTTGGGATCATCTCGCTCGAGATATGGCTTTCTTTTCAAGGCTGAACTGATTCGAAATTCGAACTGGTTTAGTCTAGTCAGAAGCCTCTTCGGAGACTGGTTACCTTCGGAGTAGAGTTACAGGCTGCCTCGTACCTCAAAGCCGTTGTGGGAGACAATCTCGCCTTTAGATTCGCTGTAGAATATCTTTCCTCTAGAAACCAAGTCGTCGAACATAAGTAGAGACTTTGAACCCAGGTCTTCTGGCAACGTGATCTTTGCAGTTGCCATGTTGACGGCCCAGCAAAATCAGAAGAGGTTCGAGTTTATTTCCTCAAGTGCCTCGCCCTCGAATTATGGTGAGCTCCGGGTGATGAGTTGGATGAGCGGTCTGGAAGCAAGACATTCTCCCTTCGCTCGGCTCGCGTGGGGGTTATCGGGATGTTAGTGTCCATGCTGCATCTTTGTAGGCCACGCTATCAGGACTCTCCGATCAGCAAGGCGTGTACTCAGCATTAACTCACTCGTCGTAACTTTCCTACCAAAGCAGTCTATTCAGTCAGAAATGACCGATTATGATCCGATTGAACAGAGTTCTTTAAGAGCAACGCAAATTGCTAATTTCTATATGCTAAAAGGCTTTTCACATCCGCAAAGTTTTGCCATTTGGAGTCTATGGAGTTTGTGCTACTAGAATCACTGAAGGTCCCGTCGTTTTAGGCGACTTGGCTCAGCGAGAAACGTGCTGAAAAGTTGCGGTGGTGTTCCGTGCACGTATTGTGAGACTGGTGAGTTGCGAACGCTAGTGGGATTGAAAAATGTGCAGCTTAGACATTTCCACTTCATCATAGAGGTTTTTTAGTTTCATGAATATCATGAGATTGAGTTTGAGACGGAGAATCGATGTTTTGAAGAGGAAACCTTGGGCCCTGTTTCCAATCATTATGACAATTCTGTTGCCAACTCCCGGCCAGTGGTTGTGAGCATACCCGATCATATTAGAGAAGAGTGGCAATAAACTTCATTGACCTGTGCAACTCTCCGCCAATCTGCGGACTTTCTAATGGCTGAAGTGGGACGTATGGTCGAATCCAATATCACGCTGAATTGATATGGACTGCACAGTTTCTCGGGCAGTTCTTAGCGTCAAGAAATGTTCGCCATGGTGATGTCGCGCATGCATCCTGGGTCCTGGGTGCGTGAGAAAGTCGTAGGGCCGCAATTTCAAAATTTCAGAGCCTCTGAATGGTAGCAACTCCCCTGCGTTTACACGTCAATCATTGTCTTCCCCCAGTAACCCTGCAAGAAGTCGCTGCCTAGTGGTCGTACGTTGGGGCTCGGCTACGTTGCTCAGTGGATATAAATAAGCACGCAGCCTCACTTTGATTCCTTCATTGGAGATCTCCACAGGGCTGGATGACGGAGCCATGGAGAATCTGATCCTGCAGAACATATTTCGTTTGTGTGGCGACTAGAGTAATCTTAAATCACGACATCGTAGTGAAGATCCAATGTGAAAGAAGTTGTTGGCGATGAGACTGAGCGCAATTCAGCATACCAACTTGCGATCTGTATCTCAGAGCCGACGATGTACCAGCCACTGGATCGCGACACGGCAGACCAGTCACCACTCAACTCGAACAAGAGCCAACAGCCCAGCCAGATTCGCCCTGTTGAACCAGACCATGGCGTGGCAAGCCTCAAACCGAAGAAGAAGTCCAAGCAGCCACCCAAACGCCTAAGTCTCTTTCTCAAATCCAGTCTCGTCGCCTCATTGCTCTTTCTCACAGGCGCCGTAGCCTTCATCTCATGGCTATGGTGGGCACCCCACCAAGACGTCCGCTGGCGGAAATGGGTCCTCGCGCCGAACCGGCTCCAACTAAGCATAACTCTATCCGCCGTCGTCATCCGAACTGCCATAGGCATACTGGCGACCGCGGCCACGGCCATGATTGCATCGGTCGCGGTCGAGCGGAGGGGTGTATACCTCCAAGATATCGCCCAAGTATCGGTCGCGCGCTTCTCCAGCGACGGTCCGCTCTCGCTAAGTCTTCTCGCGCTCACGAGCTCATCGCTACAGCCGCTGGTGCGTCTAGTTCTCGCGCACTTGGCTATTACGACTATTGCTGCGCAGTTCACGTCCACCCTCCTCGTAGCGGATCTTGAGCAGCGCCGGGTCGTTACGTTTCCAGATTCCGTGTCCAATGCGTATACCTTTATCCCGGGAAACCTTTCGAGCGGCAAGCCGCCTGAAGCCGTCTCCGGGTACGCGCACAACTACTGGATCCAACGGCCGCGACTCACAGAGACGTTCGCAGAGTACACTGGTACCGCAGCAGAAGGAGAAGGACTAGACGATACCGGACCAACAGTCAGAGCATTCCTCCCCGTGGCATCGCAGCAAGAGCGCGAGTCGCTCCTCGAGTTCCAAGGCATGGCCAGAGTCCTAGACACGCGGTTCATCTGCATGAGGCCGCAACTCAGCAACGTCCGCCCGTGTAACGGCACAGACGGCGTCGACATTTGCGGGTCGACACGGCTCGATCCCACCGTGGACGCGGCGGCTGCGGCCGGGTTGACGTGGACCGATGAAATGAACTTCAACTTTAGCTGCCCTGTGACGGGGTACATGGGAAACCAGTACGACTGGCAAATTTGCGCGTACGAGACGCTGAATTGGACTTCCTTTGACTGGTCTCTTCGGAATACCACGAGGATGACGACGATGAGGATTGTGTGGGATGCGGGAAGGATACAGGGAAACATGAGCTCTGATAGCTTGAAGTCGACTGTGAAGGTGCTAAGTTCGACAGGCTCCGGCCCGTGGACGAGGGAGTCTCTGCATATCAGACTTGTTGATTCTGATACCGTCGAGAAAGACCAGTACATCAACTTCAACATGACGATGTGTGCACAGTTCTATAAGTGAGTGCCCCAATTTCTCCTTGAGTATAAGCTGCTCGCCGAAGTTCTCCCATGCTGTAGTATCTAACAACATGTTCTTCCTGATAGCTACCCGGACTCAATCCAGTATCTCAACGTTTCCGCAACCAGCTCAAGCAACAGAACAGAGCCAACCTACGAGTGGGATGTAGATCGAGAGGTCTACGACACGAGCGCGGTCCGCAAACAACTCGGTGCCGTCAAGGACGCCTCTTCTCTATCCCACGAAGACCGCCAGATCCTATCCATCAGCAAAGACAGCCTAGATACGGCCGTGACCGACGCGCGCGATGGCTCTAAGTGGCAACAGTACGCCGCCGACCGCAGCCTAGAATGGTTTTTCGACCGCGTCACCTACGCCCGGATGCCATCCATGCCCATCGCCTTCTGCCACAATTGCGCTCCGAATCTTGACTCCCAGGACGGCACCAGCGATGTGATCTACGAGCGGCTTTTTGGCGATACCATGAACGAGACAGGGTCGCCGGCTCGCGCGATGCAGGCAGTGTACTTTACCCTTGCCCGACTAGTGTACTACGATTTCCTCAGCGCCTTTTCTCCCAATACTGCCGTCCCCGGGATGGACACCGCGGATGTTGTCACGTTCGAGCTGACATCGATACCGTGGCGATTCAGGGGATATCTAGCTGTCGTGGGGATACTGGTCGTCTTCTTGGTCGCGTTTGCTGCAGCGACTATCCTGTTCAGGTCCACGAGGTACAGCCTGCCTGAGAATGCGTGGCACACTGTTGCGCAGATCTCGGAGAGCCCTGAGCTGGCAGACTTGCTTCGCAACGCGAGAGTTGCCACTGATGATGATGTCGGACGTACAGCGAAGGCCACCAAGTCTCGGCGCTTTGTCGTTCGAGATGGTGTCTTCACTCAAGCTTCGGGGGCTGGTTTGGGTATGGAGCTGGAGTCGAACCAGTCCCGTCGTCGACTGACGACGCATGAAGCAATTCTGTAACGCGCGATGAGATGTTCTCAATGGATGGAAGTTTATCACCAGATAGCGTAGGAGTAATAATGTGAAATAACGAAAGAATGAATTGAGATTTCTGCCATCATCACAAAGCCTTCGTCGCCTCTGTAGCCGACTTCTTCTGGCTTTCACCTCCATCGTCACTCTGAACATCCACCTTCTCCAACGTCGCAACACTATCCCCGGCATCCCTCAACGATTTCCAATTGAGACCAAAGTCAAGAATATCGGGATACCTGCGGACATACCACAACATCCCAAGAATCGAAGCAATACTCCCAACACTAAACGCCGCCGCCAGCGGGAACCCGATTGGATACCTCGGCGAGTCCGCCGTCCTCCACGCCCGCAGCGGGATAGTAGCATGCCCAACATACACAAGCGTCACCGCGAGTCCAACAATCACCGACCTCGCCTCAGGCTCCTTGCGCAGGATGATAGCAAGCCACGCGAGCAGCGCGTACCCCCACGCCGCAGTCGCAAACGTCAAGAAGTAGAACGTCATGATCGTGCCCCTTCCACCAGGCCAGGCCGCCAGGACAGAGGTAGCAACGAGCTGAAGCAGCGCCACGCCGATGGCAACCTGCCACCGCCAGTCTTTCCAATCGCTTAGCGCGTTAAGGGAGATATTCGCCACGATGGAGATCGCGTAGCCGCCGAGCGGGATGAGGTTGACGGTGTAGACCGAATACAGCGCCGTCGTGCCGTCCGCGGCCTTGAGACCCTTGAGGTAGAGCAAGAAGTACGAGTTTGCGCGCTGAGACCATGCGAATTGCAGGTACGCCGCGAGGAAAAGGTACGTAATAGGCGAGGTGAAGAGTTTCCGCACGCGCGACCAGAGAGCCTTGCCCTTGATCACCTCCTGCGTCGTCGTCCCTGATTTCCTCATGCGCGAAGCAGCGAGCACGCGTTCGTCCGCGGTTAGCCAGAGAGCGCGGGTCGTGGTCGGCGCGTCGGGGATGACGAGGAACCCGTAGAGACCCCATACGATGGTCATGATACCCGAGACGACGAAGAGCCATTGCCAGCCCTCGAGACCGTGCGCGCCGTTGAGGTTCTTGTATAGCGCAGCCTGGAGGATGCCGAGGAACATGCTCCCCGCCTGGCTGCTGACTCCAAAGATGGCGAGGCGTTTGCCGAGTTCGGAGGGTGTGTACCAGTTAAAGATGAGGTTCACGATACCAGGCCACGAAGTCGCCTCGAATACGCCTAGGAAGAATCGCAGGACAAAGACAGTGCGCGCGTTCTTAGCGGCAAAAGTGGCGAGGGTGATGGCGCCCCATACGACTTCGCAGAACGGAAGCCAGAGGGACGGGCGAACGCGGGTCTGGATGAGTTGGGAGGGAACGATGAAGAGGGCGTAGCCGATGGAGAAGTAGGTTGTGAACTCGACGAGTTCGTTGCCGTAGAGGGAGAGGGCTTCTTGCATGCCTGAGACGTAGGCTGCTGTCGTTGCGGACTGGTCCATGTCCTTCATGAGACCGGCGATGAAGGCCCATGTTAGGAGGAGGATGTCGAGTTTGAGGACGAGGACGTGTTCTGCGTCTTCAAAGTAGGGGTGGATCTTGGCGAGCCATGGGATTGAGGGCTTTGTGAGGTCTGGGCTGGCTTCCGCCGAGGCCGGTTCGGGCTCGGTCTTTGTCATTGTTGGTGATGCCTCGTGATGTAGCTCGAATGGACGATTATAAGATCCAGGTTGATTTTCCGGCCAGGCTTTTGATGGCCATGCAGTTGTTTAAACAGTGGCTTTCAGGGTCGTATTTGAACTTGATCATTCAATCGACATTCGCCATCGCCGTATACCAAGTCTACTCCCTCGAGCGGACAGATTCCGACAAGACGTCGGGACACACCGACGCTCAAGACAATGCTTCAATAACACTGGGCAAAGGATCAGATGGCAACATCACCATCTTTCATGATGAAATGGAGAAAACGAAAGAACAGAATCGGGAAAATAACAAAAGAGTTGGGACGGATCAGCTGCTTTTCTGGCAGAAATTCAGACGAACCGTTAGCCAAAACTCTGTTTCTCGTTGCCGAGTCGTAGCGTTCCATGGGCTATCCCAGCTCCGGGGAAGCGTCCGCCGGCGGGCAGGGATGCAACGTAGAATGTCGCCATTTCGCCGGCTTATGCCGTGACGCGTCGGTGCCTCGCCGAAGGGTGGCAGAAGACACTATCCTGCGTCTTCGATTCGACTGTCCATCTCGCGGTGATTGAAAACTGCAAGCACGTTTGTCGGGATGATGCCGACCGAGTGAGACAGGACCTGACGCGATAATACCTAACTGAGTCTCATCAACGGTTGAGAAGAGCTGCATACATATATCGACAGCAGGCGACCAACAGATTCTACAGCAAAAGATTGCGTGCTTCGCCACTCTTCCCATCATTCGCTACGCGTACCCAACTCCAGCCACCATGTCGACCGAACCATTGTACCCAGCCTACCTCCCCACCAGGCCCGACGGCTTCCAGCCGACAATCGACGTACCGTTCTTCGAAGCCGAAGAACCCGGTGTCCGAGCCAAAGCCTCCCAATCCGCCTCCTCCGCCTCCTCCATCTTCCGTGACGGCGGCGGCGCCAAAGTGGAGAATATCACACCCCGCGTCGGCGCCGAAGTCCGGGGTATCCAGCTTAGCCAGCTCTCCAAGGCGGGTCTCGATGAGGTTGCACTTCTGGCGGCTGAGAGAGGTGTTTTAGTCTTTGTGAGTTCACATCGTGTAGAGCGGCGATGCTCTCCCTTAGTGTAACGTATGGTCAGTATATAGAGACAGGATGTTGACCGGGCGCGACTTTCTAGAGAGACCAAGACTTTGCCGATATTGGGTTTGAAAGGCAAAAGGAGATTGTCAGACATTATGGACCCCTACACAAGGTACGTTTCGACAATCCGCGTGCAGCTAAAACGCATTCGCTGATCTGTTTGCCCTTCTTCCCAGCACCCAACGATGGGATACCCAAAAGGCACAGGTCCAGAGTTCCACGTCGTCTACGCAGACGAGAAAGCGTAAGACCTCCTACCCTCACGTCACATCTCATATGAATCTATACCTAGCCACTCATAACTCACACTCACCGCAGAGGCAACCTCCGCACCCTCCTCGGTCCCCGCACAACCTACGACCTCTGGCACATAGACCAAACCTTCACCCCAAACACCCCCTCAACAACCTTCTTCTGGGTCCTCGAAACGCCCGCCTCAGGCGGCGGCGACACGGCCTTCACATCCCTAACAGCAGCCTACGCAGCCCTCTCCCCAGCCTACCGCGCCACCCTCCGCGGCCTCCGTCTATTCCACACCTCCGCTTCCGTAGGCGAAGTCGCGCGCGTAGGTACAGAGCGGGCCCTCCGCGAGGCCGTATCGACGACGCATCCGCTGGTGATCCGGCACCCCGTGACTGGCGAGCCGAGTCTATTTGTGAATCCGACGATTGCGAGGCGGGTGGAGGGGTTTTTACCTGAGGAGTCGGATGCGCTGTTGGGGTTTCTGCATAATCATATCAAGAGTCTGGATTTTAGTTGTCGGGTGAGGTGGGAGGCTGGGTCGGTTGTTGTGTGGGATCAGAGGAGCGTTGCGCATAGCGCGGTGCCGGATTTCAGGGAGGGGGAGAGGAGGCATATGGTGAGGATTATTCCGTATGGATCGAGGCCTGAGCCTGCGTTTCCTGAGGACCACGAAGCCAATCGAGGGGATGAGGAGGTGTAGTGAATATTGGTCTACCTAAAGTAGTCATCTGCAGCTACAGGGGAGAAGTTGATAGTAACTCTACCATTGGATAGGTCACATAATTGGAAGAATGGGCGAAATAGTATCTCCATACTTCAGGATACGTACGCGCGTTGTCTACGTAGATAGTATGCAATCACTTGGCTTGCGAGAGACAGCAAAACCTCAAATCACCTTGCCAGATTTCTTCATCAACCCCGCACTCTCGATCCTTGTGCCCAAAGTTGAGCCTCACAAAAGGCTGACAGGGATCCAGCATGGATGCGATGGGGTGAGCAGAGTGCGATGATCATACGCATCCAGACCGATTTGGAGTGCGACATAAGTGCGATAAGTGCGGTGAAAGTGCGACGGCAATGCCATTCGTCAACCCCACTGCTGTCCCGCTCGCGTGCATGAAGGAGTGTGTCGCACTTACAAGTGCGATGGCCAACCCCGGTCTGCATGACAGCCTTACGAGTGTCATCGTGAATAAGTGTAAGCCCAGTCCGTTGCTCCAAGCTACTTGACATTCAACTAGAACACACTTGTTTTCTAGCTCAACGGGCGGCCAAAGGTTGATCTTCACTAGAAATCCAATGGCGGTCAACCCGGCTCCTCACATCGGATCGCCGGTTGGACCACCTACTGCGCCTTTGCCCTTCAGCTTGCAAACGTCGCAAGATGTGAGCGACATTCAAGAAGAGTCCAACAAACGGAAGAAACCACCAAGGAAACTGGACAGCGAAAAGTGCCAGCTTTGCAGACAACACAAATTGAAGGTATCTTGATCCTCTTCCAAGCGCTTATCTTGCCCCGCCTGTACGGCAGAGCGCTCATGGCTTCGGTCAGAAAATTGCTGACAAGCGAGCTGCAAAGTGCCTTCCTCAGCCTCGAACATGGCCGCAAAAGTGCGATCGATGCTTGTCGAAAGGACTGGAATGCTCACCTGGAGAAGTCAAGAAAAGGACAAGAAGACAGGCTCCAGGCGAAGATTCCGAAAGCATCATGCGTATCCCAAGCGACCGGGGATCCCACGGCCAAGATCATGATGGCTTCAGCACTTCTTGGAACTGCGAAGATCTGTAAGGCCCATTTCAGCTTTTTTCTTGAGTAAAGGCTAATCACATGAGACAGGATGGATCTACTTACCGCAGTCCAGCTTCTGAACAGTGTATATGAAGTCCATCATCACCAGAGAACCTCCTTGCTGGATATTCTCGATTTCCAAAAGACTCCCTGCCAAAGCAATGGACCTGGGACCCAGGCACAGCTTGATGTGCCTTATGTCTCGGGCCTCCATCAGACCTTACCACTTCTCAAAGACAGGATATCGATCGCTCTCAAGACGAGACTCGGTCACGGCAAGACTACGTGTCTCGCAGAGAGGATGTTGTTTGAGAATACTCTCACTGAGCTACACAGCAATTTGCCGAAGCGTCCGATCATAGATGGCCCCGTCGAAACCCATCGACTACTCATACGCGAACAGATCTCAGACCTAATGTTTCGGTCCAGGTCAAGCATGTCGGAGACCATTACCTTGAAAGCGATAGTCTCACTATCCACCACGCTTTCTTCGAGGCTCCCGATACTCTTGAAGAAGTTTGATCTCTACGACTGGTCTTACATCGAACAGGGCTTCGGCCCAGAATGGGAGAAGTTGGTCCCCCATGCCGTTGTTGGCTGTCTCCTCTTCGCTCCAGGCGATCTCTACTCAGATTCGCAGCCATATGCCAAGATCTGGGCCCACGACATTCTGGTGAAAGAGGGCGCGAAATACCCCATACTCGCACGGGACCTCCCTCTCATCCCACCTAGAACCAGAAGCTGGTCCTTGAAGGAGCTTGCCTTCCTCACCGACCACGTCGGACCGGACCTCAAGGACAATCAAGGCCTGACTCTCGTCCACGCCGCTATCTTGGATCGCAGGCCGGACATTGTGCATCAGCTTCTCGAGCCGGGAGGCGCCAAACCGTGGCACCGAATTTTCAGGAGACGTTTCTCCCTTTTCCATTTCGCGGCCTCGGTGGGATGCGAGTTGTGCTACGCGGAATTGCGCTGCCACCCTGAGATCCGGCCGGCGGAGGAGACGCGGGACCGGAACGGAATGCTGCCCTTGCACGTCGCTGCCCTTCGCGGGCAAGTGAACGTGGTGGAAGCTATTCTCAAGGCGCATTTTGACGGAGCGGAGGAGAATGAGGAGTACGTGAATCGTGAGACGTCAGAAGCTGGGCATACTGCTTTGTATCTCGCTATAGCGCGGGCCGAAGATGATGCCACAGCTAGATTCTTGGCAATGTACCCCGGCGTCGACTTCCTCGTTGATCGCCAGGTACGGCAGACAGCGCTTCATGTTGCGGCGTCTCGCAAACGACACGGTCTATTGCGGTTTCTCCTTTCTCGAGCACCCGAGCATCAGCTCAATGTGCAGAACGAAGACGGTGAGACGGCATTGCATATTATCGCCCGGCATGGTGACCGAGAGACATTGAACGCTGTGTTGGACCTCCCTTCAATTGAACTTGACGTGACGGCCAATGACGGAGCAACACCACTGGTTGATGCTGTGACGAACGGGAACATGGAGGCGATGGAAGCCTTGATCGGCTGCCCGGGTGTTGATATCACGGCGTTACGGCGACCTTTGGAGCCTTTTGGGTTTTCAGCACTGGAACATATTTTGCAAGAGGCGAGCGGCAACGATGGTTCTGGGGGGTACGTCGACATTCTGGAGTGCTTGCGAGTGCGTTGTCCCGAGCTAGAAGACGATCTTTATGAGGCTTCAATGGCTGAGATGGAGACGGATGACGGTGATATGATAGTTGAGTAACCGTGCGAGGTGAATGTCAATCCGAGCAAGACCTCTCTAGGCTGGCAAGGGAGGTGCCAAACATATTCGCACTGCAACAAGCCACACTTATGACCGTCAGCGTACTATCCTCGAGATAAGTCCGAAACACGCGAAGTCCATTGAACGTAGTCCATTAAACATAGCTCATGAGGCCTGTCTTGAAGTCATCGCCAAATTCCGTCATCCGGTCAGCTGGGATGGACAGAGGAGCTTGCTGAAGCCTGATAGGTTGCAGTGCACTGACGACGCTGGTTGACCCGACGGCGCAGTCGCAATATCGCTAAAGGGCGAGGTTTTCGCCGGGGTGATTGACTCGGAGGGCGGGGATCGAAGCGGACGAACCCCTGGGTGTTGGTCCCACCGATTGCTCATGGGGCGATGTAACGCCGAATGCGAAGGTTCAGGGGAACTGGGTGGCGGAGGGGAGGGGCGGGAGGGGCAGACACGAGGATGATGGTATCATGGTTGACGGTTCTCGGTGTCAAGTTGGTGATGGTTCGGTGCCTTATCTGGATTCGTCGTTCCTGGGACCCCGAGACGTGGTTGGGAGACTGAGATGGTGTGCAGTCTTGATTCTGGTTAAAGTCAGTGAGCACGCAAGCAAGGCGCGGGAGACAGGACAAAATTACCCGGACGGAACATCTGGTGCATCACTAACGGCATCGTGGAGCATTCCAGGCCGGATCGACACAGCGGGTCACCGTTTGGGAGCAGCGTTCAGTTGGTGAGGTCGAGCTTCGAAGGCCCGCCTCGAGTCTCGACGCTGGAGTTTTCCGACGAGCGGTGGATTATTCGACAACGGGCCGAGACGGACGAACCATCCAAAAGAAAGCAGACGGAGACCCGGGGGTTAATGCTCTAAGCCTCCACCATCAACGCGTGGTTCGTGTCCTTAGTCAGAGACCGGTCGTGGGAGGCTGACGGTTGTGGCCGAGAGGAAGAAGGAAAAACGTGACATACAGACGGATTGAAACGGCCTGGTCGACACGAGGCAAACGGCGAGAAAAATCACGACAAAGAAACGACGGCGGAGCTGAAGAAACCAACAAAGTTGGGAAAGCTGGGAAAACAATGGCCGCAAGTGCAAGAAAACTCCACCGGAAGAGGAACGAAACTCGGAGCAGACACCAAGAACGAGAAGCAACGTCCGGGGAGCCATGAAGCTTGGGAAAGAGCAAAGTGGGAAAGGGCAGGAGAGCACATGGCGGGACAGGGAAGGTGTGCCGGCTGGCGCCATATCGTTGGCTGCGATTGCGTGGAGAGTGGGGCTATGTAGAGATGAGGTGGATCCCTTTATTGTGGATACCAATCCCACGCTATTGATGGAAGAGGAAACGATGGGCAGGAACTGGCAGGGAAGAAACGAGGCATGAACCGGTCTATCGGAGGACCCGTCTCTTTTCCATCTTTTCCCATCTTTTAAGCGCTTCTCAGTGGCTGAAAGACTTCTTGACAAGTTTGGGAGCGAGCGTTGGATGCATCCAGGCGCGACGCTGAGGGTGACATTCGATATGCATATCCCAGACCTGCACCTGTCTGCAGTGCACCATACCACCACCTAGTGCTGCACCTGCGGCTCCAATTGTCAATTGTGCAAACTTTCTTGGATTGGTCCAGAGTGGCCAGCCCAGTGCTTCAGGACGATACTCCCTCCCACGGAATCCACCCCGTCTGTGTTCGTACATACATAGGTACTTAGGTAGTGTACCGTCCCAGACTCCAAGGCAAGTTCCAGAAGCCCGAGCGCCGTGCTCCACTCCCTCCAGTCCCCATCGCTCCAGAGGAAAGAACTCCTCCTCTTGGCTCTTGCTACACCTGCCACCTGCAGCTTCCTGCGCCTGCTCCTTCCACTGCAAATTGACACACATCACACCATTCCTTCCCGTCGCCTCTCCTTCTTTCCCTCTCGTCTTCCGTGCCTTCCAACAACCCGTAACAGCATTATCAAGGTTCTCTTCCTGCAGCTGCAACCGTATCTGTGTCTACCCTTTCCCATCTGCTGAATCTGTGATTCGTAGACGGTTCTTTCCCTGCACGAGTCGTTCTTTCCCCTCCTCTTGAAGTACCTCACGAAGTACCTCGGTGTCTCCCCCTTCCCTTCCACTCTGGCAGTTCCCTTCGCGGCCATCCAATCCATTCCCTTGCACCTTGTCATTCTCTTCCCTTTCCACCACCACCACCACCACCACACCACGCGGCACACACCTCACGCACCTCACACCCGACCACACCTCACCCTCCGGCCCGACGTAAAAGGTACCTCTCCTTCAACTCACTTTACCACCTTGGGCCAAGCCGCCGCCGCCGCCATTCTTCCAATCTTTCTCTATCCATCCCGACCAACCCAACCCAACCACTCCAGACCGGATACAACATCTCCCTCACTCGCACACACACACACACCCACCCAGTCCACTCGTTCCAATTCAACTTACCTTAATACACCAAAACCACCCAAGAGGTCTCGAAGCCCGGCGTTTTGACTACCTCTCCTTCCCTCGCTCCCGCACCGACTCCCAACAGAGGTCACAGACACCAAGCTACTATCAGCCAGAGTGCTGAAATAGAAAAAAAGAACAAATTCAACAGCCATAGCACCCGATCGCGGCACCACAATCAGACATTTGTTGCCAAGCAGTCTTCAAAATACGACAGACATCTTACCGCAAACGCCAGCCGGCAGAAAGGGGGGATTACAACACATCCGAGCCACCAGAGACATCTGTGTCACAAGATTGCGACCTCCATTCCACCCATTCCTACCGCGACCGATAAGCTTTTCGTCTGATCTGTTGCGCCCCTACATTACGACGTGCGTCTGCCACCGTTCACAGACATTGTCTTCCCGCAGTACACCACATCCCATCATCTGTACTTGCACAACCATCTCATCCCAAGTCGAGTCAATTGAGTTTGCCTCGTTCCGCCATCAACTTGCAAGCAAGATTGATCTCTCCAACACTCCCAATACAATAAGCTTTCCAAACCTATACCGAACGTCTTCCCTCGAATAACCGTCGCAATGGCTCCCGGTATCCTTGAACGTATCCAGCAGAAGATTGAGCTCTTCCGTCTGGAGCAGCGCTACACTCGTCGCCGTCATCGTCGCTCGACTTTCGTCTCCAACGCAGTGTACGTCGACGGCGAGTACGTCTACCAGACTCCCACCTCCACCGGTTCCTCGTCCGCCGGCACGACTAGCAGCAAGGAGTCCTCGTCACCACGAGTGAATGCCCTTCACCACGCCGAGCCTGCTTCGCCTACCGTCGCTCCGACACAGACCGAGCCCAGCAAGAAGCGATTGAGCCGCTTCGCCTCCATGCCTGGCTTCGGATCCTCAAAGCAGACTCCCACCAACGACTGGAGGTCAAGCCGCGTCAGCGTCAGCGAGATCCAGCGGTAGAAGCGTCTGGCCTACGCTACTTGAATCGATCAAAGAAGAAAAGCAAAGAAAAAATAGTTCTGAAACGAACGATATATAGATCAGGGCGGCAATCTCTCACGACGGCAACATGATTACCCTCGGGGCGAGTCTTCGAGGTTCGACGACGACGAGGTTTTGCTCAAAAGCAATTGGCATATTGCACTTTACGACCATCTTCCGTCACGTCTCTTAGCGGCGCACTTGCATGAGCATTGGGGGGCCTGCTCTGGTTCTTTCTTTCTTTTTGTTTGCTGGGAGGTTGGCATTGGCCGACATGCCAACTGCACAATTGCACCTGTTGCCCCCAACATTACCAGACGCTGTGTGAGAATCGCACCGGCGCTGGTCCCTGCTTGTCTGGACACATTACACCGACTTGTAATCTTGACTGCTGCTCGGGATAGATACCCATCAGCTTACCGGCGTCGTGCACGCACCTTTTCTCCTGTACATATCCAATGGATTATATGACTACTTCAAACACTCTTGTCTCAGTGCCCCTATTTTGTGATGTTCGCGGACTGCTAAATCAGAAAGGTCATGTTTGATGAGCGCAGGAATTTGGCGAGAGATTGCAAACGCTGGGTGCCGTTCCGTGTCTCAGATTCCTGGTGGTACCGGCAGTGATCGGCCGCGGCTCGAACGGCTGCAACTCGAAGGCATGCAGACAATTCGGACGATCGTCCCGGACACATCGGCGACGCTTGGCTGTCTGACCCGGTATTGCTCGGAGGGGTTGGGCGAGACCCTGAAATCCCAAATCCCCTTTTTGCGGGGTGGATCACTTGAATGGTCCCCAAGCTCCCGACTGGATCCCGCGATTCGATTCTTGGGGTGACCCTTGGTGTTTTTCTCGAGGAAGATGGTACGAAGTATAATCACATCAAGAACAAGGGTGCCCCCTCAAACAGCTCGTCCCATGACAAAAACTTGCGGCCGTGCTTTGCTTCCCGCTGTAGCTTCTCGACGAGGCGAGCACCGTCTATCATGCTTACCGTGCCCAGTTCTTCACCGACCGCTTGCATACCCGAGCACATGAAGTTTGTGGTTTCTTGGTCGTTGTAGATCAGGGCGGATTGGATTCCGCCGATGACCATTGGCCAGATGACGAATTTGTGTAACAGCCCCGCGCTGGTTGCGATGGAATTCGGTGGTGTTTTGTTGTTAGTGGCTTGTGACGGATGTCGCTGGGCTCTTTGGGTAAAGAGGACGCGGAGGCTTGCGATTAGTGTGTTGTATGCTGCTGATTCTCTTCTTGCGAGATGGGATGAAGCTTCTTCTGGCCAGAGGGTGCTTGGTCTTGGTGCGGTTCCAAGGCCGGCGAGGCTGTTGATGGCGTATAAGGCCGCGGCGTTGTGATACGTCGTCATCAGTGCAACCCAGGCGTCTTTTGTCTCCTGGTCCTCGCTCAGTTTGTTCGGTGCCAGCGAGACTTGTGCAGTCGCCGAGATCTCTGCGGCCCATTTCTCGGGCGGTGAGGTATCGAGATACTTTAGCACAGCAGATAGACCTTTCGGGAGATGATCCGCCGTCTCTGGGTAAAGTGCCCTCCGTGCTCGTAGTCCGTTGATGCGGATCAGGATCTTGGCCAGGTCGTTGGGGACTAGCCTCCACGGGTTCCCGGCGTCGATGTCGGAGTCTTGGAAGATTGCTTCGTAGGATTCTTGTCTTGCGAGGATCGTACCTGCGACGGACGATGAGTGGGTGGTGGTAACTTTGATGGCCCCGTGGGTGGATGTGCCGAAGATGTCAAAGATTGCGAATTGCTGGAGGAGGCGGCGGAGTTCTGGGTCTGAGTTGGCGACGGCGGCGAAGGGGCCGTGGGTGAGGATTATGCTCCAGGCGCCGGTGATGTGGGATTGCCAGGGGGCGTAGGCGGAGAATTGGATCTTGGGGGGGATGTTAGTCTTTTATTATTTGTTGGGTGGATGGTAGGAGGACGAGGATGAGAGAGAGATAGAGTGTGTGGGGGACGTACCTGAGATGTCAGCATCACCATGATGCCGAGGAGAATGCTGGGCCCTGGATCTTCGGCGGTGTATGGGGAGCCTTTCCCGCGAGGTTGGTGATATGCGCAGAGTTCTTGACCTAAGGCTTGTAGGGCGGCTGCTTGGGATGCGAAGTGGACGCTTTTGAAGTCGCCTGCGGCAATGAGCCTTGATAGATCGGATGTATCGCCTGATGAGGGTGCATGCTGCCTGATAGGAGGGCGGGATGTGGAGGTGGCGAGGGTCTTATTGTCGTTTGAAAGTTTAGATAGGATACTTGATGATGATGACGAGGTGGACTGCCCGCTGATGTGTCTGTGGAGGGCTGCGATGGAGATGTATGTGTTGCGTAGGTAAGAGGCGAGTGAGGCTATTTGGTGGGGGGAGATTTGATATGGTGATGTTGATGTTGAGTAGGGGACTAGGTCAGGTGCGACGTGGTGATTGTCTGTGAATGGGTAGTTAGTTGGTTAACTGGTTGAGCAACGACGATGAGAGTGAAGATGTTGGAGTGAGACTAAAGCACTGAGAATGGGCATGAGTGAATGATGGTGAGTGAGTGAGTGGTGATGTATGAGTGAATGAGGTTTTCGGAGTGAGTGAAAGTGAGGTTCACAATATGTGTTAGCGTAAATCACACGGGGATGGTGTTTACCCACAATACTCCATGGCATCAGCCGCTATCCTCAAGTCCATCACGGATCCGGCCGTTCTCGGCGATCGGCATACGATGCCAAGGACCGACGCCGGTGGGCTAGTGCTACCGGCGGTGCTGCTACTCCGTGTCTTCCCTCGGCTACGGTCACTGTCACTGTCGCGGGGTTGGCCCTCCGAGTCCGACTCCCGATCCCGGACCCGGATAACGACGCCCTCTTGCGTTAGAACGAGGGGGTCTCGGAAGGCGATGGGCCTCTTGTCGCCGTAGCCTGGGCATTCTGTGCGTGCGATGATGCATTTACGGCAGGCGGGGATGGAGGAGTCGCAACGGAGGCGCTTTTTGCGGCACCGCCAGCATTGAGGGCCCAGGGTCATTGTGTCTCTCAATGAGGAACCCGTTATCTCTAGAGAGTGTGGCGTTGGATGATGGGAGCGGAGCGGGGGAAGGACCTGTGGCTGCTGATTGTCTTCAGACTGTATGAGCAGTTGTGCGGAGCTTGGACAAGGCTGCGTTTGTCTTGTGAGATTATCCTATGGTGATGTCTAATAACTTGCTATGGATGATAGAGGCGGCACTGCGGCAGTGGTCGTGGGGGGGACAAGTTCCCCCACTTTGAATGATTAGCCTTCACGTATTCGGCATATGGCGACGGTGAGTTTGCGCAGAGCGGCGATGTCGGCCCCCGATTTAGCCCAATCAACGGGCCATGGGTAGCCCGAATCGGAAGCGTGCACGGTATCGGCGCTTTGCCTAAGATACTGCTGGCTGACACGGCGACACGGAGCTTACAGAGCTTACTGCCTTTACACGCGGCTTTGCTATAATTCGGGCTGTATCTAAAGGACGAGGGCCGATGGCGATGTAATCACTGTGGAATTGGGCGACAATGGAGTCGAGGGCACATTCTGAGTGGACGACGATGTTAGAATTCGACGCTGACGTGAGGAGCTGGCAAGCTGCTATACCAGAGGAACTTGATCCTAGCTCACATCCATTGGCATTCTGCGCTGTTATTGCATCTATCTTTCGGAAACCTGTGACATGGTCGCTGCCGTGTGGATCGCAGTTGAGACAGCCAGCACAGCCTCGCAATCTTGGTTACAGGTCGATCGAGAGAGTTCCCGTCTAATTTGACCCACGGGGGAGATTCGAACTTGATCGACGAAACAATTGGGGACGGCGGCGGGTTTCTGTGGCTCTTGCGCATGCCGTGTTTTCCATGATGGAGTGACGCAATATCAAAGTAAATCCAGAGCTTAGGATTCCTCGATTCTCTCGTTAGGCTGTAGTCTAGCCCTGAGATGCTGATGGAGTCGGGTGTTGTGAGTTTCCCGGGGCATGGCGCAGTGGTATCCGCTGGGTGACAATCTTGAGAGCTGACGACTACCCCATTCTTGGCGATCAACTACCCTTGGTTTTTGGACCTGGATTCGAAAGATCTCAACAGCAAGTGACGAAGGTTGGGTGAGCAAGATGACATGCATCAATTTAGACCGTACGTACTGCTAGAGGTTCTTGTCGCTCGTTTACGGAATATCGGTATAGAGATGTTTTATGACGCTCTTCATGTGACCTTGACTCGAAGATCATGCACGTACAGAATAGCCCTTGACTGCATGTTGTTCTAGGCGATACAGAAGCTTTGAGTTTTTGAAAATTGGGTTGTTTCGTTTCATTCTCAATTAGTGCAACAGCCAATTCTAACAATCAGGCATGATGAGATGAGCGAGAAAGAAGCAAGAGTCGCCCGTTGCGGCAAATTTCTGGTCGTTCAAAGGAGGCCTACGAAGCCACAGTATGATGCTGCCAAAGTTTTGCCAAGCTGCCAATTCTCGTGGCACTTTACTCATCTCCAGAAAACCACTCTTGTCCTGGGGCTGTGAGCTTCACAGCCTCAACCCCTTGCGTGAGATTGCAACAAGGGAGATTCAGCGTTTCTTATGTTGTAATCTGATTCTCAGTACGAGTATCGCAGTCTCGTCGCGTCTGCAACTCCAAAGCTGTACCCATCACCGAGTTTCGGTTACGGGCCTAAGCGGGTTTGGAAGACTGCCTGGGTTTATGTAGGATGCATCTCCCAATTGTACGAATGTGGTGTTATGTACTGTACGGAGTGTGTAGTATAAATCTATGGATAGGAAGGGACAATGAAATTGCGAAATAGTCACCTCACTTCTCAGCACCTCCAAAATGGAGTTTCTGGATCAATTGAGATTCAATAAGATTCTCGACCAACATCATAGCATTAGTGTTGGTCTGTTGGCTACGCTATTCTGCACTAACAGTGACCGGTATCTGAGCCAGGCTCTAGAGGCTGCCGCCGTGGCATTGATTGCCCACAACCCGGCCCTGTTCGTATGGGCCCTGTTCGTCGGGTTGGGAAAAGACCGGAGCCAATCTCGGCTCGACATTGCCGTATGGTGGTAGTATTGAATCGCTAGATGGTGATTACTGTGCAGATAGCAGCCGTGCATTCTGCTTTTTTCCCACGGGGCCACCGCTACCCCTGAGCTATGCATAGAGTTATGCTTGAGAGCGGGGCGGCACATTCTGCCCCGATTCAGACCCATTGGGTTTTCTATGTACGTCTTCGAGAGGCTAGAGCATGCTGTATCTGTAAGAACACAAAAGGGGGATAATAGGGCAGAGGAAGCATTGAGAATATACGTATAGCCGCCGTGCGTGCCGCCCAACCCAAGACTGATTTGTCCAAGCCGGGCGCTCGCTGTGGGTTCAATTGGGTCTCGTCTCGTTTCAAAGGAGGGTCTTCCGTCTCTGGGCCGCAGATTCGTCGCACAAAATAGGTAGACGAAAGACAGAGGATCAGTCACCCAGTCATTGGCTGTCATGCCAGTCTTTAGGCAACCGAATATCACCTTTGGGGGCAGTGCAAGGAAACGAAAACGACCCTTCATTGGAGCGCGGCCGGCGCGGACCAACGCTGCTAGAGCCGCCAAAGAGCTGCCAAAGCTGTCAGGGCTGCCAGAGTTGTCACGGACTCACGGTTTGTTCCCCTCTCCCAGAGTGCCATCCCTCCTCAGCTTGACAAGGGGGAAGAGAGGTACCGGCATTGGCTGGTCAGGAACGGCCGGCTTGGGCCGTTCTTGGTGCCATGGCGGCCCATGAGCCCCGTATCCCATACGCAGGTACGGCGGCTGGAATGTGATGGGATTGGATGCGTGATCGCCGTGGGCATTCCCATCTCACATCATCTTCAGGTGGAAGAGCCGCCAAGCTGTCACTGGCCAGTGATTTTGCAGTCTCGCCTCTTCTGAGTTCTCATCCAAGTGCGGTGCTAACTAGAAGCTAACCCCTGGATTCTGACTGACTCCTATTCCAGCCGCCGTTGAAAGAGGCGTTGCAGGCGCTGGAACATGGACCAGAACCCTAGGGAAAGACATTCTGCTGCCGCTACAGATTCTCGGGTCTGTCGATTGTTTCCGTACGAGCAAAAGCTCGAGCTTGGCTTGAACTGTTCAGGCCCACAACCAAGCTTGCTTCGCCTCCCCAGCTATGCCGATTATGTACAAAGTGCAACGAGGGGGACACGAATAAGGGAGCGGCAATGTCACTGACGGATCGAGGATGTGCACAAACCGAACGGGAAATTGAAGCTTGGCAACAAACCACCCTTTTTTTCGTACCTCTCTGACTCTCGTCGCCAATCTATCGGGTCTCTCTCTCGTTTAATCTATCCGTAGAAGAGCGACCGTGTGCCCTGCCCCCCCGTCCGAGTCTCTTTCGATCATGCAACGCTGTTTTCTGTCTTTCCTTTAAACAATTCGACGTCGAAGTTCCAGTATAGACAACTAGGAGCTATTCGACGTTGAAGGGGAAGAATCCTCTCACTCGCTTCGCCTCTTCTTCCCCCCTCCCCACCTTGCCCAGTTGCCCCCTTCCACTCTTTCAGGGGACAACCGTGGAACCTTAATTGGACCCTTTTGAGCTCATCGGATGATTCTGCGCCGCGTCCAACTATCGTGAGTAGAGACACACTCTCGCACACACACATATCGAGGGGACACACGAGGAAGAAAGAAAGCTTGAAGCTTCAAACGTCGCCATCGTAGAGTGCTTCCAATCGCAAGCTGACGATGCCTGCGACCAGACACCGTTGAAGGGCAATAACATTACAAACACCACACATTCGTTACTACTAAACATAAAGCAATAATCATGAAGCTCACCCAAGTCGCTCCTTTTCTCATCTACACCCTCCTCGCCGCCCTCCTCCCCTCCTCCGCATACGCCGACCGCATCCTCCAGTCCTCGTCCCTCAACAACTGCCAAAAGAAATCCGACTTCTCCGCCAGCTTGTTCAACGTCGTCGTCTCCGCCAACAATGGCTCCGTCACGGCAAACATCGCCGCCGTCGTCTCGGTGGAAGGCAAGGCTGTCTTCGACGTCGCGCTGCGCATCTACGGCTACGACTACCTCAAGATGACGATAGACCCGTGCACCATGGACCTCCAGGGTCTCTGCCCGATGAAGCCCGGCAAGATCGACATGGAGTTTTCGTTCGAAATCGGCGACAAGCTCGATCAGGTGCCCGGTATCGCCTACACCATCCCCGACCTCGACGCCACCATCCGCGCCATCGTCAACCTCACCGAGACAAACACGACCGTCGCCTGCGTCGAAGCAGACTTTTCCAACGGCAAAACCGTCGATCTTGTAGGCGTCAAATGGGCCACCGCCGTCATCGCCGGCCTCGGTCTCGGGTCCGCCGGCATCATCTCCGCCATGGGCCACACTGATGCCGCCGCTCATCTCGCCGCGAACGCCCTGTCTCTGTTCGGATACTTCCAGGCCCAGGCCTTTGTCGGTCTTTCTGGCGTCGATATGCCGCCCATCGTACAGGCTTGGACGCAGAACTTCCAGTGGTCTATGGGTGTCGTCAGGTTGGGCTGGATGCAGACCCTCTGCACGTGGTATCAGCGCTCGACGGGTGGTGAGGCAGCGCGACTATTCGATTCGTTGAGCGGTGTCTCTGTGCAGGTCTCAAAACGCTCGCTCGATATCGTCAACAGCATCGGCCCCGTCAAGCGCGGTCTCAACGCCATCGCGAAGCGTGCAAACATCCTCCAGGACAACGGCTCCTACGTCGTCTACGGCATCCAGCGCGTGGCTTTCAAGGCAAAGATCGAATCGACGAACCTGTTCCTCACCGGCCTCATCGTGTACTGCTTCTTCATCATCTTCACCGTCCTCATCATCGCCGCGTTCCGATACGGTACCGAAATCGCCGTGAAGCAGGGATGGTCCAAGAAGGACCGCTTCGTCGAGTTTCGTCGCGACTGGAAGACTACCCTCAAGGGCGTCCTGTTCCGTCTCAATCTCATCGGTTTCCCGCAGATCGCCGTCCTGTGCCTGTGGGAGTTCACCCAGATCGACTCGGCTGCCCTCGTCGTCCTGGCCGTCTTCTTCTTCCTCGGCACCCTCTTCACGCTCATCTGGGCCTCGTGGAAGGTCATTCTCATTGCCAAGCAGTCAATTCTCACCCACCAGAACCCCGCGCACGTTCTTTTCTCGAACCCCCAGATCATCAACAAATGGGGCTTTCTCTATGTCCAGTACCGCGCGTCTGCGTACTACTTCATCATTCCGTTCATCGCCTACATCTTCCTGAAGTCTGCCGTCATCGCGTTCGGTCAAAAGGCGGGCGTCGCCCAGGCCATCGCTCTCATCGTCATCGAGGCCGCTGCCCTGATCGCCGTCAGCGTCCTCAAGCCCTTCATGGACAAGAGCACAAACTCCTTCAATATCTCAATCTACGCCATCAACTTCATCAACTCCGTCTTCCTCCTCATCTTCACCAACGTATTCGACACCCCCGGAATCGTCGTCGGTGTCGTCGGCGTGATCCTCTTCATCGTCAACGTCATCTTCGCCTTTGTTCTCCTGCTCATGGTCCTCATCTCCAGCGTCCTCGTCTTCTGGCGCGTAAAGGGCCAACCGACCGGCACCGGCCCCACGCAGCTCAACGACCCCTCCATCCTCGCAAAGGGCGATCGCACCGAGGGCAAGTCGCTCCTCGACCTCGACGAGGACGACAAGATAAACCCGTACCGCCGTGAGTCGCTGCGCTACGGCGAGGAGAAGGCCACCGAGAGCGGCATGAGCCTGCACGTGTCCACGTCCACGTCGAACCTCAACGGCCGAGGCGATACCCACGAAATGTCATATCTGCCCTCGCCGGGCTCCAGACCCGCCGTGAGCCCGTCGGTGCCCATGTTCCCCGCCGACCGCTCATTACGATCTCAAAGTCCTGCCCCGCCGCGGTCACCAGCGAGCGACTTCCCCCCGCCGAGTCCGTTTGGGAACGGATCTGCACGCAGTATCCACGAGTTTCGATCCCAAAACAACAATAGGTGAGTTATCCTTTGCTAAAATCAGTCTCTTGTCCTCCTTACTAATCGTCTATGCACAGTCCATGGCAGCGCGGTGCTGGATATGATCATTGAGGACTACAGATAATAAGGGCACATTCGCCAGACGTTCATCTTGTCTCTCTTTCCTTTTTCTTCTCGTTACCGTTTACATCACACTTTTCCGGGGGCGTTATATAGAGTCTCATCTGGAAACCTGCATCAGCAAGCGTGCATAGAAAAGAACACCATCTACGTTGTATAATCGGGCGTACTCGCCGAGGCTTTCCCTGGACAGCCACATCTGAGGAACTGCATAGGACCCATTCGCCCTTATGCCTAGACTTGAGAAAGCCTAGGCTAATCAATCGAAAAGGCTCATGAAACTGTAACATGGGCTTTAATCCCTTCTTGTGCCGTGTCATCGTGTGTTCAAGGGCAGGATAGCTCCGACTCCTCATCCTATCTTCGCGGGGCGCCGACTACGACACCTGCCAGTGATGTGAGTAGATCTTAATCGGAAATATCGAAAAGAGCACCAGCAATAACGTATAAGCTTTGATTACAAACCTCCGCCGGAATTTGGCGCGGCGAAGTACTCCGTTTACAGCCCCCAGAAGCGTGATATAATGGCTTCGTACTACGCGACTACGTGATGGAGTCGTGTGTCATTTCCAATGCAGCTAATGCCCGCTTCAGTCGTGCTGAAGGTTAGGAGACTTTTCTCCGGCTCGATGAAGGTGTGACCCGCAATCTCGTCAGTGAAACCCGCTCGAATCGTGATCATTGGCAACCTGGATGCTGTGGTGCAACGGCTGCTCCCGCAAATTTCCACATTTTGACCCATTGCTTGACGTCACTGAGGACACATTATACACGCCGCGATCGTGACGCTTGATTTACGCAATGCACATAATGATAAAATCATATTCGATGGTAGCCGTGGAAATCAAAAGACGAACAATGCATGTATTATCATTGTAGTTTAAATACACGTACTATTATCAATACCTCATATTCAAGAGTCACCTTTGTCCTAGCTCTGAACTTCAAGCTCTCGAAATACTCTTTCCATACACATAAACAGAATCTTCCACACACATCTCAACTCGTCAACTTCATTCTTCGAAAAGGACGTTCCTTCTCCAATATGCCTCAATACCAACCTCAAGCCGACGCCTTTAGTATGTCAAATTTCTGCCATATCCTTCGTGGCCGAGGCCGAATACTGACGATAAACAGAGGACCCTGCCAGCAAGGCCGAGGCCAAGCAGCAGATGGCAGAGCAGCAATACGAGGAGAGGAAGGAGCACTCGAAGAGCGGTGCGAACACGCAGACGGGGCATCATGCGAACATCGTCAAGGAACCTAAGCAAGACTGAAGCATCGTTGCTTGGGACATATTAGGACAGGTCAAAGCGACAGCATGCCTTCTGTTTGACCGTTCATCTTCACTCGGTTGTTGTGCGTCACATCACTAGGACACTGCGAGGCATGTTTGTTATAGGTTCTCATTGAAATTATTGATCAAGTACCATTGTCCAATTCCGTTTTACTGATGTAGTCAAAAAAGTGACTCTCTTCTGAATTCCTCTCATCTTCGAGCCTTCCAACAATTTGCGGTTGTTTTGAGCAATTGGCATCGGATGGGCACCGTCCTCGGAAACTCTTACATCATTGCTTGTAGCATAGACTAAACCCTCATCCTCCTCGAAGCGAGCTTAGTCCGAGGTCCTTCCTGTAACAGCTACAACAATCCTATTCAACCTTGGCCTTTTCTACCTAGAACTGATATGGCTTGCAGGATTCATCAACGGCTGCATCTTATACGTTGGAGACCAAGCTGTGGTTGTGCCAAGCACAATCCTGCAATCCTTCAAGCGCACCTTCCTTGATCAGACAAGCTTCGGGTAAGACCAAGACTCAGGCTCAGATTGCAACATCTTATAAGTATTTATGCACGTAGAGCTTTCACTTCATCTTTCTTTCATCTACAAAGGTATCAGTCTTCAACCCAGCCCCTAGTATTTCACTCACCCTCACAAACCCTCCTGCGGAAATTTAGTTAGCCCAGCCTTGGTTTTCGCTTGCCGCCCTTTCTCCAAAGTCTATACTTCATAAACCTTGTAAGTGTAGCTTCCAGGCCATCATCATCAATATTTTCCCTCGCCTATCGCTAACAGATGAGAAAGCCCAACGGTCAATATGGTGAAGATCAGCCTTGCTATTCTTGCAGCTGTGATATCGGCTGCTCTCGCCGCTCCTGAGGCTATCGGCGCTCGCCAAGCCGCGGGATGTCAGCCTTCCGAGACCGTTTGCCGTGATGGCTGGGCGTGGTGCTGCAGTGGCTCAACTTGCTACGAGTTCGCTCCTCCTACGGCCTGCTAGGAGAATGTGACTGCTTTTTGAGATGAGATGGTAAAACCAGATACGATCAAGATGATGGCATTGACTGAGATTTCATCTGAGGATGCCTTTGAGAATGGATGAATTGAGACTTCTAATAGGATCTCTTGAGATCGAATATGATGTTCTCAGTTACAGTGGTGCACGGGATGTCATCAGTTACGAATTCAACCATACGGAAGAGCAAACAGCATAGCCCATTAGTCTTCTTTCCTTATAACACGGCATCTCGTTTTCATTGATCATATTAGCCTGCATCCTAAAACCATGTATGACAGACGCTAAAGCGTATAAATAATGACGTGATAAAAGGCCATAGGTCGACCAACGAAATTTCCAGGAATTCCTTCTCATACATTTACAGCTCACACAACAGGCTTCTGAGCCATGAAGATGTTCGCTGGGAAAATGCCGCCCTGCTCAGTCATCTCCTTTGTGTATCTCTCCTCCAAGTTGGTATAGATTACCGGATCCATATCAGGAACCAACACTACATTTGGTTAGTGAGGGTCGGTCTACGGCAAAGACAGCTTGCTTCTAGTCAACTCACTTTGGGCGTTCCTGGAGACAAGCGGAATGGTGTGCATGAAGGGCTCGATGGAAGATTTGACGGCGGCCTCGTCGCCATGCACTTTGCCAATCCCACATTCCACTCGCTCGACCTTGACATTCTGGAGGCCGGCCATCTTCATTGCCTCTGGAATTTTGGACGCGTATTTGCGATCCATTCCCTGCTTCTCAAACATGGTCCCAATGATGTGAATGAGATCCTTTAGAGACTGGGGTTGGTTCGGCTGGTCTGGACTGATGTCCAGCTCCATAATCTGCAGCCAGCCTCCCGGGGCCAACGTATCTTGCATCAGTTAGACTAGAACGCGCGCAACCCATCAAGCCGCAGCCCGAACCAACATATTCAACAACCGATGGCTTACCGGCGAGGTTTGCAATGGCCTGCTCAATGCCGGACCGGTGGGCGCTGTGGAGAACATTGCGAACGTGGGTCAGATCGAAAAGGCCCTTTAGATCCCCGGCCGGTGGATCGCAGACGTCGTGGGTTACGTAGTGGATGTTGCCCTGAGCTGACGTGGGCAGGAAAATGGTTGAAACATCGGCGCCGACCATGTGCGCGGATGGTGGAACCTGTTTCTGCAGGTCCCGTAGCAGTGTTCCTGTGATATCGCGTGTTAGAAGTCCCATTTTACAGTGCAGTCAAAGATTGAGATACCGTCGGCGCAGCCCATGTCGAGAATCTTGAGCCCGTCCTTCGTGGTATCCACTGGCGCGAAAACGATCTTATCTTTGAGGCACATCTGGATCCAACGATGCTGGACTTGAAGGCGCGTCAGCTCGGCTTGGACATCGCCGACCATGGCTAGGTACTGGTTATCGGCTTGGCCATTCTGTTCAATTTGGGTACTCATGTTGCAGTTCGTTCTGAACGTGTGTGTGTTACAATGCAATGGGGAATTGATTGGGATGTTTTGCACCTTGAAGCCATTGAGAGCTATACGGAGGTCAAGATGATTAAATGTAACCTCACCGTCCCATCTTTAACCGATCACAAGCTCTCCAGTGTCTAACCAACATACGCGATCGGCAAATTCAACAAGCTGGCAAGCCCTTCGTGTAGGCTGAAGTCTAAAGGCTACTGGTATTCTAGAAGGCGTCTGCAAAGGTGGTGTAAGATCTAGATTTCGCAGACTTCCGCATTTGGCTCACTCCGAGTTATGCATAATATCTAGAGGACATTAGCATGAACTCGAGTCACTGGCTGACAGGTCGACTTACGACAACTGAACGTTAATCTTCTACTGGCAGGAGGGGAAAATAGGAAAATCATAAAGGCCGAATAGGCGAGCCTCGCGTATTTATCGCGTGACGATTGCGATTGCGATAGCGATGTTAGACACGTCAAGTTACAGATATCACGAACACGATGAGATCCGATAATATCAGTAACAGTCAGTCTCCAATGACGAGCGCGGCTGGACGAACTCGTGTGGTTCGAATGTGGCGGCTGATATGTGGATGCAGGGCGGATGACGGCGTCGATATGTTCTGGAACTTGACGTGAGGGAGGGTAGGCACGGAATTGCGGGCTCTAGGTGCGGGCCATCGCTCATGTTTGCTTCTCCGAGACAGCACAATTAAACATGTGTCTACCAGATTGAGCCACGCATCACACTACAACCAGTCGCAAGTTGTACAGAGGCAAAACGTGGAGAACTGCCGAGGTTTGTTTCTTTCTGGTACGAATACGGAGCTGATGCTAGGTGGATGGATGGATGATGGAAGTTTTGTATCCGTAATTGACTTCGGGAATAAAGGCCCGCCCGGCGTGCTCCCACTCGGGACCCCGTGGGCCGCCCGGTGTCTCCCGGCGAAGATCAGGAACGAGGACGACTGAAGATTCGGACATTTCGATGTCATTCTTCGGGTGATTCAAGTAAAGTAGTTTCTTCAAGGACCTCTCATGCAACTCAACTCGATGCCGTGATTTTGGAGGGGGAAACAGATGGGTTACAACACTGTGTCACATCGGCCGAGCCAAGCGGGCGATCCATGCTTCTGCGCCGTGCGTATCTGCGTATACTTGAAACAGTTAGGCCCAATCTTGAGTTAAATAAGCAAAGTCACGCCATCCCTGGGCAGCGTGGAAAGGGCCCAGGGTTACAACACCGTAGGCTCCAGTGGGAGATAGGCACATCATTGATGATAGGAAGGGAGGCAGAGCCAAAGAGGCACAGCTGGAGGCCAAGCAAACATTTACTGTAGGGCTGTTTCCATGTCTCTTTTGCAAATCTCTCTGTGCATGGCGAGCTTCCTTAAGCGAGTCAGTCTAGCTGATCCCGCTCACACCTTCCTGCAATGACCGTCCGAAGATCCGAATCTCTCATGCTCATTGGCTCCACTTCAAGACAGTCAAGGTTTGATGATTGATTAAGACTGTCACAATCTTACAGAGTACAGACACAGAACGCTCACACACTGTCACATCAGTCCGTGGCTGTTGGTGTGCCATGCCGTGCCGGGCCTTTTTAATAAGCCTCGGGGACCCCTCATCCCGCCATCGCCAGAGTGTTTCGAGTTCCTGTGTTCGTGTCCTTCAGTCCCTACGACATCGACGAGAGTGTTCGGTTGAACTGTCCCGCCTCGCCTTCGAGTTGACCTCGACAAACATACACATTCATTCCTTTTGAAAAGACCGCGAGAACGAGAAGAACTCGTCGCAATATTCCACAGACAAGATGAAGACATCCATCGCTTACATCATCGCCGCGGCCCTCTTCGGAGCTACGCAGGCTGCCATCACCCCGATGAACAACATCATTCGTCACGAGTACAACCTCAACGCCAGAGCCGGTGTTCACGGCAACATTGAGAGAGACGAGCCCGCCGTTGCCCCCGAAGGCGATGTTCTGCAGCCCATCGTCTAAAGAGTCGGCGCTTCTATTCACACGACACACCCAAACACGAGCAATTAACGTCGCCCCGTCTTCACTTGTCGGACACGGGCCAGAGACGGTTCACCTTCTACCCCGCGGCTTTGGCCCCCAATCTTCGAGGGCTTTACACCACGATCGATTTTCAACTTCAATTCTACGCATGCTTTCAGACATGCGACCTAGGGTACAGCGATGAGGAGTTTAAGCGGAGACTGAGATAGGAAGTGGGCGTTTGAAGGATTCCTTTTTGACGGGTATGGAAAACGTTTGGAGGACGATAGCAAAGACCAAGGGATCGGAAGGACTTTCGGTTGGCAAGGATATTCCAAGGCAAAGTGAGGAGCGCTGGCTGAACGGATTGAAGCCACGATGAATGCAAACTTTTTCAAGCTAAACCCCTACTTCTCTACGTGTGCACATTTTGATGATCCTTTTACCCCACGGGCTCGGTAATGAGGCAGTCGATCACCTTGTGAACTCCCACGTGTAGTTCCACACTTGACGCCCATCAACGATAAGCTCATAGTCTACCGTCCATCGGCCCTCCTCCGACGTGTCAAACGACACCCGACCAAACTTTGAATTTCCCCATGGGTGCGAATACACAGAGACGTCCGTGTCCTCAATCTGTCTATGGAACCGATCGAAAGGTTCATAGAACTGGTTCAAGGGCGAGGTGGAAAATTCAATCACAGACTTACCACCCTTGTCGCTAGTGGGCGGAAAGATCGTCGTCGCGTGCTCATGCCGGTCCTAGTCAAAGAAAGAATCAAAAAATTAGCTCAAGCAAACTATTGAAATTTTTGGCAGGGTCGATCAAACAGAGACCAACTTACCCCACTCAAGATGATAACTCCGTCCGTTTGTCTCATCATCTCCAAGATCATGTCTCTCTCCCACAGATATCCCGACCAGCTATCGGCCGAATCGGGACCCCTCCAATTTCGCGTGAACGGGACGCTGCTGACCACGACTTTCCACGATTTTTCTGTCTCAAGCCACTCTCGCAGGTCCGCTAGCTGCGCCGCGCCAAGCATCGTCTTTTCAGGCCCGTCCGCCATGTTTTCAGCCGATCGATAGCGCCGCGTGTCTAGGACGAAAAACGAAACGTCGCCCCGGCGGAAGGTGTAGTGCGTTTTGCCGACGCCATACTGCGAGGGAGGGTTCGCGTGTCCTTGATAAGACCAATATGGCCTCATGGCGGACTGGTAGAGACCTGTCTCGTTCGCCGCCCAGTCGTTGATGATCTCATGGTCGTCGTAGACGTGCAGCCACGGCACGGATTGAAGCGCGGGTGACCAGCTAGGCGAGGCATAGACTTGGCGGTATGCCGTGGTGTAGTGCTCTGGCGTCCAGCCGAGGGCCACCGGAAGGTCGATGTAGATGAAGTCGCCCAAGAAGAGCATCATGTCTGGCTGGTTCGCCGAGACATGCCGGTCCAAGTACTCCAGTCCTTTGATGCGCAAGCCATGATCCAAGGGGTTGTAGGGGTAGAAAGGCTTGATGCAGCTTGTGGAGATGAGACTCCATCGCTTCGGCGAGAGGGCTGCAGTCCTGAAAGATCCGGCATGGCTGGCATTCGTGGTGTAGGTGTACGGCGTGTCTGGCTCCAGACCGTCAAGCAAAAACGTCCCCGTATGATCATTGGAATCAGCGATGACGATTGTCTGCGAGTTGGTACTCTGGCCATCTCCCTCGGAAGGCGCCCAACTGATCTTGACGTAGTTTGTATGGAGAGCTGGCGCTCTTACAACAATCCGCGCCTTACCTTCATCCACGTAGCCCATCCGAGAGAAGGAGAGATCGTGACTCTGGTGGAGTACGCTTGCTCTGTATATGAAGTCCCACACGGATCCAAGCGACAGGATATTCAACATGACTGTGACCAAGGATGTAACCGGCGATGACCGGTCAACCCAACCCAAGAGCAGAAGCAGCCATGGGTGATGTTGCCTAGAGGCCCGCCTCGAGTTGGGCAACAGGAGCCTAGCAACTACAGAGACTGCATACAACGCGCAACCCCCATAGATTCGATTGAGATATCTCTTTCCGAGGGGATGCTATTTGGCTGTTAGAAAAAGATTCATCGATTCCTAAGGAGCAAGGGATAATATGGCACATGTTAAGACTCACGAATCTTGTGAACAGGATTGCCATCAATCTAAGGCTGAGGGTTGCCACTGCCGTAATGGCGTCTAAGACATGAGTGAGAACCATATTGAGGTCTTCGCTCTGAGAGAATGGTGAGTTTGCTAGGTTGACGAGACTTGAGATGAGGTGTATTCTAAGCCTCCCAAACTCACGAGACCATGTACCGAGTTTGAATTGACGATCGACCTCAAACGTTGACAGAGACGAACGCCCAAGAAAGGGCGCTCAAGATTAAACTTCCCGCCTATTCAATCCGTGGACCCGGAACCACGGCCATGTTACTCGAAGTGGGCTTGGAGGATGAACACTTTCCCCATCACCACGTCGCGTACTTCCAATTATCAACACACGTGCAATGCCATTGCCATCACTCATGGCCGGGAACAATCAGCCTCGTTATGGATCCTTTCAAGCCTTCATCCCGAGCCAAGTGCATCTTTTCAACCAGAAAATGTTCCTTATCACTTCCCGGATGAGCAGAGTCGCCTCCGAAAGCAATACCGGTGGGCCGCGGCGTCGGGACCCCACTCCGATGGACGTCTAAGACGATCGAATTCCACCACGTGGGCGTCCGAGGCCCGTGGGATGGAAAGTTTTCTCCCCCGAAGGCGGAGATCCACCGGGAGGAAAACATGGCGGCCAAGCTCCGAGCACAAACTTTACAGGCTACTCAAAGCTTGTTCCTACGGCGCCAGGAACGTAGGCAGAGAAGTTATCTTGACTAAGGTGAGGAAACTACAACTTGTTCCTTCAGTGGACACCCGGCGGCTCCCGCATCTCGGACATCTTCCGGGTCACTTAGCCTTCGGCCCCGATCTCGACTGCGGTGTTCATGCCGGGGCACGTGGTTGAGACAGCGTATTGAATGGTCGAGGCAACTGCTGCTTTTCTTCTTAATGCCGATAGTTCGGCAAAATGCTCTTGGACGAAGGAGAGCCTAGACGAAGGAATGCAATAGCTTGATTCTTCGAGTGGATGGCTTCTTGATCCATACATGTCCCAAGAATTTGGTTCGAAACAAGGACTCCACGTGGTAGCCTACGAGGCACTCAGAATCAGCGTACATCATGCATTCGCGGTATTTATAACCAGGCAAACCGCACTCAGTGCTGTTATTGCAGCATATTTCTAAGTCATCGTCGACCACAAAGTCATCCAACATGGAGTCCACGCCAGCTTCGGTAGCCGACACGATCGATGATGCGACCAAGAAGGATGTCGGAGTCATGGTATCGTCTCAGAGTGACATTGCGTCATCTCAAGAGCCCACTCCTCCTGCCAGAACCGCTGGGAAGCTCGACGTGCTGGTCCAAGGTGTCGCCTTGTTTTCCGATGGCTACAATATCCAGATCATCGGATACATGAACACCGTTCTGGCTAAGCTGTGAGTCTGCCATATGAGCAGCAAACATCTTTTTTTCTTTTTGAAGATAATGTTTGATTGACAAGTGTAAACAGTTATCCGAAGCAGATGACGAATGCCGTGAAGACAAGGCTTTCTAACTCCATTCTTATTGGCGACATTTTTGGCATGCTCATCTTTGGTCTCTGCATTGACAAATTTGGTCGGCGAGTTGGAATCATTCTGACAACCCTCTTCTTGGTTTTGGTAGGTTTGCACTTTCGATTTGATCGATTACAGAAAAGTTGCCTCGTCGAAAGATGTTACTGATGGCCAGCCAGGGTATCGTCATTGCGACTGCTGCTCATGGAACCTCCATCGAGGGCATGTTCTGGATGATGGTCATCGGCCGTGGTGTTGCGGGTGTCGGTGCTGGTAAGTAACCTCGGCTGACCGTAACGGGAGGCTGAAGACTGACAGCAATGCAGGAGGAGAGTACACAGTCTGCACCTCGCAGGCTCTGGAGTGTGCCGACAGCACAGAGGCCATGCGCAGGAGACGCGGAATGCTCGTCGCAGTTTCCACAAACGCCGCAATCATCTCTGGTTTCGTCGGATCTAGTATCGTCTCTTTGATCGTCATTGCGGCGTATAATGGTCAAGCCAGTGACGGGATTTGGCGCATTTGCTTTGGAATCGGGATATTCGTCCGTCAACCCCTACCGATGAGATATGATGAACGTGGACTGACAATTATTCCAGCTTCCTTTAGCCATCTTCTTCTTCCGGCTACGACTCGTTGATTCACAGCAATATCAGAAACACGCCATCCAGCGCAACATTCCGTACCGTCTCGCTCTCAAATTCTACTGGAAGCCACTTCTTGGATGCTGCAGCGCATGGTTCCTCTACGACGCCGTCGTATATCCTTTCAACCTTCTCGCACCAACTCTCGTATCCGGCTTCTCGTCTCAACAAACAATGATTCAATCAATCGGCTGGTCAGCCCTCATCAACGCCTTTGCCCTCCCCGGCGCCTTCATCGGCGCGCTACTGATGGACCGCATTGGTCGCCGTCAGACTTACGCCCTGGGTTGGGCCATCGTCTGCGTCTTCGGATTCGCCATTGGCGGCAGCATGATTCAGCTCAACAACGTATTTCCGCTCTTCGTCACCCTGTACGGCCTCTTCCAGACCTTCTTGTCTGTTGGGCCCGGAGACTGCAATTTTTTGGTCTCGAGCGAGTCATTCCCGACACCTCTGAGAGGCCACTTCCTCGGGTTTGCGGCCGCTGTAGGCAAGGCAGGCGCTGCTATTGGCACAACCGCGCTGAGTGCGGCACTTGCGAGCTTTGATGAGAAGCTGAAGGGACAGCAGGCGATCTTCCTCATCGGGAGTGGCATTTCGGTCGTGGGTACCTTGTGCGTGTGGTTCCTGATTCCTGACGTAAGTTGCCCTTCGTTACGACAATTATCTCTTCTTCTGGATCCATCTAACCGTACGCTAGGCTCCGAAGCATCTGGAAGACGAAGACGTTCGTTTCAAGAAATATCTCGAAGCTAATGGTTATGATACGAGCCAAATGGGTCTCAAGGCGTAGTCTCTGACTTTGATTCTGGTGCTTGAGGTATCTTCGTGGGAAAACGAAAGATGCCCGGCTTGAACTAGAATTGAATGAACTGATACGTATCAATTTAGTGTGAAGTAAATTCATCAACTATGTTAGTATTGCCTATTGGTCGACGTGAGAGATCTCTAGTGTGAGCCTTGTGATTGTTGCTCGGGACTAAGTATTACATGGTCGATTATCCCTGCTATGGTAATGGCCATGAAGGCTCAATTTGGATTGCATTTCGAATGTTAGACAATCTTCTCTTGACACGTCTTTTTTGACATTGATCAGCTGGGTCTCCATGTATCTTCAACAGTAGAGTCAATCTGAGGTCTAGGACGTTGGCAAACTTATCTCATGAGTACTTTAGGCACCGAACCCTTGATCTTGGCCACTGCAATTCAGCCAATGACACTACAAGTTTTTTTTTTTTTGGTGGGTAACACCGTTCGATACGATCGGCGCAATGAAGCTAGCCACGGGAATGGCTTCCGTGGTAAGATTAGCGGCGTGGACAAGCGGCATGGGGAAGCTGCATTAGCCTGCGGAGGACCGCCAGCGGCCGCCATCATCTAGATACAGGGGCAGAAAACCTCAGTAAGCGAGATGTAGATCCGTCAGCATAAAGACAAGAAAATGATGATGCCTCGATTCGCGCTCTTAATTCTCTTCTTCCTTCACCGTTCGACAAAGATGCGTTCTCAATTGTTGGGAAAGATTTTGGCCATCCTGGCACTGAGCGACAGTTATGCAACTGCATCGTCAATAGTCAAACGCAATGCCACAGATTTCCATACAGTCCTGACATCGAATGGCCCGATTACCGGTCACCCGGTATCAAACAACTCCGATGTTCTCGAATTTCTCGGAATTCCCTATGCGAAACCTCCAGTCGGTGATCTACGGTTCGCTCCACCGCAGAGATTCAGAGACAATGTGTCGTTCGAAGCATCTCACTTCGGCTTCGACTGCCCACTTTCGCCCTCTCGCCAAGTTGACTACCCGAACATGACAGCCCAAGCGCAGCGCATCATTGGATGCTTCGCTTCTGCTGCCGGGACGCCTCAAAGCGAGGACTGCTTGACGTTGAACATATGGACAAAGCCAGCAGCCAAAGCTCTCACCGCTACTAAACCAGTCATCGTCTTTTTCTACGGTGGACGTAAGTAACTAGGATCTGTAGTGCTTAGCGTCTTGCCTCCCACTGACTGGATTCTTTAGGATTTGCCATCGGCAATACGAATAGTCCTTTCTACAATGGCAAGTACTTTGCGGATGCTCAAGATGTTGTCGTAGTCACAGTCAACTACCGCATCAACATCTTCGGGTTCCCGGGTGCCCCGGGCCAGCCCCAGAATCTCGGCTTGAGAGACCAACGCACGGCCGTTGAATGGGTCCGCGACAACATTGCCGGCTTCGGGGGCGATCCGGCAAAAATTACCATCGCGGGCCAGTCCTCCGGTGGTGTCGCCGTGGACTATTGGTCGTACGCCTACGTCAAGGACCCCATCGTTAATGGCTTCATTGCACCGTCTGGCAATGCCTTCAGCTTCCCGCTCAACAGCCCAAATGTGACTGTACGAAACTGGAACACCGTGGTGGCGGCTGTAAATTGCACTAACACCACCGATTCCATGGGATGCATGCGAAGTCGGAAATGGGAGGATATCAAAGCTGCGGCCGCTGCTATCAGGCCGGCATCATCCAGCAGTGTTCTTCGAGGTATTCCGCCATTCTACCCTTCGGTGGACAACAAGATTGTTTTTCCAGACTACGTATCCTTGACAAAGTCTGGCAAATTTGCGAAGCTGGTAAGTACTCATCCTCTAGCATCTTGCCATTTCATGCGGACCCCGAAGCCAGCAGCTAATACTCAAATCATAGCCGATTCTCTTTGGGAACAACCACAACGAAGATGGATACTACAGGATTCCGGCGTACGGCAACGGCGTTATCCCGACCCAGGCGCAAGTCGAATCCTTTCTACTAGAATCCTTCACTTGTCCGAACTCTCATCAGGGCCAGATCCGCTCAGATAACGAAGTCCCGGCGTGGGTCTACCGCTACTTCGGAGATTGGGATAACACAAGACTCTTTCCGATAAGTGGCGCGTATCATGGCGTCGACTTGCACATGATCTTCGGCGCCTCAGGGGACGTGAGTGGAATTCCGCCGTCCGATCCGCAGAAGAAGACCACTGCACTCATGCAGAGCGCATGGGCGGCCTTCGCCGATGATCCGGCGGATGGCTTGAGTTCGGTCCTCGGGTGGCCGAAGTTTGATCCGAAGGAGGAGTCGCTGATACTTCTGGCACTTGAAAACAATCCTGAGCCACAATTTGTCAAGCCCAGCACGTACGATGCGCCGTGTTCTACAGTTACCTTGGGAGCGTTGGGAACTGCGGCACCCTCTTCATGAGTTTGGATCATTTGATCTGTAACTCGCTGAGCTGTATTCATAGCACTGGCCGTCACATGCATATTTCGGCAGCAGTTGCATGCCAGCCTAATGAGATACTGAGATTGTTAAACTTGCTACATCTCTAGGTCGATAGGCTTGGGTGTTCCCCATAGTAATTACTTCTGACTTCGCGTCTTTCCAAAAAGTTTGTCTCCATCTCTGCAGGTCCGCTTTATCCTGTCTCTTTACTCAGTAGACGTAGAAGTTAGAGGTGTTGGGATCAGCCTCTCTCTTCTTGCGGTTGGTGCGCATCAAAGCCAACTTCATTCCCCAAGCGCAAATGACAACTCCAATGGAGAACCCTATGCTAGCAATCATTGCAGTCAAGAACCGAGGCTTATCAGTGTCTGGCCAGAGATAGGGAGTGTAAATGCTAGCTGCGTTGCCGAGGGTATTGGCCATGGCGATGGCAACCGCCTTCTTTTCGTCGGTTTGACCAAGCGTGGATGAGGTCCACCCGAGAATCAAATTGTTCACCTGTGTCTCGTTTAGTTCCATGTGCAGGAAGGACTGAGCCAATGTCAACTTACACCATATGTGGCTCCAACAAACAGCATGATACCTATTGAACAGCATTAGCATCGACAGCGGGGTATGGGTGTCGGGGGAAGAGTCCAGGGCTTCTTACCAGTGTAACGAACTCCTACGTTGAGAGATGAAACGCCCATGACAAAACCAATGCAAACGATGAGCTTGCTGATAGTAATGTGCCACGTGCGCTCGTTGTACTTTCCAGATGACCAAGGGACCAGAACGGAGAAGAAGGCGGAGAAGACGTAGGGCGGGCAGGTCAGCACGAGGCTGACGGTGGTGCTGTAACCAAGCGTCTTGACAACAGTCTGCGTGTCAAATATCAGTCTGAGGTTCGCAAAAAGTACTAGGCATTTTGGAGAAATGAGGCACATACAGGCAAAAAGTTCTTGAATCCGTTCGCTGAGAGATGGAGATTGTCCATAAGACAGAAGACCCACGTCCGCCAATCAGTGCAGGCCTCTCGAAGACCCGTCCAGACGCTGGTACCCTCGCGGCGGTCTGTGGTATCGTTGTAGATTCGGGTGTGTGCGAGCTGCCGCTCCTCCTCGGTGAGCCAGCGGGTCTTAAGGGGGCTGTCGGGCAAGAGGAAGAAGGCGAAAAAGGCGACGAGGATGGAAACGGCTCCTTGTATGATGAAGAGCCTACATTAGAAAAGGTCAGCCTGAGTACTATTCTCCTAAGAACGACTTCCGTTGTTGTGAAAAAGGAATCGAAGAGTAAAAAGAGGCTCACCACTGCCATCCAGCGAGACCCCTTACGCCTCGCATTCCCGAGAAAATGGGAGCTGCAATGAGCCCGGAGAATGCACTTGCGGCCATGTTGCCGGTGTAGAAGATAGCCATGCGGGCTGAGACCTCCTTCCTGGTATAGAACATGCTAAGCATGTAAAGCGCACCGGGGTAGAACTGTCCTTTGATGTTAGGAAGCAGCTTCATATCGAGGATTCAAGTGGTCTCTTACCGGTGCTTCGGTAATTCCGAGCAGAAAACGGCAACCCAGCATCGTCCCGAAGTCATGGCACTTGTAGGTCAATAGACTCACAACAGACCAAGCCATCATGAAACCTTGAGGTTGCTCCAGTAAGCAATTGTTCCGCTCGTTGTATATTGAGCGACTTACCAGCCATGTAATACGAGGGACGAACCCGGTTGAGAACCATGTTGGAAGGTACTTGGCCGACAAGGTATCCGACGAAAAGGATGGAAACGCAGGTATTGTACTGATTGCCTTTAAGGCCTAGGTCTTCGTCCAAATCATCGAGTTTGCCGTTAATCATCGCATTCCTGTCGAGGAAGTTGAGGAAGTACATCAACCATAGAATAGGCTGTTGATCTTCCGTTAGACTTGTGCCGTCTTAGAGAAGAACGGGTGATGTTTGTGGCATACCAGAATGTACCAGTCAATCTTCTTCACTAGGGCGATCTCTTTCGGGTCTGTCTTTGTGTGGGCACCGAACTCGTCTACCTTCTCAATCACGGGCTGCTTCATGAGAGCAGGGTCGTCGGTAGTCAAGACGTGTTCCATCTGGTTGACGGCAACCTTCTCCTGTGGAGAGACAGGCCTCTCGCCGTGTACGTTGTGCGCCATTGTTGTCTTATCTGATGGAAATGCACCCGCTCTCGAAGAGGGAAGAGAAAGGTCGCTGAAGAAGCAGTGCGGAGCAGTTAGAGAAACAATTCGAGGTTAGACAAATTTCCGGCCGGCGATCCTGCTTCAAGGTTTGAATGTGAAGGCTGGCGATCCTCTGAGTCCACGAGTTGAAAACACAACGATGGATCAAGGTCCGAAGAAGCACAGATATATACTTTCAAACCCCAGCTCTTAATCACAACCCTCGTTCGACCGGCAAGCCGTTCGCAGCCATCTCCTCGGGTCAACGAGCGCGGAGCCAGATGAGCATAATCAGTGGAGAAACCATTTGCGTCCCCCGTGGGGTAAATGGGGTACGACGGCTTTTCCGCGAAGTGCGAAGTGCGGAGTGCGGGGAAAGGAAATCAGGCCAAGACTCCTGAAGAGTTGTTCACATCCCGCACCAGGGCTCGCATATTTAGTCTGGAGGCGCCCCTTTCAAGTCTCGGCGGACGGGGACTAAAGTTGATTAGCACCTTGGCCTACCTCTCAGGATTCTGGGCTCCCGTAAAGCCAAGGTCCAAAGTCAAAGTTGTTTCACACGGCCCCGGATGCCTCTCTACGCTTCACGACCGTGTGGCTCTCCCTAGATTCTGAATCATTGTACACAGATGTCGTTCAACGCTGTCAGAGAACTGTTCATCTACCTGGAAGTCGAAATCGTTCAAGGCTCACCTTCCAGTCATCACAATTACCAGGGTTCTATGACTGAAGGTCGATACTCACCACGAACTGCGCGCGATATCGCGCCCGCCATCGTGGTCCCCTGTTGGTCCCTGCCACCCAACTCACAAAAGCTTGGCGTTGATGGCGTCGAAAGACGTGTTTTCCATAGCACCCCCATGCGCCTCTGCCAACAAGCCAAGGCCACCACGGAAAAGCCATGTACGGAAAAGCCACAGGAAGCACGGTAATGGTTCACAAACATCAACTTCGTCGTATGAGAATGTTGGTCGTCAACTACCAGCTTCACGACGCTGGCCGGGAATTTAGCAGATGAAGACTGTCCCAATGTTTTTGGTTCCATCGGAAAACCCCACAACGCCGCAGTAGTTGGGATCCGGGAACGAATGGAAACGCACCCATCCGTGGCCCTGACCATGGTGTTCATCCAGAGTCTCAGTCATCTGAGTCCCCGCAGCTCGCCGTGCGGTCGGAATATCTTTACTTGGAGTTGTCATGCAGACGGCTGACCCATGAGCATTGGCCCCTAAGTCTTCTGTATTCAACAGAGTGATCCTGATTGAGTGCTGAAGTGACAATAGCCGCCCCAGCACACTGCAGCTGTCGTATCTCATACATCCGTGTCTATTTCCGCATCGCTCTGGATCTCTGAGCCTGAAGGCATGCTTTGGATATCGGCCCCGTATTCATGCTATTGGGAGCAAAGTTACACGAACCACGTTCCAGGGTGTATCGTGTGACCCCTGTTCACCGACCACTGAGATTGGGTTACAGCAGGAAGAGACCCAGCATACCAACCCGGATGATCACAGATTCGTAAGAGCTCTGCGTCTCTGTAGCAGTTGCTTTTGCCCCTCAGCAAACTTTCACATATTTCGCAATAGCTTAAGTTCCAGAAGAAGAGACCGCGAGTATACGCCATCACTGCTGAGGAGGCATCAAAAACCCGAGGGCATCAGCGTCAGCCAAATGCTGGTTGTGATCGTTCGAGAATTAGCATCACGAGATCGTAGGCAGGAAGAGGCATGCTCGAACTAATCTGCCACCGCCTCATCTCGACAAAGCCCTGAGACCTACTCGGCAAAGAGCGAACATCACTTGGCAAATGCCTGGTCAACATGCTTTCTTGTCCATCGGGCTGGCTTGAGGTAGACTCGATGCCAAACTCGTGTTGGTGTTAGATTGGCGCCCGCTAAGCTCCAGACATTCCAGCAGGACATTTTCGTACTGATTAAGGATGTGCGTCAAGCACAAAAAAGTAAGAAAGGATATGTCATGTCAGTTACCGAGCATTTGGAACAGCTAATGTACTGACTTGGCCTTGTAGCCGGGCCACACCATTTCATCCGACGACACTTCGGAAAAGCACATCACAGCAATACCAGTTGCCACGTTCTGAATTTTCCGAAGCTGACGCAAGCACTCACAAATATTTGGGGTGGTCTGCAGCAGACTCAAAAGTAATTCGAGCAATACCACAGCCTGCTGGAACTGGAGATTGGGATGAAATGTTGCTTCCATGAGTGAAAAAGAAACTTGCTGCCCTCAGGCTTGTTCACCGAGATATACGACGTAGGGTGACTCAACATCTGGCACCTCTAGGCTATAATCGCACGATAGCCTTGAAAGCTTTGTGACAGTGTAGTCTTTATGTAGGTAGGTAATGTTTGCGAAACGAAACATTAACGCATAAACATTGACACTTTGGCTTCTTTCGTCGTCAAGGACAAGAAGAAGTGTCGATTTTCTGTTCATCTCTAGCAAGACAACCTCCTAAGTACTGCTGATACCCAATTGATTTCATCCTGACATATTGCCCAGGACCTGTAACCAAGACCGAATTTCTTGGTTAACCCTATCAGGCTGTTCCCGGAATACCCAATGGCCGGCACCTGGAAACGTAACGAGACGGACGCTATTGATAAAAGACCTTGGTATTCCATCCAAAAACTTCGTCGAAAAGTAGGTGTCTGCAAGGCCCCAGATAATGAGCGTTGGCACTTGGTATATCATGCCAGATGTGTCCACATGCTGGCCATATGGTGGGCCCGGGTAGTTGTATTTGTAGTAGGCGTACATGCCTTCCATTGGTGACTCGGAGAGATAATCATGCATCTCGCGACGCTGCTCGTCTTCTTTGATACCCTCCAACGCGAGGCCCAAATTCTTGTCATCCCCTTTCTGGTACTGAATGTGATGGATAGTATAGGCAGACTGGGCTTGCTGCTCTTCATCGACTTGAATTAGCTCGTGAAAGCGAGGGAGGATGGGCGAGTTGATGATTATGAGCCCGGAGACGCGCTGGGGGTGGTGAAGTGCCAGTAATTGGATAGCTCCGCCGCCAAAGTCGTGGCCGCCAACGATTGCCTGAGCGGCGTTGAAGTGATCGAGGATGGCAAGAATATCTCCAACCACAGTTTGCAAAGAGTAGGCGTCTTGCTCGACGGTGGGAATATCGCTAGGTGGGTAGCCGCGAAGAGTGGGACACACGACTGCATGTGTCTTCGAGAATTCAGCCACCTGATGGGTCCAAGTCCTCGAGTTGTCGGGAAAGCCGTGAAGAAGAACCATCAAGGGGCCTTCTCCAGTCATGTAGAAATGTATCCGTACGCCTTCCTTAGTAATGAAGCCCGGTCGGGTTGATCTTGAGGCCACCGGGACCGACATCTTTGCTGACCCTGGATAATCGTCTGATGGGTTACAGCTCAGGGGCAGAAGATGATATGATAAAGATTCTCAAAGCAACGATGTCTTCAAAAGCTTAGAAAGAAGTAGTCGATTGCTCTCCTAGGTACAAGTTGAAGTTTAACACTAGGGGATGATTAAGTAGTTGAGCGAATTTAGTGGTCGACGTTCGCTGACTATTGAATCTCGGGAAAATTACGTGATCTCGGACAATGAAACCACAATCTTCGTACGCATTGCTCAGCGCACAACGCTGCCGATCTGTAATCCTGAACATTGTTTTCGCCTTGGTGACCAATTATAGGTCAAAGAAAAAGTTTTGCTTGAGAATACCTGATGATTTCGTCAGATATCTACATATTTGCAAGGGCATAGGCTTCGTCGACTGACTCGATTCGTCCTATCGTCCTATCATATGCAGCGTGTATCTCTACTTTGCTCCTCCAAAGGCTTTGATGCTTGTCGGCACTGCTTACTTTCTCATGAGTGCTATGAAACATCATCAGCGGCCTCATGCGAACGTTCGTCAGCCTTGCCAGCGCACGCGGCCTTGCCATCGTATGCGACCTTGCCCGACTGGGTACGCATGGGCTGATGCTTTCGGCTTCATTTGGAAGTAGGTAGATTTGTCTCTTTGATCACAGTGAGAAGCCTACTGACGTTATCTTTTACTCAGCCTCTCCGGTAGTTTGGGATGAGCCATACATGTACTCATTTCTCATTACCTCAATAGCCCGATTGCCTGCGTATGATGGCAGCAAAACATTGCCATTAAATATACGGAGGGCGCCGTCGTTCGTGATACTAATCACTGCATTGCTTCTCTTCTCATGCCACTCGGACTTTTGTTGTGGTACAGGTTCGTGTGGCTGCTCACCGTTCGGAACTGGACGCCCCTCTTCTCATCAGCTGCACTCATACTATCCACATTTCTAGGCGTTCTGACAGACATTCCTTCAGCTTGGCTGAATTCTAGTGCATAATAGCTCGGGAAATCTTGGCTATCGACGCATTATGCGTCATTATCTGGATAAGACTGGCGATGGTGTCAGAAATGCAGTCCTGCCGACCTCAGCTATCCCTTCGCAATAATCTTGATGACATCTTGCCAACTTCATCTTTCTCACTCACTTGATACCCGTTTGGAGAGAGCTGATGGGAAGAACGGCCCGGGAGCGGAGCCAGAACTTAAGAGCAACAACACGAAAGAGCAGAAGCCAACATCTATTGATACTGTTTCTGGGCAGGAAACTACTTCGAGATTCTCATTAATTCCATCTTTGTCGACACACATTTCAGTCCATATTCAGCTGAGGGCTGAGGGGGGGGGGGGCGATCATGACTCAACAAAAGTGTGTCTTCTTTCTCGTGGACATTTCCAGTGTCAGGGTCGCAAAGCCGCAGAACATTCAGGATCTCTATTGTATCATGCATTGAAACCACATAAGCTATATTCCTGGTGTGGCGGAAAACAATGCCATTCGTCACTACTCAGACAGCGGTTTGCTACCCCAAATTGGAACCTCGTATTGAGGCTTATTTCGTTCCTATCCCACAGGGTGCTTAATGGCTTCAGTACATTACCACTTGGGGTAGTACCGAATTCCGTATTATTCCTCGATTTTCTGTATAACTCATCTGAGATCTGAATGATGCATCTAATAAACAGAACGGAATTAGTACCGTAGAAACCGGGTACCAATGCATTGACGCCATTCAGCAACCGACGGGATATCGCATCCTCGAATCTACTAACCTAACCGCATAATGCCTCACATAAAGTAAACAACACCAAAGTCCCATTGAGATGTTCTTGGCATTCAGGACAGCCAATACAGTGCTTCAAGACTATGGATTTCGTTTGTCACGAGTAGCACCTCGCCGATTGGCACCAGACAAGGTATAAAGCATGCAGCATGTGTTTTTCATAGCTTTTGATGCGTACAATTCTGCCATTCTCAGGTTTGATGTTACACCGGGGCGCACATTGCTGCAATGCAGACGCGATTGGCCAAGCTATTGATGCAGGCGTTGTGTGGCCTCGCCTAGGAATACGAAGCGATCCATGGCTGAAAAAGCAACGTGTAACATCGTATTGTTATTGATAGGTTCTGACGAACCATTCACGCTGACTAGGTGTTCTGAGGTATAAAAACCGTCTCGTCTCCGGTTCGCAAAAGTATTACTTTAGGCCTAATGGAAGTTTGTTGAAATCGTTTTGCTGATTGCAGATTGCAAAAATTCACATTCAATTGATACATCTATTGAAACCCAACTGCCGTACTTGAAAATGGTCTCTTTCAAAAGTCTATTGCTGTTGGTCCCCGTCATTGCTCAGCTGGTAGTTGCGACGTCATGCGACTACGGATCCTGGTACATCGAAATCAACCTTGCGGCAGGCGCTCAAGGCAACCGACGCGGAGATCTCTATGCTGAGCATTCCAAGACTCCAGGCGTGATCAGCCACTCAGTATGGATCTATGACCCCGAGACGCAGCTGACTACCTATACCGCGGAAGATCCGACCTTGAACAACACCCTGATTTCGGTTCTTGGTCTACAGAGTACGTCGATTCTACTGAAATGTAGGAATAATGGATTGAAGCTAATGGTCATCACAGATTTTGAGATAGAGCAGACCGTCCTTGGAGTCCCTCTGAAGGGATCTGGGCTCATCGACATGTACTTCAGCCCGGCTGCAAACGGTCGCGGGGGCAAAGGCAACACAACGATTATTTCGGAGTTGAACGATTGAATCAGGGTGGCGGCACCACAATTACACATCGATCACATGGAGCTTGAATTGTCTTTCGTGCCGGCTTGCGATAAGTTGTGACACGGGAATGCGTTTCAAATCCCGGATTGGTCTGTTTGGGCAGCAAAAAAATCCTTCACGCTAAAGTAATTACATGATGTGTAAATACCTATGAGACAAGAACATCTTCATTGCAAATCCCGCAAACTTTACACTTAAGGAACAAATAGCTTGGGTTCAAAGATTACTGATCTTTGACGGGAAGCCTGCAGCTGTACTCGATTGAGACTCGCGCCCTACAATTGATAGGGCGCGGCGCAGAAATTGCCTTCATGGCAGTCCGAAATTGAATGAATAGTAATCAGACCCCCTCAACGCCCTCGGCAATGAGAGTCATGACGCTCCCCCCTCAGGGTCCTAGCCCACCCGTACTGTCCGTACAATATGAGATGTTGGAGAATTGGCCACGGAGGGCCCCCAAAAGGACATCATTAGAGCACATGTGTCCCCGTACGCGATCCTGAACAGTGACAGCATCTTTACTGGAATTAGCTGAATCACAACACCAGACACCAGAGCATTCCAAATCGACATTCTCGAGAGCACCAGGAGTACAATTGCTAGTCACTATGGGCAATCAGAGAGCTAAAGTAGCTTCAAAGAGACGTGGGCGGAAATCGCCAACGTCTGACGACGCCGACGATGACGTGCGCAAGGTCAGTATAGCCACCGCCTGGTTTCTGCTCGTAAATCTCTACATTTACTGTCGCACCTCTCCATTGTATCTCAAGCATACTGGAATTGACGATTGACGAGTTCCAGACCCGGAGAGAAAGGAACCGCGAGGCACAACAAGTATTTCGAAAACGGCGACAAGCTGCAGATGTAGCACAGAAGCAGCGAATCGAGAGGTTGGAGAATGTTGTAGAGAACATGACGATTCTCTTCATTGACCTCTTTGACGAGGTCATCGGAAACAAAGGTGTTTTGAAACAGAAGGAGGATCTTCTTGCCCTCGTTCAAGACTCAGCGATGCAGTTGAAGACAATGGTGCAGCCCATCACTGATAGCGACAACGACAACGACGATAGCAACCTCAACTCTGTGGCCACGCCATCTACCAATATCCACGAAAGAACTTCTGATTTAACGTCGGCCTCGTCGAGTCAAAAAAGTCCTTTGAAGCAGAATGCTGGCGCGCCCGACCGCTTGGGTCCTTTCAAAGGCAATACCGACGGTGTAGTCGATGGTTCACCCACGGATGCCATGCCAGCATCAGCACATGGAGGACATCTCGAGTCTTCGAGAATGCCACACATACAGACTACGAAGTCGAACCGTCCTTCGCAGGCATTTTGCCTTCAACTACTAGAAGCAACTCTATCTCAAGCATGCTTGATACTAGCCGGCTGCCTCCCCGTATCACCAGTCGATTTTCAGAGTATCTTTGGCGTGACGTTGCAGTACCGTACAAGAGAAGAACAGCTAAACCAAGTGCGCTGCCTACTCGGCTCGGATTCGGAAAAGCGCCTGGCCGCAGGGATGCCTCCAAGAGAGTCTGGGAGGGGCTGGCGGGATCAACATAGCCTGCAGCTGGGATTTGGGCTCGTCGCAGAATATGAGGCCGATGTGGTACATGGAAATGACCTCCCACCAGGGTTTCTTACGGCACTTCAAGTTCAGAAGCAATTGCAACGCCTTGGTGCACGAAAGCGGGGGAGTAACACTCTCGAAGTCAGCATCACTTCGGTGGAAGAGCCCGATGTTACTGCACGTGTTTTCGCGTCTTCGCTTTACGGACGCACCCCTCAAACCACCGATTTTGGCATCGCTAAAGCTTTGACTTTTCAACTGAACGTGTCATTGCTCATTGCAAATCTTACAAGTTCGGCAAAGTGCTTTTTGACTGGGCCGGCTTACCCTCAGCTGGGCTTTTTCAAGGCGGTGGAGGCGTCAATGATATCAGTCACTGACGCTCCAGCCGGCCAAGCGATGTTGGATCATCGGCCATTTTGAAGCATTCGTCCTACGATTGCTCTGATATGTGTCTGATATCACCTTTGTGATCAGATTCAAAAATTTACTTGGCATAAAGAATTCTCCACATGGTGAAGAACACACGCAGGCGAACTAAACTTCGCCTACATCTTTGAAGTGGTTCCCAGTCGCGATTTACTTCATGATTGAACTGACAAGTTCGACAACGTTGTATGGACCTTATGACACTTGTTTCCTTCAGCTGGTAGGACTCCGACAACTTTTGTTCTTGCCCATATACCAAGTCCTCATATTACAGTCGTGGTTGAGGCATTCACAGTCATCCCCATGGTACGACAGTGGCTAGTCTAGGCTGCTGAATTGGAAGGGGGCGGGAAGGGGGCGGGAAGGGGGCGGGAAGGG
>JFBX01000637.1:893-22335 GCA_001563135.1 Colletotrichum simmondsii | reverse complement strand
CCCCACCACCTGAGCGCCTCATAAGACTTGATTATCTGACTCTCGAGGAGGTGCCAACTTTGAGTGTTTGTTGCTTCTTGTTTCAATTTCAAGATGTGTGTTAGTTGACAAGGTCAACAACTCCTTGAAGAACACTAGAAGGAGCCAAAATGTTTCGGTGCAGTTTTCGATATCTTTACATAGCTTGAGACTATTCTGTGACTCCCATACTTCCACAGTGAGGTCTCTCTATCAGAAATGCTTGACGATATGTGTCCATCGCTCTCAAAGCCCCCGACTATCCCAAAGACTCCGAAACCGCGATGCCCGACCCAACAATTCCTCCGGCCTACCAACCTCCACCACCCGGCCCTCATGCATCACAACAACGACATCATACCCAACGATAGCCTCCAACCGATGCGCGACCTCAACAACAGTAACACCCGCCTCCCCAAACTCCTCATTCAAGACCTTTCTAACCTCCTCATCAGTAGCATGATCAACGTTGCTCGTCGCCTCGTCAAGCAACACAATACCTCCCCTCCGCGACTGCGTCTTCAACACCGCCCTCGCGAGGCAAAACAGCTGCTTCTGTCCCGCGCTCAGCCCCGTCGCGGACATTTCTGCGTCGAGGCCGCCCCGCGCTTCGATGGGTTCCCAGATCTTCATCTTGCGCAGGGCGGAAATCAGATCCGCGTCGGGGGTGTGGCCTCTGGGATCGAGGTTCTCGCAGACGGTGCCTGGGAGGACGACGGGATCTTGTGGGAGTGTGGTGAGGGATGTGCGGATGGCGGAGCGGGGCAGGGTTAGGAGGGAATGGGAGGCGATTTTTAGGTCTCCTCCTTCTTCTTCTCCTTCTTCGGGCTGGAGGTCGAGTAGACGGAGGAGTGTGAGGAGGAGGGAGGATTTGCCGGAGCCGGAGCGACCGCATATGCCAACCTTTTGACCCGGTTGTATTGTCAGGGATACGTTCCTGACGACTGATTCAGTTTCGTCGCTGGATCGGTTGTTAGATCACTTGAAGCGTCGTCATAGGGGTCACAATGCAACACTTGCCTATAAGCAGCCGTCACGTTCTCAATCTCAATCTTTCCACTCCCAGGCCACGCCGGCGGCATCTCGTCCGTCTCGCCATCACGGTCCTCGCGCGGTGTATACCGCACAAAATACTTCAACCTCGCAATAGCACCAAGGCTCGTCTCCAACATGGTCCACATCTCGATGAAGTCGCTCAGCGTCTGATTAAAGTTGATGATATTCACCATGGCGAGGCCGATGGCGCCCATGGTCGTAGCGTTTGTAAAGTACAGCGCAAACGCCACGAGAACGACGGCCATGCCCGCGATGAACAGGTCCAGCACGACGTTGAGCCAGCGCTGGACGCAGAAGAAGAGGTAATACGGCCGCTGCGAGGCGTCGAGCAGCGCGTGGTTCTCGCGGAGCATGGCGGGGGACCAGGCAAAGGCGCGGATGGTCGGTAACCCGGCCAGGACCTCGGAGAAGTGGGTGAAGAGCGGGGACTTTGCTTCGAGGTCGATGTGGCGGAGCTGGCGGGAGGTGCGGAGGTAGTACTTTTGCAAAAGATAGAGGGCGAGGAAGGACGGGGGGATGAGGGCGGCGATGTAGGAGCTTCCCGTGGCGATGATGGCGGTCTCGGCGAGGACGGTGAGAAAGCTGTACATTGCGGTCCAGGCGGAAAGGGGGAGGCGGTGGTCTATGAGGGCTATGTCTTGGCTGAAGCGGTTGAGGGTTACGCCGCTGTCTGTTGTTGTGAAGAAGTAGAGGGGTGCACTTAAGGTGGGTTAGTCATTGACGGAAACACATGGTGCGAATGAGGCCGGTCAGGGGGTTCAGGGGTGGGATGGGGATGGTCTTACGCAAGAACTGCTTGGAGGAGAGTTTGATGGAGGTGGTTCGCGGACCGGGGGATGGCGAGGAGCATCCAGAAACTTGAATAGTCAGCAAAATGAAGTTGTTGTATGAGATGTAGTCGGGAGGCTCACCCTAGTGATACGCCGTTGAGAACGATGCAGAGGAGACCAAACATGAGATAGATGCCAAAATGCATCGCCGGCTGGTCATTCGTGCCGTGTTCAGTCCAGATCCGTAACCAAATTTCTACCAAACTGGATTAGCAATGCAGCTCCTTTAGTATGACACCAAGCTTGAATGAAAGCAGAAATACTAACGAGGCATCTTCGTGAAAGCAACAAACAAAACATTCAGAATGATAAACACAACAAAGATGGGCCATCCGATAGAGTTGAGGTACATCCGGTAGCACTCGGTGTCACCCGTCTGCCTCGTCAGCTCGGCCTCCGTGGCTCCGGGAGCGATGGCGACGGGTCGATTTGCTCTAGTAGGCTTCGAGTCTTTGACCGGATCCTCGGTTGATCCATCGTCCTCTCCGGAGTCTTTGTCTTTGGTCTCTTCCTCAACGAGATGACCCCATGCGGAGCGCGGGAGAGCGCCGAAAGAGACTTGGTTATGGAGAATGGTACCATCTTGAATCATGGTGATATAGTCGGCCGAGCGGAGGAAGTTGACTGCGGGCTCGTCAGTCACACCTTGGGCGCTGGGCTGTTACGTGGTAAAACAGGCTTACCATGGTTCGTTGCGAGAAACACCGTCATACCGGCTTGACGCAGAAGCCCGTCCGGGCCTAGAAGACGCCGGAAGACAGCTTTCGACGTTGAATTATCAAGGCCGCTGAAGACGTCGTCGAGAAGAAGTAGTTTCCTGCGCGAGTAGACGGCGCGAGCCAAAGCCTGTTACACTTTCGCGTGAGTTGATCGGTGCGAGCACAATGATACCGCTCATGTCGGTAGGGAGTCAAAACTCACAACTCTCTGCTTCTGACCGCCGCTCAGAGCTACGCCACCAGTGCCGACAATGGTATCCTCGGCCTCGGAGAACAGCGCAATGTCTTCGTCTAGCGTGCAAGCGTGCACAACGGCAGAGAACCAAGCTTGGTCGAAAGGTGTCTGGCCGATGATGTTGTCCTTGATAGAAACGTTGCGTAGCCAGGCGGACTGGTCGCAAAAGGCGACGGACGAGGTGTGAAGCGTGATGCTGCCGGTCGAGATTCCGGTTTCTCCTAGTATGGCTTTCAGCAGCGATGACTTTCCGCATCCTACACGTCCGACGAGCATTGATATGGTAGCTTGTCGAAGGGTGAGAGACACATTCTTCAGAATCCCGGTGCCGTCTTTCAGAACTAGTGTCGCATCTTCCGTGATGACCACGGGCTTGTTGGTATCGCCCGAGGTGACGGAGGATCGATCCGTCCTCCTCAAAGACCCAAGTTCAATTTCATCATCATTCGCCCGCTGGATGGCTTGCGGAGTTAGAGGCTGCAAATCGGAGCCGCCGCGCATACTACTAGGCAGCGCGCGGTCAGAGTCCTGAGAAACCTTGGAAGAGCCCGTGATGATCTGCCGCTGGTCGACAATCTCATCCAAGAGGAGAAAGTCTTGAATGCGCGTGAAGCAGCCAATGGAACCCATGAGCTGCATAATGGACGACATGAGCTTCATGAGGGGCTGTGATACCAGAACGATAATGGAAAGAGCCGTAAAAGCCTCGGCAATGGTAAGGCCTTGCTCCGCTCTTGTCCAGAAGACGGCGGCGGCGATGATAACGATGGGGGTGAGTTGCTGTGCAACTCCGCCTGGGAAGGGACGCTTTGTTTCAGTGTTTTTTCTTGGTCAAGGAGCGATGTCAGTGGGAGGAGGAGGGTCTACCGATGACACTCAGAATAGTGACGAGGATTCTGAACTTGGTGGAGAGCTTCAGCTCCGAAGCGCGCAGCTTCTTGATGATATCGGAGAAGTGGTCCGTCAGACCCATCATCTTGATGCCCTTGATCTGCGTGAGCATGGACGAGGTGATGGAGACACGCTTCTGCACGCCTTGGTTCCATGCCACACGTGCCGGAGCCATGAGGGTGGAGAGTTTGCTTATGACAGCAGTGCAGACTAACATGGGTATTAGTATGTCTGTCGCATCTTTGGAAGAAACAGAATAAGGTGTACGAAAGACAAGATACGACCACTTACCCAAGCCTGGGATGAGCAGGAGAAAACAAGGAGGGCCGACCTGTCGGTAAAGCAGATACACCCCGACCGGGAGTTCAATGGCCGCCGCCCAGACGTCGTGAATAAAGGTCATGGACGCAGCAATAGCCTCAATGTCGACGCTCATGAGCGTCACGGGCGCCGAGTCCTTGATGATGGAAGCATCGAGGCTGAGCGTCTTCTTGAAGATGAGGGAGATGAGACCGCCGCGGAAGAGCGTCACAAGCTGGAAGGTCATGTGCTGGTACCAGCATCTTGAGACCTGGTGAAGCGTCTTATTAGCTGGGTGCCGAGATGGCAGTATCTTACGGGCGCGGAGAGAACTTACAGCAATTCCACAGTATATCAACGCCGTGGCGCCGACGAGACCGCCGGCAATGTTCCTTGAGTCTTCCGTACGAGGGCTCCCGACGAAGTTTACAATCTGGTTGACGAGGAAGGGCTGAGAGAAGATGAAGCCCGCAAAGAGGATGCGGGGGAGGACCGCTGCGAGAAAGGTGGTTCTGTACGCCCAGAACACGCTTCTGATGAGGCTCCATTTGCTGTTCTTCGCGGCTAGGTATCTCGTGATCAGCTTGAGTTTCCCTCCCTTCCCCTTCCATGTACTGCAGAGAGAAAAGTGTCAGACTTACCCCTAGACCACACACTGTCAAGTCTATCAAGCAAGACTGCAGAGTCAAACTTGGGATCAATCGACCCCAGATCCTCCAGCCCGATGAGCAGTCTAAAACCCTGGAAGAACAAGCCGTTCAACCACCAGAATAAACTCCTGCTCACGACGCCAGTGGTGCACTCAACCGCGACATCCTTCTCGCTGTCTGAAAGATACGCGCGCTTCGGCGTCTCCTCCAGCACGAGTATAACGGCTTTGATAGCAAGTGAGGCTGTGAAGACGCCTGCGATTGGCGTGAGACCGTCTCGTATCCACAGCGTCCTGGCGTGCGCGGTGTCGAGGATGATGGTCAGGACGAGGTACGCGCCGAGAAGCAGGGACGGCCTGACGGAGCGCTTGTGTTCTGTGTAGGATAGTGCGCCTATGGCGATGGCCTCAATGAGGCTGATTGCGCTTTCTGCTGCCGAGGTCTTTGTTTTGGGGGCGGTTGGGAGAGACCATAGTGTGATGAGGGCTATTTGAAGGCAGAGAAATGCGGTTACGGCTAACTGGGATCCTATTAGTATTCTTGCTTCAGAGTTGGGCCAATACGAGTGAATTATCAGTACCAGCTTCAGCCATAGAAGTTTCCCTGAGTGGACGCGGATTCCATTGCGTAAAAGCGAGGAGATTCGGATTGGGACGAGGAGGATGAAGAGAGCGGATGGTAGAATGGAGAGTATGCTCTGCTCGAATAAGACGGTAAAGTCAAAGTAGCCGCGCACCTGCGGGCCGAAGTAATCGTCGCCAACGCTCATTGCGAGATGGTAATGACCGTCAAGACAATTCGAGTCCTTTCAAGCGATACTGAGATGTCAGCCACAATCCAATGTGGAACAACGGCGAGCCTAGCAAGATATCCCATTGCGAGCTCGGGAGAGGTCTGAATGTTTCTTATATAAATTGATCGACAAAGGCAACGAGATCTTTATCCAGCTTCCTGTTTGAGGTTGAAGCCAAGGCTGACTGCCTGGGCAAGGGGAGGGAGTGTTACGTGTTGGGGGGTTTGAGACAACACGGACTGTCCAATCATGATGACCCAGAGACTTACACGAAGGATTTTGTGCTTGCGCGAGCCGTATTCGCCCCGATTGGGGAAATGCGTCTTATCGGGGTCCAGTTCACTTGTAACCAACCATTTATTGCCCGTCGTTCTTATCCTGTGCCTCTTGGGTATAAAGATGATGCGAATGGCGCGATGTACATATTTCCCGTTCTATCAGTGTAATACGCCACTCACTTTAATCCGACTTTGCGCATCGTGCGTGTGTTTATCCCGTCCCGGCTCGTAACATCGTCACATCACCAACAGACAAGGATGCCATCTGCATCTGGCACTTTTTCTCAACATCCAGGGTCTGTCATTCTCAGGGCTCAAACAACGTACCATTCACTAGTCCTGTGTGTTGATTGATTACACTCAGCAGTCCACCGCTCAATCAGCTCTACCCTTCAACCGAGAAGCAGGGCGCTAAGGTTCCTTCATTGCCAACTTCCTCTTGAATCATCGACTCCTGGCCAGCCACCCATGCTGAGGTCCTCTCAACGCCAATCTTTTCCAGCGCACGTCTCAACCGTCCGACGAAGCATCTCCAAATGCCACAGCCCGGCAAACATACCCCTCCGTCCTCCCTTTGAATCAACCTCATCCCTCGCACCGAGCCGCGCCTCCAAATCCAGACCGGACAAGGCCTCAGCCGTTTCGCTCCTCTCGACGCAAAGCTTTGCTCCGTGATGTCTTCCGCTTATTTACCTTTCGCCGATAACTCAAATTCCATGTTCTCAGGTGTCTAGCATCTTGGCATCTGCCATAGATAGAAGGCGGACACCGTGCGAAACGTAACAACACCCAAAGCTCGTAGAGGTATTATTCCAGCCGCAGATCGAAAAAGACGTGCAGGCAGATGCTGCCCTGGATGACAAGTCAGGCCTGTGGCGTCGTCCACTGTGAGCAGGCGGCTGTAGTCTCCGAGATTGAGCTGTGATGTGGATGGGGGAAGGCTGAATACTCATCTCACTCTGTTGGGAGTATACCACCTCACGGTCGGACCTTCCCGTGCCTTCCGTGAGAACCCCTTATACCCCCCCTCAAGTCCATTCCTGTCACCAGCCAGCAGGCGCCCCCTTGGGGGTCAGGCCAAAACTGGCTGGGTGGTGGAGTGGTTGAAGTCCACGAACAGCCTAATCGGGTGAAGGCTCAGAGGTCCCGTGTTCGAGTCCCAGCATGAGCACCAGAGATGTAGCCCCCGTTCGCCACCGGGGGGGTGAACTCTTTTGTTTTTATTAATATCGTAGATTGAAGTGATCAAGTGATATGGCTTTTAGGGGGTTGGGGGTAGGATGAGACTCATCTTGGAGCTCTTCTAGGTTCTTACAGTGTATCGAGGGCAGGGCAGAGGCGGTCGGCCATTTATTTATTGATGAATATTATAAGTTGACCAAGGGATTTGCTTAACCTTGGGCTGATGATACAAGAGGAGCCCGCCATCTCGAGATAACACGATTGAGCGTCAATCAAGTTCGTTCCGTCCTGAAAGAATACCGTCCCGATCCTGCAGGTGACAGACAGAGATGCCCTGAGACCCATACCCGACATGCTGAAACACCACTCACCTCGACGACATAGAATTTGCCCTCAGATTAGCTCTCTCATGTTCTCACGGACAACGGCCGAGGGGTGTAAACCCATCGTGCTGTCTGCAACTTTGGCTTATTTGGACTATGGTCATCACCGGGCAATTCTATATCGTGTTTGCTGCGTAGGCCGCTAGGCTGGCAGTTCTCGATATCTGCAGCCGCCGTTAGCTCTTCACTTCCCAAGAGTGAATCTGTTGAGGAGGATGATGTCAACGTACCGGCCAGCTCCGATTGAAAACTATATTTTGTCCTGTCACGAGCACTCTCCGAGGCAGAAGCGGCAAGCCGTGACGCACAATGAGGAAATGCTTCTAGGTAACTGCAGATTGTCGTCATTGCGGCACGAGATCTCGAAGAAACATGGCGCCAGCTGTTGCAGCAAACGCAGCGAAAACATCCCATGCTGGGGGAAATCCAGATGGGTGCCTGCTCAGATCTCTGTTCTTTGGTGCTGGTCCTGCCATCGAGAGGAGGGTTCCGTTGCAGAACCGCAGAACTCGATAGTCCCGTAACCGTTTGTGAAAGCTTTCATCAATGCAGGCGGAGTGAGAAAATAGGGTAAGGAAGGTGTATTGGGTGGACGAGAAAATGGGCGATGAATACTGGTAAAGCATGGTGGGAACAAGATGGAAACCAAATCTGCGTCATCGAAAAAAGACAGCATGGGAAAAGATACCCGCTGCGCTCCTGGGAGGGAGGCCTTGTCAGATCTCACTTGAGAAGCTGGAACACCTAGCTGATTTCAGTCATAGAAAGAATTGGTAGGCAATAAGACAAGGAAAACTTTAGCACTCTGTTGAAGCTGAGGCTGGAGAGTAGCTGCTAGGATGAGGTCAGTCACTGATTCTCATGTTCCGCCCTAAGTAACTTACCTATTCAAGGCACTGAATTTGACAGCGGGAACTCTGAATCCAACAGACTGTGCTAAGAACATGCCTTCGGGATTTTCGCGCCTATCTTTTGTAATAAATGGGGGCAGAGGTGGCAGTCGGGAGACCTCTTCGGTTGAGGGTGGAAGAAGCAAGTCGCGGTTGAAGAAGTCCAGCCAGGCGCGGCGCGCGACAACGGGAGCTTTGGGCGCCCTCCACTTTAATCTCGCACAGCCACATTTACATTGCACCACCAGCCACACCTTGGCCTCTCTTGAGTTACCTTAAGATCAAGAACAAGCTTGAGTGTCATCTGAACGGGCAAAAAGAACATATGGTTTTCAATCATACACTCGTGATATGGTTCTAGAATGTACTCTCTACTCAAAGTCTATCCTTCTCAACCTCGATCGCTTCCTTCAACCTAGCCTCTATCCGGGCAATCACGTCCGTATCGTACAGGTCCTCCAACTTAGTATCGTCCTTCTTAAGGTACTCCTTCTCGTGGCGGAGAGCCTCGTCTCTAGTCATACAGACCAAGTCGCGGAAGCGAATGTTGGACCACTTCTGCTCCTCGGCGCCCTCCCCAATGCGCAGCTTGGTCTGGCCCTCGGGCCGTCTCCACCGTACCAGCACAAGTCTGTTGATGAGACCGGTGACAGCGCTGCGTCCTTTCCACAGTTCCTCGGTCAAGAAGGCGGCGTCGCCGAGGGAGACTGGGATGCGGAGACCCTTGGACTCTTCGATGCCGAATCTGTGGTGGACGATCCTCGTCTCGGAGCCTTGGACGAACGCTACAATGTCTGTGTAGAGCTTGTCACGATTCTTGGCCGGGACGTAATCGAGGGGGTATCCTAGAAGCTTTGTTAACCCTGTGGAATCAGATGCGGTTGCTTGATGATTTTTCTTACCTGAAATACTGAGAATGACGTGGTTCGCGGCAATGTATCCAAAGACGGCGGGCATTGTTCCAAGCACGGGCAGAATTCGGACTCTGAAAGTCGGCAAAACACTGAGATCGCCAACCTGGCCCTTCTTGAACTCTTCCTCGTCGAGCGGCAAGAGAGCAGCCTTGCCCTCGCCGGCGACCTCAGTCGAGTACACGACAGGAATACCACCCGTCACGCCCTGCAGCTTCAGCTTCCTGCGAGTAGCTCTGGAAAGCCCGTCGTCGGTGCTGGCTCCGATGTCGCCGACGTTAACGCGCGTGGGATCGCCCTTGGCACCGGCTCCCATGGAGGAGATGACGGGGATGCCGTGATCGTGGCAGTACTTGAGCAGAGCGACCTTTGTGTCAATGTTGTCAATCGCGTCGACGACGTAGTCCGGCTTCTGCCCGTCCTCGGCCCAGGGCGCCAGCAGCGCGTCGGCGGCAATCTTTTCAAACTTTTGGTTCTTGAGCTCGTACTTGGCCCAGGGGGCGATGGCGATGAGGCGGCGGTAGAGGCACTGGACTTTGGGGATGCCGACGTCCGCCAGCGTCGCAACGGCGTGTCGGTTGAGGGAGCTGAGGGTGACCTGGTCGAAGTCGATGAGGCGGATCTTGGAGACGCCTGAGCGGGCGAGGGCGGCGGTGCAGTGGGAGCCGACGCCGCCGCAGCCGACGACAATGACGAAGGCGTTGCGGAGCTTCTGCAGACCGTCGTCTTTTAGGAAGACCCTGTTGCGGGCGAGTTGCTCGAGAATGAGTTCCTCGTCAAAGTCGCCGGCCTGGGCTCTCCTGGCGAGAGCCTGGTTGCGGGCATCCTCCTTGTCTACTGGGGGCGATGCGGCGCCGTACCGAGTGAGCTGTGAGATGTGATTAGTTTAGAGGTTCATGGTATTAATGTTGACGGTCAAGTTACCTTGGCAGCTTCTTCAGGAGAGGAAGGGATGGACTTTTTGAGATCTTGGATCCGTTCTTTTCTTTCGAATGCTTGGTAGCCAAGGATGAGACATGCTACCGTGGCGCCTGACAACACAGCAGTTGCCGCCAGTTGCGCATGCGGACTTGACGCCGCTTTAGAGAAAAATGAAGACATCTTCAACCTTGCACAATCATCATGCAAGATGATGAGCCTTGTGAAGTATCAGGTAAAGGGGAGTGGCTTGAGTGGCTTTCTGTCAAGCCAGTCTTACACGAGCTTCAGGAGGGCCCTCTCCAAGTCACTGGCGATGGGTCTAAGCAGTACCTTCAAGTCAGGCTTCTATTGCACCTTCGCCGGTCAGAGAAGAAAAAAAAAAAAGTTGCTACAGGTGAGTGGCCAATCAGAATCTCCAATTCCAGCTGACAGCGGAACAATCGCCCACCGACACCACCGACCGCACCGGCCACGAGTGGCCCCACTTCGGCATCGAATCCTGGATGCATCGACCACTGCGGACTGGAAGCTCCCTGGTCACTTTCAAGCTCTGAGCTTCCCGAATGTTTAATTCTACCGCAAAGAAGTCAAATACGACACAACCACCGACGGACACCCGCCAGGAACCAACGAACCTCGCAACCGCATGAACACGACAACACTCCCGATCTGAAGTTCCCTTGGCCCGCAGCCACGATGCGCCAGCGCCTAGCCCTCCGCCGAATCCTCCTCCAGAGGCTCTTCCGGCTCCAGACCACCCGGCCCTTTACGAGCAACACATCCCTCACCTCTCGCAGCAGGCCACAGCTTCCCTTCCTCTCGATCCCCGTCGTCACCGCGCCGCGAGCCCGCTACTTCACCACAGAAAAGAAGCGCTTCTTGCGGTACGAGGGCCGTCTCTTCCTCCGCTACAATGTCTCTATCTGGGGTGGCGCCCTCTGCATCCTCGGCATCGTCTTCCTGCTGAACCAAGAAGGGCTGGAGAAGGAATACCCCACGCCACACGAGTGGTCCTATCTGACGCGCATGGGTATCCGCGGCGCCAAGAATGCCGCCCGAGATACACCCGGCCACAGCGTGAACTGGGTCGAAGTCATCGTGACATGCAGAGGCGCGCTGGCTCGGTTGGAGAACCCGGATATTGACGGCGCGGCGATCCGTGAGCTTCTCGACGAACCTCTCTCCATCGACGGCATCGGAAACGCGGGCAAGGACGTCTCGGCCAAGAGCGAGAACTGGAGGCGGGGCTACTACGAGGTGCTGATGCTCATGGCGCAGGCGGCGGAGCAGCTCGACGGCTGGGTCAAGGACCGGACGAGGAACATCATCTTCCCCGCCGACGTCGTCCTGGGCCCTTCCAACCCGCACCCGAAACCCATCCCGCCCGGCGCGGAGAGCGCGCCCCGCGAAGAGGACTGCGAGGTCGCCTACGAGCCCGCCGAGAACCACTACCTCCGTATCCTCACCACAAAGGGCTTCACCGACCGACAAAAGATGGACGCCGCCCTCGCCTACGCCTCCTTTCTCGACTACAAGCAGATGCCCGACGCCGCCGAGCGCATGTACCAGTGGGCGCTCACCCTAGCTACCGCGACCGCCCCGAGCGACCCTCCCCTCGTCGACCCCCGCACCTACACCATCAACGATAAGAAGACGACGTTGCCGTCCGAGAACGTGCTGACCGTTCTCACCTCCATCGCCCTCCACAAGGCGCGCAACGACGACGTCAACGCCGCCCTCCCCATCTTCATCTCCGTCCTCCGCGCCCGCCGCGCCCTGCCCCAGGTTCCTCTCCCGGGTCAAGAGCGTCCCACGGAGACGCCCGCGACGCTGTGGCAGAGGATATGGAACCTAGCACAGGCACCCAGGTACCCCGCGCCACCGGACGACGGTACCCGCCCGCCCTGGCGCCACCCGAAGGAACTCTGCGAAGAGGCCGGTCTGAATCTCTACATTGGTGAAATCATCTACGCCGCCGCCGCTGCCGCCAAGGACTCCTCTTCCAAGAAGCAGGCCGCGAACCGCGACGAAGGCCTCGCCTGGACGCGCGACGCAGTTGACCTCGCCGAGGAGCAGCTGCGCAAGCTCGGCCCGATCGGCGGCGACAAGGAGGCCCGCAAGACGTGCCGCGAGTGTCTCGGCACGGGACTGCAGAACTGGTCTGCCATGGTGGCCAGCTTAGCCAGGGAAGAGGAGGCCAAGAACCAGGCCGCGCCGGCGAAATCCGCATTTGGGTTCTGGACGGAGACCAAGACGGAGGAGAGCAGGTGGGCGGCGGAAGAGAAGGTCGTCAAGGAGAGAATACGGCGGACCAGGGAATTATTGGTGCAGGTTGAGCCGCCTGTTGCTGGGTTGGCTTCGTTGCTTCAGGTGTAGAAGTTGGCTGTTCTGATGCAGATGGCGCTGTGAACAGGGTCTAGTTTGTACAACAATGTTGTTTCGGCAATTTATATGTCAATGATACCATTTGCACATTTGATGCTTTTTTTCTTTTCACAGGTGCTGGCAGCGAAGCCTCACAATCACCACTGATTACGGGTAAGGGATACATTGTGTTTGCCATATTTGTCCATCCACAAGTCATGGCGGCGTTTTCAGCGTGAACGGCAGAGCAAATGTGAGTAAGTAGCTTTTGTGATCACGACTAACTGCCTCACGCCCGCTCTCCTATTGAATGTCTGAGGCTCAATAGTAATAATCATCGTGCCCAACCGGGCATAAGGTCCCATATGCTACCATCTCCTATCGGTCTATGTGACGACCCATCATCATCCCTCAAGATTCCTCCCAAGCATCGCTCTGCTTCTCATTCTCTTCAACCGCAAGCTTCTGAATTCCCTCCAGGACCTGGCAATGCTCATGGTCCTCAGGCGACATGGCATATCCGATACTCGGCTTCGCAAACTCGGGCATATTCTCCCACTGCTCGTCGAATCCTCCCGCCGCCCACTCCTCCTCTGTCGGCACATGAGGGTCGACGGCAACGACCTCCGGGTGGCGGTAGTCGGGGCCGGCGAGAGCAACCTCTTGGACCCAGTCGAGCATGGGGACATGGCTCGTGACGAGCATGCACTCGACGAGATAGACTTCGCCGGAGCTGTAGACTGTGCAGCCGTGCTGTGTGAAGGAGGCCGTGTTCGGATTGCCCCCGGGTTGTGCCACGGGTGTAAGTGCAGGCGCTTCATCTGTGATGTACGCTCGAGCACGGCGGGGAAGGAACTCTTTGAAGGGTTGGTGAGAGAGTTCATCGACGCTGGTTGTGCTACCCAGCAAGGACAAGGTGTTGATGCGGTGACCGAGGCCAGACCACGTCTCGGGTGTGTCTAACACTCTAGTCGCGTGGTCGGCGCCGAGACCTATACCGATGATGTCGAGGCGAGCGTCTGGCGATAGAAGCGATGGGATGACCTCGTGGAGAACGTACGCAATGTGGGCTTCGGGGCTCTCGTTCTTCGGGATTGAATGGTATCTTGGGTTGTTCGCGCGGCCGTGGTGAACCATGCTCTTCCTGGGAACAGCCATGGCGGAAGTCGGGCTTAGAGCCTTTTTGCCTTCGGGCCACCACCAGAGCTCACCCGTGTTGGCGATTATGATTCCAGGAGGACCATCGTCGGACGGTGAGGCTCTCTGGCGGTTGATCTCTTGAACGACTGAGACCATGCTACCCTTGTTGATGCCGCCGGGCCCGTTGACGACACGGAGGCCCAAGTTGCCGAGATCCTGGCTGGGCTCGCCAAAGATCACGATTACGCGTGAGGCAGAGACAATATCGGCACTCGTGAAGATGGGCACGTTGGGCGAGGTCGGCTCGACGCCGAGAGGTAAAAGGACCTTCTTCAAGCCTTCCTTTTCGAGACGGCCGTGGACGATATCGCGGATCGCTTCTGTAAGACAGTTAGGAAGGGAGAAAATATAGGGTCGACAGTGGTTGGCACTTGCCATTGAAATGAAACCGCTGGCGATCATTGACGCGGCCGTTCTTGGTGAGATAGTACTTGAAGTAGTAATTGGGTTCCTTGATATTGCGGATCTCGTCTTGGTCGTTGATGAAATAGCTGGAAATGTTAGCTCTGGTCACGGCTCGAAACGGAACAGGCCGCAAACCCAAGGTCCTTCAAGTTAGATGAGAAGATAGGGTCTTTGGGGAGACCAGACCAGCGACGGCGGAACATGGTGGCGGCTGAACCGAGGACGGAATTGGGAAGTATTGGGGTGTAGTAGGAAAGATGACTGAGAAGGCGCTTTGTATTGTCAATTTTGAAGAGACGGTGATCGAGGCTGAGAGAAGCTCAATGGGAGAGCAAGAGAGGGACTAAAAGGATGATAAGATGAAAACAAAACAGTAGCAGTGAGCAGGAAGGCACTATCCTGGTAAGATCCAGGCCCTCTTATTGTATGAGAAGGCAACTGCACTCGTGAAACTTCCTGCCTAGAGATATGAGGCATAAAAAAAGCATCATCCACTATCAAACAGATACGATCCACACGTGAACTGAGATGTGTTGTACATTGTTTGCCAGTATTTGTATCTGTACATATGCTTCTTAGGGTGCCAACATGCAGCCAAACGCCAATCCCTAAACCGTCTATGGTCAAGCTCGCGAGCGAAGCATGCCGTCCAAAAGTTACACGAGCCCTTTCGTTGTATCTTACAACAGTATTTCCCTGCCTTTATTTTTGATCATCGTCTCCGCCGCATTTTCGTCTACCAACTGGCCTTCTTGACACCGGGAATGTTACCCTCGTACGCTTGCATACGGAAGTTGAACTGTGTTCTTGAGTCAGCCTGCGCGTATCAAACCAAATTGCGACGAAACAGCCACGCTTTCGACATACCCTCGTCATCTTGAAGTCGCGGAAGACACCCCTGGCCTTGCCACCCAAAATGCATCGGTTCTTGATCTGCGTCGGCCGGGTGTAGCAGTGCATCTGACCCAGCTGGAGCTGCGCCTCGGCGCGCACACGGCCGGGAAGAGTCGTGTTCTGGATGATGTATCGAAGAGCTTGTCTAATTCAGGAGCTTCATGTCAGTACAAATTCGATCGGAGTCGTCGGTCTTGAAGGGGATGTAGGGAGCTCGGCGTTGCTAACCTCTCGGGCTCGTTCTGCATAAAGACCTGGCGCTTCGTGTGGTCACGAATCGTCCGGATGTTGACGAAACATCCCAAATCCAGCTTCTTCGCGCGGAACATCGACATTTTGGCGGCGGTTGTGACGTATTAGACGGGGAGTCGCTGATCATGCAGTCGCAAAAGTCAAGCTTTCGAAGCTCGGATTGAAGTTCGCGATGGGTCACGTGGAGGTGTTATCTTATCTCTCACCGAGCTTCACCGAGCCCACCCAAGGTCACCCTGCCTGGGTACCTTACCTTAGATCGAGCTCATCAGCAGGCGCTGGCAAGCACTTTTCATGATAAATACTTGATTCAATATAGACTCCATTTGAGCTCACAGAAATAGCATTTTTGGTATTCGATTAGCCGTAAAACCTCCAAGAACGCCAGCCATCATCTCAGGCTATGACTGAACCCCAAACTTTGCAATATGATACAGCAGCGACACGACCTCTCGAAAAACACCAGTGACCCTCCAAAAAGATCAAAGCAGTTCTCATCGTAACCGAAAAGGCAGCGCGCGGGTTGGCTGCTATAATTGGTCCAAGAGCTTCTGCCGCCGCCTGTTGATCAACTCTTCTTGCACCTCCTCCAGCGTCGGCAGCTCCCAGCCCTTTCCGTCGCCTGTGTCACCCGGCAAAGCCTCCCAGTCAGGCGGTAGTTGCTGCTTTCCGTTCTTTGCCATGTGCGCGAGGGCCTCTTCCTCCTTTGCGAGCTCATACGCCAGCAATTCCGGGTCCTCCTCATCTGGCGCGTAACCATAGTACGCCGCATCAACCTGTTTCCGCAAGTCGTCCCTTGTCTCTAGAGGCTTCTCATTTGTGGCCTTTGCCTTGGCTGCGTCGAATAGCTCCTTCACTCCGGGCAAGTCTCGCGCGCGTCCAAAATATCGATAGCCTTTCCCGCCGCCTGGTATCTCTCGTCCCTCTTCGTCGTATATCTTGCCACCCCCGCGCATGTAATTAGGTCCACCGAGGTTCCGTATTTGTACCTCCCACATGTACTTTTCCCTCATGAGCTTGTTGATTTCGTCGTTGAGGTCGCGGATCTGGTAGTCACTGAGGGCGGTGTCTTGAATCTTGGAGACCTTGCGCGAGATCTCCTTCAGCACTTGGCCGCGCCACTTCTCGCATGACGGTATCGAGTCGACTTCGGTGATCACTCTTGGTCGTCTTGTCCGGCCGATGTCGATGATGCCCAGGTCCGCTGCTTGCGCTTCGCGAAAGCGAAACAGCATGGACTGCGCCTTTTCTGAGTTTCGCGCCTGCACTTGTTAGCATTCCCCAACTTGAACATTCAAGGGGGATTCACATACCATTATGAGAGCTTTGGTGACGGGAAAGAGCGCTGAGCTTCGAGCGAATGTGGGTTGGTTTGGCTTTGGAAAAGAGAGTCGCACGCCAGGGCACCGTCGTCTTCTGAAAGCTTTCGGTCGTCAATGTTGCGCGCCTGGCACGGGCCTTCCCCCACATCCAATCAGCCACGCCTCCAACAGAAATATGGGGCCTTCCACTGCGGGCGAGGTACGCTGTGCTTTGTACACTAATCGTACAGCACTGCTCCTACCACCACTAAACCACCACCAAGTGACGTGCGAGCTTCACACACTTTTGGAGCTGTCCAACTCCACGACAAGCTCAAAGCACCACACCCCATCACCATGCGCCTTACGACGCTGCTTCTCGCAGCTACGTCGCTCGTCGGCGCGGTGTTCGTCGACGAGGTTGGCGACATCGATTACCACCACGAGCTCATCGGCGTCCCCCAGGTTGAAACCACCCTTTTCCACAAGCCTCGGCGCGACGATAAGGCTTCACTACTGTACACCCTCAGCGATGTTGGCGTCCTCGGAGCTGTCAATCCCAGCAACGGCGCGGTCATCTGGCGTCAATTCCTGACCGGCAATATCACGAATGGAGGCGGACACTTGCGAGCGGCCGAGGACGAGGATTGGGTTGTGTCTGCGTACGGAAGCTCAGTGCATGCCTGGAACGCATTGTCCGGCAGGAACGCCTGGTGGATCGACTTCGTGGGTACCATTAAGGATTTGGAGGTCATGGAGATGACAGAAAACGGGCGCAAGGATGTGCTGGCGCTTTTTGAAGAGGAGGATGGCTCTACCGTCCTGCGAAGACTCAACGGTGCTGACGGAACTGTGGTGTGGGAGAACAAGGATGCGTCCAAAACCATCCCGCTCCAGGTATCCAACAACATCGAGAAGATCTTCGTTGTCAGCCTTTTCGGAAACGACGGTATGTGGGCCGTGAGAGTTTCCGTCCACGACACCCTCACTGGAAAGCGCATCGACGATATCAGCCTCGGCAGCAAAGGCGACGTGACGGATAAAAGAGACGTCATGTTCGTTGGCGCCAACTCCGCGTCTCCCATCGTCGCCTGGCTCGATAGCGATCACACGAAGCTCAAGGTCAACGTTCTGGGCACCAAGTCGAAGCAGGAGTTTGCCCTTCCGTTCCCCAGGACCCTTGATGTAGCTATCCATGCCCCGCATCACCTCAACGCCGAGCCGCATTTCTTGGTGCACAGCAGATCCTCCGACAGCCACAAGGGCGAGGTCTACCACGTCAACATCAAGAATAATGCCGTCACAAAGCACCACGAGCTTCCTGTGCTTCCTGGACTGGGCGCTTTCTCGACTAGTTCAGAGGGCGCCAACGTGTGGTTCACGCGCATCACCGAGGAGGAGGTTATCCTTACCTCGTCAAGCTCACATGCCATCCTCGGAAAATGGGCTTTCAAGGAAGGAAATGAGAGATTCGCGGCTCTTCACGCCGTATCCGAGGTTATCAAGAAGGCTGCGGACAACTTTGCTGTCCGCTGCGCAGCTGTTACTACTCTGGATGACTGGATTTTGGTCCGCAACGGTGAGGAAGCCTGGGTTCGCCCCGAAGGTCTTACCGGAGGTGTCGCCGCGGCCTTCGCAGAGATCCCCGAAAGCGAGGACCTCGCCAAGACCCTCGAAGCTGAGGCACACGACAACGTTCTGTCTGCTTACATCCACCGTGTTCAACGCCACTTTGATGACCTCGCCTATCTGCCCGACTACCTCGCCTCCATCCCCCAGCGTCTGGTTAGCAGCATCACCGGAGCTGAGATTACCTCAAAGACAGAGGGTCTTTCTCGCGATGCCTTCGGCTTCAACAAGATCGTGGTTCTGGTGACCAAACGCGGCAAGCTTTTCGGTATTGATATAGGCAAGCATGGCAAAGTCATCTGGAAACTTCACGCTGTCGACATCGCCCCTTGGAACACCTGGGATATCAAGGGCATCTTTGTTGAGGATGCCAAGTCCACTGTTACTGTTCGAGGCCACTTCGGCGATTATGTTATAGCCAAGACGGACACTGGCAAGATGGTTGACTCCATGCCTGAAGGCTCCTGGGTGCAAACTCAAGCTGCCGTCATTGTCGATAGCCCTTCAGGACCATGGCTCGCCCCCGTTGGAGTTGGAGGTGCCATCGGCGACGTCCCTGCTGCATGGATACCCACACAAACTGTCGTCGTTCGTGGCTTGGAGGGCGAGCTGAAGGGCCTGACCTACATCGATGAGGAAGGCACAGGCAAGGAACAGGTTGCTTGGGAGTTCTCTGCGCCAACGGGCTTTGAGGTTGTCAACATCGCAACCCGCCCTGTCCACGATCCCATTGCTTCCATCGGACGTGTTCTCGGCGACAGACGCGTCAAGTACAAGTACCTGAACCCCAACACCATTGTCGTTTCTGCCTACAGCAACGCCAAGTCTTCTCTCAACGTCTACCTGATCGACTCGGTCTCGGGCGCTGTTCTCCACTCCACTACCCATGAGGGAGTTGACGGCAACAAGAACATCGAATGCACACTTGCTGAGAACTGGTTCGCCTGCTCGTTCTTCGGACAGTACTCTCTCAAGGATGATGCTGGCCAGCCTCTCTCTGGACAAACCCTGAAGGGCAACCAGATCGTGGTCTCCGACTTGTACGAGAGCGAGTACGCCGATGACCGAGGCCCGCTTGGTGATGCTGCCAACTTCTCCTCTACCGAGCCTGTCGATACTCCGACTGGCGTGCCCCTTCCCTCAGTGATCAGCCAAGCTTGGATCTTGTCTGCTCCTCTGGCCGCTCTTGCTGTTACGCAGACCCGCCAGGGCATCACCAGCCGCCACGTTCTAGGCTACCTGCCAGAGTCTCACGCCATTGTCAGTCTTCCCCGCCAGCTCCTTGAGCCGAGACGCCCAGTCGGACGTGACCCGACACCCGCGGAGATGGAGGCCGAGGGCTTGATCAGGTACCACCCCGCCATTGAGATCGACCCCAGACAGGTCATTACCCACCAGCGCGACGTCATTGGCGTGCAGAAGATCATTACCTCGCCCACCGTTGTGGAGAGCACCAGCTTGGTCTTCTCTTACGGTGTCGACGTCTTTGGAAGCCGTGTTGCGCCCAGTTTTGCGTTTGATATCCTCGGCAAGGGCTTCAACAAGATTAGCCTGATTTCGACTGTCCTTGCGCTCACTGTTGGTGTTGCCGTGTTGGGACCCATTGTAAGTTTTTTTGCTCCCGCACGCGTTTTCGTGGATCATTCGCTAACAAGAGGACTAGGTTCGCAAGAAGCAGACCAACTTGCGTTGGGCGTAGATAAAAGTATTGTATGATATCATGATATAATAGAGTCGTTTGAGTTTGTGCAATGACGTCCCTGCATGTGTCCTCACAACCATCTTTACTTACTGTCTACAAATGCTATCGTCGACCCAAAGGCCATATTCCCATGCTTTACTGTAGGATGTGTTACTGGGCCAGTTTCCACAGCCCGTTCTGCGCGATGCATACATGTGAAGTGAAAAGTCTAGACCGTCCTGAAAAGGGGCATCTCAAGTTTCAATATAAGCTGGTCACGATCTGACGACTTGGTGTCCTGCCAGCTAAAAAGTCTTCATCTCTTAGTGCTTCTACATGATCATGAACGCATAAACTATTGACCCTGGGAAGTGTTGAACACAGTTAGTGGCGTCCTAGACATTTTCTAAAGCTTTAAGCTTCAATGTTGATCCATGGATCTTACTGGTTTTCTTGGGAGGGAGTCTAGAGAACTAGATATGGGGCTGATCTGCGCTGGCGACAAGGGAGTAATACCATTAGAATGAGCGAGCCGCGCCGATGTTCTGGATTTATCTATCTGTAAAAGTGAAGCTTTTTGTGAGGATTAGTTGCCGGAATGATGTTTTAGTAGAATTAGCAATGCCATCGCCGAGAAGATTAGGGTATACGAGGAGATGCTTAAGCCTCAAAACTCTATTGTATGGTATTGGAACATGGTCCATCATTCGCGCGCGAGCAGTATTCCCGCCAGGTTCCCTTCGTCTTGACACCTAGCAACAGCGCTGCACTCTACACAACTCCAATCATCAACCAAGTCAACTTATAGGAAACCGCCCTTAATCGAACTTGGGGCCAAAGTGAATTTGCGCCATTGAGTACTGAGCTATCTCGTGGCTCAGTAAAGTTTCGTATGCTTAGGCTCAACCTTGGAAGCTAATGTCAATAGGTGTACGACGCAGGGAAGAAGCTCACAGAGGCCGACTGCATTTAGGGTCAAAGAGATGAATTACTGAAATCTGCGCCTCCATCAAAGTGTACTCTCTGCGCTCTTTATATACTCGAGCTGCTCCTTTGTTGCTTGGACGCTTTCCTATCGCTCTCATGCTGTCCCCTATCCGGGCAGAGCCTGATAGCTGAGTAGGATCAACAGGCTATGGCTGTGTTGAAAATCAATGTTAAGCTCCTCGAAAGTTTCTTGACTTGAATGATTGGTACGGCACTCCAATTGGATGTTTCGAGATGTTAATTCCATATTCACTGATTTTCGATATTCACATAAACTATAACTACCTGTAAGTTCAGAGAGGGTACTATTAGTATCCCTATCATAGGGATATTAGTCAATTAGTTCGCACCGTAGGTTAATATAATAATAAGTCAATTAACTATATACTTTTACTATATACGTATAAAAAAGAGGTTCTAACCGTAAGTTAGGTAGGCCGTAGTAATTAATTATATAATTAATAAGTAGTCCTTATATTACTACAAGGTCGAATTAGACTTCTAATCTAATACTAACTTTCTCTCTTTTTTATTATTTAATAACAGTAATTAGAGGTATAATTCGACCTTTAGCTAGCCCGTTATATTTACCCCTTTTTTCTTTTTTTTTTACTCCTTATAAGTAACTTATTTTTTTATTTATACGGTTATTTTCTTTTTATTAACAAATTG
>JFBX01000634.1:140186-158633 GCA_001563135.1 Colletotrichum simmondsii | reverse complement strand
CACTACACCAAGGCCGTCCTCTATGACGGCTTCGAGGCCGCCATCGAGCTCACCAAGGACGATGCCCTCGTCGACTGGTACCGCAGCCGTATCGATGACCTCGTCGTCCAGTCCAACGGCAGCATCCTGAACTGGAAGCCCACCACCTACTCTCTGGACGAGTACCGTATCGGCAACAACATCCTCTGGTGGTACGAGCGCACCGGCGAGGAGAAGTACAAGACCGCCGCCAGAACCATCCGCGACCAGCTTGTCGAGCGCCACCCCCGTACCGACGAGGGCGGCTTCTTCCACCGCAGCCCCGACTACGACTACCAGATGTGGCTCGACGGCATCTTCATGGCCGACACCTTCTACGCAAAGTGGACCTCCCTCTTCGACAAGGACAACACCACCGCCTGGAACGACATTGTCAACCAGTTCGAGGTCATTGACAAGCACACCCGCAACTACACCACCGGTCTCCTGTACCACGGCTTCGACGAGAAGATGGAGGCCGTCTGGGCCAACCAGATCACCGGCGCCTCCCCGCTCACCTGGTCCCGTGCCGTCGGCTGGTACGCCGTCGCCCTCCTCGAGGTCCTTGAGCTCCTCCCCCGCGGCCACCCCGGCGTCACCACCCTCTCCCGCTTCTTCGTCACCCTCGCCGAGGGCCTGAAGAACGCCCAGGACAGCACCACCGGTGGCTGGTGGCTCATCATGGACAGCCCCTACGTCGGCCGCCCCAAGAACTACATCGAGTCCTCCGCCTCCGCCCTCTTCGTCTTCTCCTGGCTCAAGGGTATCCGTCTTGGCCTCCTTCCCGAGCGCCGCTTCTTCCCCGCCGCCGCCAAGGGCTACCAGGAGCTCACCACCTTTGTTGTCGAGAACGCCAACGGCACCGTCAACTGGAACGGCACCGTCGAGGTCGGCTCCCTCAAGAGCAACGCCAGCTTCGAGTACTACACCTCCGTCCCCATCGCCATGAACGACTACAAGGGCGTCGGCCCCTGGATGTTCGCCTCCTACGAGTGGGAGACCTTCAACCAGACCTCCGCCGGTGGCAGCCGTCCCCGCGGCCCCGGTCGTGGCGGTCCTCGTGGCCCCCGCGGTCCCCGCACCTTCAACCGCCGCTACCACTTTTAAGAGAGTAGAGATGGGAAATGTCTAGGAGAACCTAAAGACGTGACGGAAGCATACGGTCGATGATATCAAAGAGTCATGGCCCTCAAGCGTGTACATGAATTAAACTTAATTTCTTAATCCCTCCTCTGGGGGCGTCTGTACATTTTTTTTCTCCCTCATTTACATGGACATAGAATCGTTTCTCCCTGATAATATGTTGATCGTCTCCGTAATGCGTGATGTTCTGTCTGTTGCCCGGGTGCCTAGTGTGACAGTTGCCAAGGTAGGTTCTTCAAAGCATCGTCGATTCTGTAGTCATGTTAGCCAAGTTCTCAAGTACGTCTCCCCGTAGACTCACCTCTTCAACCCTTCGGCCACGATATCCTCCTCCTGCGTATACACCAACCGAAACCACCCCGGCGCAAGACAATGCTCCTCCCCCGGATGCAAAAACACACCCCTCTCAACAAACCTCTCCGCCAACGCAAACTCCCTCTCCCGATCCGACTCATATTCCCCTTCCTCCCCCGGCGGCGGCGGCAACCAAGGCGAGAGATCAATATACACAAACAACCCAGCATTCGCCTCCACGTACCCAACCCCCATCTCCCTCAACCTCCCCGTCACGAACCCATAGGCGCCCGCGATAGCCCGCCTCGAGCTAGCAATAAACTCATCAAGCCACGCCCAATCCTCAAACATGGCAGCCGCGATCGCGGCAGACGGCCCAGCAGGACTATGAAACCTCACCACGCTCGAAAACGCCTCGTGCAGCGCCGCGTTCCTCGAGACCAGCGCGCCCAGCCGCAGTCCCGACGACGCAAAGTCCTTGGCCAGGCCGTACTCCACGTGCACCAAGTCCGGATCGATGATGCCCGCCGGGTCGATGGACAGCACCGACGTGAACCCGGGCATCTCCTCGCAAGACCTAAACACGGAAAGCCCATACACCTCGTCACTAACAAGATGGATCTTGTGCCTTCCACAAAACCGCAGAATCGCCACAAGCGTCTCGCGGGGGTAACACCGTCCCAGCGGATTACTCGGATTCACAATCATCACCGCCCTAACCCTCACACCCCTCCCCTTCTCCCTACGCACCGCAGCCTCCATCTCCTCAACCACCACATCCGGCAGGAAACACGTCTCGGGCGTGGTATCGGCATACACGACCTCCACCCCCATCTCGTTCCCGAAATCAAGCTCGAACCGCCCATACACCGGCCTCGGCACCAACACACCCTCACCAGGCGACGCAAGCGCAAACGCAAGAATACATTGCACGGCCGTCGCCCCCGCCGCAACCCTCACATGCTCCGGCTCAAGCGGCGTATGAGGACTGAATGTAGCATTCAAATGCCCCGCCATCGCAGCGCGGAGACGGGCGCCGCCGGCGGTGCTGTAGCTGTACCCGAAGACGTCGGGCGGGAGTGGGACCGTGGCGGCGAAGGCGGCGACGGCGGGTTGCATGAGGGCGTTGCTTGCGCTGCCAAAGGAGATGAGGCCCGAGGGGTTGGTGGAGGCCGAGTAAGTCTGGACCGGGGCGAAGCGCCACGGCCGGTGGAGGGCCGAGGCGGTTTTTGCGGCGCGGGGGGAGAGCATTGCGCCTTTGGGGGACGTGGTGCAGGTCATTTGTGTTTATTTGCGCAAGTGTGGTCTTGGAGAAACGAAAGTCTGGCTGATGGTGAACTATCCCATAAAAGAATACGACTGAGCTTGCCATTCCAAGAATGGGGTTTCGAGAGACTTGGGGTTGCTGATGTATGTACTCGGAAGGGCGCCTCGGAGGAACAGATCCCGGCCGAGCGACCGGCATCCGGCGCGGGGAAAAAGAAGGGTTCATGTTTTGCGCACCTCTGCGGCCTCTCAGCATCCATCCATGATCGGCCGGCGGGGTTCCACTATTGAGCGCTGATGTGTTTCGTTTCAATTTGCGCAAAAGCGCTCAATTACCACTCTGAAGCGATGCGTTTGCATACTGGAATATTCGTGAAGTATTCCCACGTTGCAAAATTGCTGTTCTATTCATGAGTTTCACGGGAGAGACGGACTGACCGTTGACGAGATGGGGAAGAGATATTGGACGGAACTCCGGGCCGGCGGTTGATGCTCAGACACGGCCCCGCAGCCGGTTTCGGCTCCGGCGTTCGGTCGATAGCCCCAGTACGCTACCAAAGGCCCCCCCTAGGTTCCCCTTGTCCTTACGTAGTCTTATTCATAAAGTGGCTATCTAGAATCGAATCCTTTTCTCTCTTTGCCTCTCGTCAGTGCCTGAGTAGTGCTACATCTATAGTCAAAAAAAAAAACAGTAAAACAAACTAGTTGATGAATTTTGTTTTTAACCACCTTTTGTAAGAGATTGGAGAAGGATACGCGATCAAAAGATATCTTCTGTTCCCCAGTAATATTTCTGAATATTGCAAAATCGACTGTGAATCTCGACCCCTGTATACGTTCAAAAGCCTACTTTCGTCTGGGGAAAGTTCAGAACTATCGTGCTCGATACGAGGAGATATTTCCAGACTTTTCTGTATCGACAAATACACCTAAGACCAAGATTCTGGCGTCACCAGGAAGATCGTACGCTACATCAACTTACATACCGAAATTCAAATGCCAAAGTTTAGACCGAAACTGCAGCAGCCATGAACACGCGCAGTCTTCCCGGATGTCAGTACCCACAGAACATAAACGCATTAGGAACTTTCAAATCCCCCAGCGCCCAAAGACTCGCCGGGATGTATTCACCAACAACAGCAATGGGGAGGCCGCAAATGAAGCCTCATGGTCGATTCATACGCACTTCTCGCTCAGTCAAGTAGACACGACTGGCTGGTATTTTGGTCTTCTGGTCTAGAAACACCCTATAGCTTGCTAGACAGACATATGAGACCGCAAGAGAGAATACGCTGGAGATAGTCACAAGAAGGAGTGCTAATACAGCCAACTTGTGCACTGAGGAAGCTTCTCGCACAAAAGATCTTGCCCTAAACGTTGTATTCTCATACCTACATACATACATCGTGTCTATGTTCTAATGTTCACGCGTCCGAAAGTACGAGAAGAGTGACGGGACACAATGAACGACAACTTTCCATGTTCAGCGGAAGCTAGTGAACTCCAACATCATCTTATGCGCAAAAAGAAGTCAGACGCCTAAAGAGATACACGCGGATCTCTCTGATAAACCAGGGACTTGGCAATATCATGCCAAGTGAGAAGAAGGATGGCCACCAAGGGGGTAAAGAAGCTGTCATCCTTCAGCTGGGCACTATAGCCATGGCTGGGAAGAGCCCAAATAACACCGGACGTGGCCACAAGGCGGCGAAGCGGCCAGACGCCTTATACGGAAATGACAACAAACAGTCACACAGCATGCTGACAACGGGGCCGTCAACTGGGCTTATGCCTGCGCACTAGTGTCGGGAGCGCAGATTAAGCCACGATGGCATATGCAGCCCTAATCCCAGTGGCCCATTAGCAGACGGCATTAATGGGAATCCGGCAGGATTGCCTCCAAGGACCAAAGGTCGAGCGTTGGCTGACGGGTCCAACGTGTTTGTTGTCACCAGCGCGCTGGTTGAACAGCTTTCCGAGCGTGCTATCTACCACGTGTTGATACAAACCTGGTCTGGGCAAATACCTGGTTACTCCCACACAAGAACTACAGTGTATTATCCGTCCAGCCGGATCTTTTCGGGTCAAGTACTCACCGTTTATTGTCCTCCATCTCTGCTAGGCCCAGTTTAAAGGCATGATACGCACAGCTTATCACAGAAGAAAACAGCCTGGCCTCACCAGCCGAACCAGGAGGACGAAATACAAGCTGGAAAGGCAGCAAAGATGCAGCGCATGAGTCGCAGGGACCGATGACGGCTGGGGCTCAATGGGCGGGCGGGAGGCGGGATGCAAGATGGACATGGGGTCAGCGGAGCGAATGGGGGTCTGAGGTTGAGACGAATAAGAGTGGTTGACTGGCGAATCTGACGTGCATGGGGATGAGCGATCTGTGGGCGGCCAGAACCGGGATGGAGAGGTATTTTGGCACCATCGTTGGTGCCATCGAGGGGTTGGCAGGCGGCAGTGGTACGGGATCAACGTGATACCAGCCTGGCGGCGCAGAGTGGCTGGATCTACCCAGCTGCGCGGTAGAGGCCAATTTCGAAGCCCAAAATCCCGCTCTGGTCATTGTGGATGGCACAAAGTGCCTGATGTTTGGAATGAGTGCCCCAGACTTGTTATCGAGGTGCACCTCGTGTGCGAAGCGGGCGAACTTGAACTAGGCAAGGCGATGTAGATTCCAGCGCAGCAGCCTCGAAGGACTGCAGGATATACTTTTCGTAACATCAACGCCGAATAGGCCAGCGGTGGTTGCTGACACCTCGTACGGTGAAAACGAAGGCGGCTACTTGCTGGTAGTGGACGAACACAAGATCGTGAAGGTTTTCGTGCGGCGCTGAATGGGTACGTGCAAGTTGTACACGATGCAGCGAGTGCAGCGAATGATGTGGTTAGGGAGCCAGAATGCAACCCATCCGGCGCGCGGGTAGATGAGCTGACCGTTTTGCGGTGTGGAATTCGGGTGACATTCGGGGGACGGTCTGCCGACCTTGTCCAGACGGGTTTGAGGACAGCGGCTGGGCTGGCGGTACCTCAAAAGCTGCTGCAGGAGAGTGGCAGGGAGGACTCAGTCTGGTAGTCGACGATTGGCCCCCTGGAGACGGGAATTGTTGATGGAGATTGGAGAAGGATGTGGTGTAGCAGACGGTGTGGGTTGATGCTGGTTGAAGCTCGCTGGGTTGGCCAAGGGGTGGCCGATTGGGGCCCTGTGATGCGTTGGCATGGCGTGCCCGCTCTCGTGGACGATGCAGATTGGACGGCGGGTGAGCAGGGGGGCGCTGCGCTGTATGGCAGTGTCTCGAGCGGCGGGCAAGCCGTGAGGTAGTCGGGATTGGGCGTCTCTCTGTTGGTGTATTGGAGCATGTAAAACAACAGGGCCAAAGGCTATGCATGACAACTCATCAAGGCGGCCAGAAGCAGAGGTGACTTCTTTTTCCCTCCCGAATTGTTTTATTGCTTCCACTCTGCTTGCCCCTCCCCGGTACTTGCTTGTGCCGCTGTCGCTGTCGCTGCGTTGACTGGGCCGTCGGTGTGCGTGGTGATTTGTCCGACTTTTGTTGGGGCGACACGAGAGACGCTGATGAGGTGGACGGCATGGCATGGGCAGTCGCTGTAACGGGACTCATGTTGCAGACCGCTTCTCTTCTTGGGTTGACCGTCGCTGACGGGACAGATATGCCGCAACACAGGTTTCTCGGTGGACAGGAAGCAAAAGTCGGCGGCAAGTGTCCGGCGGCGGGCGGCGGTGTTCTCTGCACTGCTGCAGGGCAATGCTCGATGCATGCTCGGTATCGCGGGCGAATGGTTGCGCAGTACGTATTCTTCAAGTGACAGCTGTGTCCGACGTGGTACGCCGAGCAACGACGCACAAGGGCGGCGGCTCGTCGTGTCGTGGAACAGGCAATAAGGCGAACGAACATTGACTCAATCGGGTCTCGTCTTATTGTGCGTGCGTGTGCGTGTGCGCGTGCGCAGTGTCGCGAACCTGTGCCTGTGAAGGAAACATCGCAGCTCTCGATAGCGAGGGTTGCCGACGTTGCCCGGCCAGAAGAAGCTTCTCCCGAGGTGTTGGAAACCTCGAGGTAGCGAGTGACTAGCTGGAGCTGAAGCAGGGGGAGATGACGATGTCAAAGTCAATCAGAAGCAATGTCATGCAGTGGCCGTGGTTGGCTGTCTTTGTTGGTCTGGCGATCCCGGTCGTGGTTTGAATCTTGAGCTCCAGCTGGATCTAGGGACGTTTATTGGTATTCCTGGTAGTATCCGCCGGAGCTGAGGATATCGGACTAGATGGCTAGGTGGTCCTAGACTCGTAGGTAGGCACTGGCCTGTTGCTTTTATTGGATGTGGTTCGCGTGGCAATGAGAAGAAACAAAAACAATGGCAACGAGTGGTACTTGGTAGTAGCGTACGGAGTACTCATTACTGTGTAAAGAGTGGCGGCGAAAACGACAATGGGGATGGCTTCATCCAAGCTACCTAGGTAGACAGCAAGACTGGGACGGGGGTGTATTTGGGTGTGCGTTGGCGGGCAACGTCTTTTTTCGTCCAATGTTTAAACCCTTTTGATTGTCCCACCTGCACCTTCTCTGATAGACTGACTGAAGCTGGTGCCTCTTTCCCACTTTCATGGATCGCATTTGCATTTTGTGTGAGGTGGCAGGTGGGAGAGGCGTGCCCCGTCCGTTCCTTCTAGCTTTGTTTGGTTTAGTTCCATCCCTCCTCCGTGTTTCCTTCCTTCCTTCTTTTCCCCTCCGGCCTTTTACCCCACGCTTGCCCGCCTCGACACTTTCTACCTGAGGTACCTTACCTACCGGTAATGCAACGAATGTTCACGGAAAGAACGACGGGAAGCAGATGGACGGTAAGGTACTCGGGCAAAGGCAGCGGGTCAGGTCAGGAACGTGTTTCTTAGGTAAACCAACTGCTCCGAAGGAACCGAGGATGTGAGCCTATGAGTGCTGATAGGTAGACATCCTCGACGCATATAAGTCATCATCTGACTTCAATACTTGCGGTGCGTGTGTGTGCATGTGTGTTGTGTTTTTGTGTGTGTGATGGAGTGAGAGAAAGCTGCCATGTGCGAGTGTGGCCATCCTTGTCAGCAGTTCGCCCCCTCCTTTCTTTTCTGTTTTGCTGCTGGGAGGATCATCCAGCGGTTCGCAGCTACGGATACAGGGAATCAGCAACTGGGGCACAACTTTGCACCTTGGGTCTTCCTTGCTCCGTTTCTCTTGCCACGCACTGCCTCTACTGTGAACGTTGAAGAGACGAGACTGGACGCATCGCATAGGTCTCACGCACTAAACCCAATGAAATTCTTTTCTTGGGTTCCTAGCCGCTGGCCGTTGGCCGCCCGCTGGCTATCCTGTCGGTCCTGTCTCCGGCCCCAGCATCCCACCCCTGTCTTCCAGCTCATAGCTTCCATCTTCCTCCCGGCCTGTTGTTTGGCCATTTGGGTACCCGTACCGTACCTTACGGAGTATGGCTATGGGTCGGTCCAGTGAGTCGGCCGTGGCCGTGGACGTGGAGTCTCCCTGCCGGCACCTCAGGGCTCACCCACGCCCAGCTCCAGTGTCTGTTACTTGCAGCTGTCTCTCTTTCTCTGTCTCCTTCTCCAAGGTAACCCCGGGCAGCGTGAGAAGTACCGATACCCAAGCAACTGAGGAGCAAGTGCATGCAACTTACAACATGTCCACGATCATGGAAGTCTCGCTGTCCCCTTCTCTATCGTATTCGTCTTCTGTGTTAAGTCACCTTGCCTTAGGTTGTACACAGATACCTTTTTTAGGTATACCAAGGTACCGTAGGTATCTGATGTATCTCGGTATCTCTAGGACGGGAGGTGGAAGGAGCGACCTGACGACCGAGAGGCTGTTGGCAGATGGCAGATGAGGTGAGGTGAGGTACCTTAGTGTACGTACCTGACCCAACCAGCCCACCCTCGTGTCGTGCCTGGTCTTGCCTTCCTTGCCTTGCTGTGCCTTCCTCGCCTTGCGACCCTTGCCTTCCTTTCTTGTTCCGTCCCTTCCTCCCGCATTTACCTTACCTTAAACCACGGCCAAACCTCCCATGACCTTCGCCTTGCTTGGGTTTCTGATTTGTTTTCATTCCCTCTTTTTCTTTTTTTGACAATAGAATTTCCTTCCCATGTAAACATATCGGAAAAGGCAGTGAACACTCGTCCTCTACACGACGACATCTACCTCACCTCTCGAGGCACTGGCATTGCGCCGACCTCTTCTCTCCTTCTCCCTCTGCCTCCGCCGTCCGTCTTTTATCGCTGAGTCTGCCCCGCCCCAGCAGATATCGTACCCACCCGCTTGCGCCCGCCATCAACAGCGCACAATCGACGATATCACGCGATTGCGACAGAACAGCTAACAGCTTGTTCGAGAGCTGTTGCTGAAGCTGCCCGCTCGTCCTTCGACCGGAATCCTCATGTTCGCATTATGATTTCCATGCAGCGTTCCCTCTCTTCGCCAGTTCGCGTAGTCTCTGCCCGTATGTTCCACCAACAAACACCCTGAACATCGCCCACAAAGCGCTCTGTTCTATCGTAGCCTCCCGCTTCTCACCCTACCTGAAAGGTACTGACTGTTGACGTTCTCCTGCGCCTTAGCTGCCTCCCAAGATGACGCGAACCAGCCCCGATCCTTGAATCCTCCTTCCGAAACGTACAATACGTCCTTCAGATCCCGTCGCCAGCGGTCTCCAAGCCCAACCCAAAGCGTTGAGGCCGTAACCCTGCCCGTTCGTCGTAGCGAAGACACACCGAGGAGACCCGCCTCTCGGTCGCACCAGAAGCCCGTGATTGCCCAAGCGTCAACACCCATTGCCACCTCTCCCGTAAAAGCCACCATGGATTCTTCATCCGATACGGCACTCACCTCCGCCGCGGGAACGGCCTCTTCGCCTGCGCTCCCCCAGGCCCTACTCCCAGATCCATCCATGTACACGAACCCTCATCTTGCGCCCGAGCCTGATACAACGACCCTGGAGGAGCTCGCCCATTTGGTTAGACTGTCCAAGTACCAGGAGCGCAAGCGCGCAAACACACGCATACGTTTGCAGAGGAACCTAATCTCCACGGCCTTGTCAGCTCGTCTAAACCGCTGCGGTGAAATTGCCCGGAAGAATTTGGTTGACTGCTTTCGCTCCGATGACAAGAAGACCTTTGCTTCTTTGTTCAACGCCATTCACGATGTGCGTAAGAGCTGCGACGAACTGCGCCGCTATGCCCTGTTGGAACCCGAGATGGACTCTCTCCAGTCCCCTGCCTTGGCCTCCTCAGAAAGCCTGGACACGCCACCAAAATCGACCTCGGGCTCTAGTTCTCTCGGATCCATGACCCCCTTTCTTTCCGAGTTGCCAGCCTCTGTTCGGGAAATCTTTCTTAACTTTCTGAACCAGATCAGGACCAACCCAGACTACTTGGCCACAAGATTATGTTCTCTAACCCCTACCGAACTCAACGTCTTTACCGGCTTCCATCAGGGACTGGAACCTGTAGAATCCGTGCTGCCCTACCACGGCCGTTCTACAGCCAGAAGTCATGCTGGTGGACCAAGTAGTCGAGCGCCCGCTCATTCCCCAAACGCCATCGAGCGCTTGCTGTCGTTCCAACGACACGATCCCTTGTCCGCCCTGGTTCACACATGCTTCGCCAACTCGGCTGGTCCTGATAGCGCCGAGGATCGACGTCGAACCGAGATATGGGGCACAGCTCTAGCAAGACTGATCACTGAATCCAAGGCCAGCAGCGAGCCCATGCTGATTTCTGTTCTAAATGTCTGGACGGCCATGCGGGATTGGTCCGGGAAGTCTAACATGGAATGGTACCTGATGAAGATACTCGAGGATGGCGCCTTTCTTTTGGACAAGGCCGAGGACCAACACGGTACCAGGTTCAATCTCGCGGACTGGACGGCCAAGGACAGCATTGCGGCCGAGGAGTTCTACGATAGGGCCGTCAACGAGCTCTTTGAGATCATTGACGACGAGGATGCGACTGGTATTCCCGAAGGCCTCATCGAGCTAGGCAACGCCATTTTGAAGAAGCTTGATTCCAAGCTCGTCGATGGTACCCGAAATTGGTTTGTTTACAAGTGGCTCTTCTCTGTTTTCCTCCTTGGTGTTGTTATCCACCCGGAAAGCCACGGACTCATGGGCGATTACCACATCACCGAGTATGGCCGGCAGAAGATCCTCAAGCAGGTCGCCATGCGAGCACAGCAGCTTGTAGTCGAGGTGACCTGGAACAAGAAGGGAACGGTCTCAACCCCGCCCAAAATTCAAGGACACGTAGAGAGCATCCTGAATCGTTTCAAACGAAACCGTTCCCAGAGACCCCCAGCGAAGCTCCTCCCGGCCCGCTCAATCACATCACTTCGAGAAACAGTCGAGGTTCATCCTTATCTCGTGGTGAGTCCGGCAGATCTAGTCACTCTCGTCAACGCCTTGTTCCCGGAGCGACGGCCTATGTCAGCTCAGTCCAGCGGGCTTAGATCCGGAGCACCTTCCATCTCTGGGTTCTCGGCAATCTCACAGCCCATCTCGATGGGCGCCGCGCGGAGCAATTTCGACACGGCATCGATCCTTAGCACCAGTGCCTCGTCTGTTCTTAGTGACGCTACCACTTCCAGAGAAACAAATTTGGATGATCAAAGGACCGGCTCGCCTCAGCGGTACTCACCGCCCGTATTGGATCCACTAGCTCAGCGACGTCTTAGTAACTATGAGGACGACGGGTATCGTCTTCGTTTTGCTCTCCGCGAAATGGGCACTCAGGTCGGCATGGATGTTGTCCAAGGCTCATGTCACCCATGTGCCGAACGATGGGCTGTACTGTTCATCTCAGCAGATGGCAATAGCCTGTCAAGCCAGATGACTTACGACCCAGACGAAGATGTCGAAGACGAGGACCACTCCTCCACCAGCGAGACTGATGATGACGAGATTGATGAGAAGCCTGAGCTCGACAAAGACTACCACCAATTGCGAGATTCGATCCTCAAGCTTGTCGAGGATTTTGAGATCCCAGCTAGCATTGAGCCGGAGGCAACAAGGGCTCAGTTCAGCAACCGGGCGACCGGCATCAAAAAGTACCGATCCAAGAACAAGATCATCACCGCTGAAAAGTCATCTCCAAGCAGAAACCCCTACCGCAGACGCGACGCTGAGGCACAAGCGAGTGCCACGGCTGATGACTCGCAAACTAAGGACGATTCACCGCCAACGACAGCAGAGAAGACAGAGGATGCAGATCCGGAGCCGTCCTCAGTTCTCATTGCGATGCTTACAGCTGCCTCGGCTCAGTCGCGAGCGCAGGCTGACTTTGTATCAGCCCACCTCTACTGGAAGACACTACAGCAACTGAATGCACTCAGCTCAGGGTCGCTGAGACGAAACGGGTTTGCCATACTTCTAAATATTTTCTCCCGAGGGCCTCGCGATTCAATCCGCCGCTGTGCTTCGGCCATTGAAGAATATGACGCCTGGCTCGTCTGGCTCAAGCAAAGCCAAGAACGGCACGAGGGGCTCATCGACGCCATGATGAAGCGACTCAGGGCTCTCCGCGACAAGATGTGGTATGTGACAGACGTACGGAACTCTGCACCGTATGAGCAGAGTCGAAATATCTGCGCTGCCCTCAAAACGATGGGTATGCAGAGGCGCTACAATTCTTACCAACGCAACCGCGCGCACCTCGCACGGGGACCGGCGTCAAGCTATCTGTATCGCACAGAGACTCAGATCATGGATCTTCTCGCAGCATCAGAAGAGCAGGGCGGGCCTAACAAGTTGAGTGACGATCAGGCAGACAAGACCTCCCGATGGCTTCAACAAGCTGGCGTTGAGAACTTCTGCTGTGGGGAGGAGCGAATTCACAGATTCGGTTGCGAAGTGGACACCTGCATCTCGAAATTGGTTGGCGAATCCATCATGGACAGCCCTGTTCTGTGGTCGAGTGAGCTTTACCAACGAGACAGACGCAATCTGGAGACAGGCAGCAGAGGCCCCCGAGACAGAGACCACGCATTCGACGACACGGCCAGCGTCATGAGCGACCCAGATCGAAGGTTCATGTCTAACGGTCGTCCAAGCTCTGTTCGGGACCTGCGGGCAATGTCAGCTCATAACTCTAGTCAGCAGTCATTTGACTCTGGCAGCTACCGTTTTTCAAGGGCAAGCACAGTCTTGTCCGACATCATTGATGGACAGGACTATTTTGGCGTCTCGTCGCCAGTTCACACCATCGACTCCAGTTCTACGTTTTGGTCGCCCTTCCAGTCGGCGATATCCCCGAGCTCGACAACGTCCCGTGCCCAATCTCCGACGACAAGCATGACAAACCTGTCCAGTGTGTTCCAGTCACCTCATTCCCATCTAGGCTCGCATGCGAGTCATTCTACCGGCAGACCTGGCACATCGGCATCATCCAACGAGACGATTCATCAACAGCGATTGTCGGAAGAGAAGTCTCGTTTCCTCAACGAGCTTCGTCAGACTTTAGTCAGTCTTCTTCTGTCCGACTTGGGCACATTGGTCTTTTCACGCGGCTCCGAGACAGATGACTGGTTCTCCTCGTTGGGCCAGGAATGCATCGACAGGCGTGATTCCCTAGACCGACGCGCACGAAGGTCTGCCAAGTCTGGCAAACTGTCACTGAGACCTCGTGTCATTGAGAAGAAGAAGAGCTTTGGGAATCTGCGAGGTGCCGGCGAAACAGACAAGAACTCTGAGACCACGGAAACTGCCAGTGCTCCGGGCAACGACAGTTCTGCCACAAGCGACACCGTGTCTGCGCGAAGCAAGCCCACCTCGAAGGAGTCGACCCCTGAATTCCCCTTCAAGAAGGCTTTCCAGCGCTTGCTTCGCATGTTCAGTGTTCATCCCAACCCTCATGCCAAGTTGAACGCCCTATACGAGCTGCAGCAACTCATCGTAGCATCTTTAGCGAGTGGTAAAAGGTCTAGACTGGGCTGGAATCGACAAGAATTCTTGCCCGGTGCCGTTGATGACCCCACAGGCTCTAGCCGCGCCAATCCGTTGGAGGAGGCCATCGACAACGTCAGAGGAAGACGCTCGCATACCCTTTTGCAAGCACCCGCAACATTGCCACCGGCCGTTGGGCCCCGTCCAATGCGTCAGGGTATCAATGATGTTCGCTCTGGCGCCACAAGCAACCCGACAACAACCGATGCCGTGACCAACGTCTTGCGAACATTGTTCCGGGATGCGTCTATCCGGCCAAAGACACTTTTCCGTGATCTTCAGTTCATTGCGGCATTCGTGAACCCCGCAATCCTTGACAACACAGAGAAGGGCACGGCGTTTTGGGACACTGGTCTCGCCGCCTTGAATCTGAAGCAAGAGGTCTGCCGAACAATGATTGAGGTGGCGGACGAGGTTCAAGGGGTGTATACCAGTACACGCAAGACGACCAATGATGCGCCTGCTCCAGACGCCGAGCGGCTGGAAACAGAGTCCCCCCCTCCTGTCACGACAGCCTATAGCTTGGCACAAGCAGGAAAGATGTGGACCATCACCGCCAAGGAGGGTCTGCCCACGGCCCAGCGAGAGCTCGCAATTTTCTACTTGTCGAACCCTGAGCTCGTGGAGCGGACCACCTTGCCCCTCTCGAAGCCACGCGAGGTATTCAAGCAGGCCGTCATGGACAAGTATGCTGGCCCTTCTGGACGCACAGGCCCTGGTGCCAGACTCTACCCTGGAGACAGAAATCGCACATCGGCAGGCGCATCAGGGCTCGGTGGCTCTGCTGGCTCCCAACATCCTGGACAAGATGCGGGCTCCAAAGACGGGGATGTTCGCAGCGATCCCGCGTTGATGTGCGTGGCAGTCCACTTCTTCCAGGCGGCAGAACAAGGCGGCGATGAGCTGGCAACGTCTTTCCTCCGACAGAATGAGTTTAATGCCATGAGTTGAAGCGTTGAGAGTGTGATTTGCACACGGCGATAATATTTCTTCAAATTCCGGGCGCCGGGGGCGCTCTTTTCAAGATTTATTTTGCACATTTTGTTTTCCTTTTCACGAGTACGACGCGGGCATATCCAGTGGGCATTTACATGGGTTTTCTTTCATCATATTAGGAGGCTGCGGGATCCCCCCCTTTTAGATGACTACAGTAGAAAGGGAGGGACATTATGGTAGCGGGCACTCGGCCTTTTATGGAGGATATACCACTTTTCTACATACGATTATGACTTGGGTATGAAGTATAGGCTTGGGCCAATCTAGATGACATTTATTCGCATTCATACCCCGTGCAAGATTCCCGATTTGCAAATGTGTCCAATTCTGTAATGACTGTGACATGTTTTTTGATGCCCCATATCGACAAACACCATTTGGCATCATTCCGAGGTGAGGCATGCTCTCAAAAAGGAAGACAATCAATTACTCCACGGACATCGTACATGGTAAGATGATTGAAACGATAATGTATTCGCATTGAGCCCCGTTCGAGGTCTCAATCAGAATGCGTACTACGTTAAGACAGCCCGGCCCCGTTGGCCTAGGTGGATGCACCGGAACTACATAACCTCCACCCTTATCCCCTCCGACGAGTAAGCTTTAAAAATAGCATCCTCTTGTGTAGATAGCCCTCACTTCCTGGAAGTTTAGGTGTTACAAAATCAAATAGTGTCTCGAAGGACCCCAAACGCCGCCCAATTTTTCAAGTGCTCGTGTCCACATCAACCGTGTCTCACGAGTAATAGGTGTGAAACCAAACAGAGCTTTTAGATAACCGACCCAGATTCATGAACGTATGCATGCCTACCTCTAGCGAGGCAAGAGAAACTTTGGAAAGATTTTACTGGCCTCTGCCAAAGCGAATGTCAAAGTCCTTGAGCACGCTCATGATACTCGCCGCCTCGACCTCGATGGGCAGACGGGAAGGCGACGGCAGTGTCTGGCCCGGCTTGGGCGCGGCGCGAAGCTTAGGAAGCCAGGAGCCAATATCGTCGGCAGCCTTTTCAAAGTTTCGGTGGCTTGAGAGGGTCTGGTAGGCTTCGGCACAGCTCAGGCTGAGGCCGAGGCGTCCCTTTGAGGGGAGACGGGGTGGCGGCGGCGCGGACTCGGACTTGCAGCATCCGCCTCCAGCACCGGCACCTCCACAGCAGCCACCCCCGGAGCCGCTTCCTCCACTTCGCTCAAAGTTGGCGGACAAGGCGCGGCAGAAGAGACCCGACTTGGGGTCGGCGAGACACTGGGCGCAGGATCCGGGGCCCTTGGGTCCGCAGCCGCGGGAGACGGGAGCAGCGGGCTGGGTGGTCTGAGGACGGGGACGGAGCTTGACGGCGCCATCGGCGTCGATCTCCATTGGCATGGGGGGAGGGACGGCATCGTTCTCTGAGGGAGGGGGAGTCTGAACCTGCTGGGAATAGGCGGGAGGAGGTCCGTAAGGGGTGGTGGCGGGCGGGCCGAGAATTGAGGTGTCGGCGCAGAGGCAGTAGCTTCCGTCCTTACAAAACCCACACGAGTCCTTGAAGGCCACGGGAGGCAGCTGGGGCTGGGGCTGCACGATGGCAAGGTTCGCTTGCTGGTCCTGCTGCTGCGACTGTTGCACCTGCTGCACGGGTGCCTTCTTGGAGAACATGGCGGTGAAGTCAATCTCCGTCTCCTCCTCAGGTGGAGTGGGCTCGACGCGGGCACGCTTCTCGGAGGATGTCGGCGCCGAGGGCGAGGGAGCTCTCTTTAGGTCCGAGATGATGGCGCTTTTGATAGTCTCCTCAAGGCACTGGCATCGACCTCCGAGAGTGCATCCGCCACATCCTGTGACGGTGTCGGCAAGAATTTCGTTGGCACAGGAGCATCCTTCAGGGCCGCATGACCCGCATCCAAACGGGGCAGGAGAGTCTTCCATGTGGGTTGAGTCTTGGGGGGAGACGATCTGTGAGATGGAAAAGGGCTGGTTTGAGTGGCCAGCCGATGGGGTGGGGGGATGCTCGTGGTGAGCGATTTGAGAACCTCGGCGCTGGGGAGACGGCAGGCGTCTCGGGGCGGCGGCCTGCTGCTCGTTCCAACGTCTCTTTTGGCTTTCAAGTTCGGACTCGGCCTTGACACGGTCCTTTCTCTCGCGATCCAGCATATTTTCGAGAACGAGGCAGCGGGACTTGAAGGACTGTAGCTCCATCTCGAGGCCGTGGACCTTGTCCTTGAGGTCTTTTTCGACCTTTTCGTGACCTTCGCGGATCTCATCGAGCTGTTCCTCCAGCTCGCCAACTCTGGCGGCCCTACGCTCCCGGAATGCCCTCTGCGCGGCACGGTTCTGGGCCTTGCGCTTGGTGGGTGGCGTATCGGTGGCAGGCTTGCGGCCGGGCTTGGGCCTGGGAGGGATGACCCATTCCTTGGTGGTCATGGACATCTTGGGCGCCTCGGTGACGGGCGGAGGACTGATTACAGAAGCCATGGACATTTTGTTCACGACCTGAGGCGGCCTGGCTGAGATGGGTTGCTGTGCAGCGTTCGGTCTGATGGCAGGTAGTTGGTGCGAGGCGTGGGAGGCATTTGTCGGTCCGCTCGGATTTGGTGTGGGAGGACCGCCGGGTGTGCTCGCGGCAGGCGAAGCGGCGGAAACGGGGGTTGAGACAACCGAGTTGGAGCGCGATGCGGCCGAGTAGGCGCTTCGGGCGTCGGTTGCGGGAGGTGAGGTGACGGGAGAAAAGGTCGACGACGAGTGTTGCTGCTGCGACGTCTGGTTGTGGGAGGAGGAGGAGGAGGAGTTGTTGGTGGTGGTGGATGAGGAGGGAACAGTGGTGGAAACACCTGAGGCGGCCATCTTGGTGGATCGGAAGAAGGGACGACCTAACGAGCAGCAGTGTTCCGCAGGCGGGGTCCGCTAAGGCCGCTCATTCGCTGGCGGGTGGTGGGATATCGCCGCTAACAGCTGGTGACCAGGTGGCGGGGTGTGGATTGGAGACTGTTTTGCCAGCTGGTAAATCCGAGGGTGCGGTTCGGCGCTCTCTCGGCTCTTGAGATCTGATAAGAAAATGGGACGAATTGATGGTTGTAAGACCGAGAGGTGCTGAATGGTGTTGGGTCTTCTTTTTTTTCTCTCTTGTTTTGTGTTCTTCTTCTCGTTCGTCTTTTAGTTGTGGCAATTGCTTTTCTTGGTTGACTGATTGACCTGTTCGGAGAGCAATCGGTGCTATTCAAGTTGATATGATGCTACTGTTTGACGATCTGGGCTGATGCCGAGCAGAATCGAGCAGATACCCCTACAGCGAAATGCGCAGCTGATAGGTCTGTCTGTCTGCGCTGTACGGAGTAGTGTTATGCAGACGGGCGTGGTGGTGCGCGCGTGTTGCCGAGTGGGTGACAGATCAGACACTGTTCCGGAAGATGATGTCGGCAGTAAGGTTCGGATAGCTGACTTTGTTGTTGTAAGTGCTTGTGTACCTATGTGTAAGTGAAGCCAGGAAATGGAAATCGTCAAGTTGGTATGTGTAAGTAGGAGAGTCAATGTTGATGAGGTGAAGAAATGTTTGGATTGCGGGCTTGTTCCTCTTTCTTCCGACACTTCGGAGGATGGTGGGGAGGAAGGAGGGGATTGGAGGGACAGCGCGGAACTGGACAGTGGAGGGGGGAAAGGGCCCAAGGGGAAGGGGGAAGGGGGGGAGGGCGACATTCAAAAAGGAATTTTTGATCTGATTGATAAGATTATCTTGCTCGCAAGGCCCCCACCAGGGCCTGCGCTAG
>JFBX01000634.1:0-140173 GCA_001563135.1 Colletotrichum simmondsii | reverse complement strand
TCTCTCCCGAGTCTATTTCCCACCCGGGCACTGCCTGCCAGAGGTACGTCGCCTTCTCACTCGCCCGGTCATTACCCACTCATTTCACCCATTTCTCTCTCTCTCTCACTCACTCACTCACAGTCTCACACAGACCTCAGTCACAGTATAGTATTCTCACTCCCTCACTCACTCACTCGGAAAATGCCCCCGACATCCGCACAGTAAAAGCACTACTCTCACTCATACTTTTACTCACTCACACACACCAGGCCACACTGGGGGGAATCGTTCGATGGCTCCTGTGGCTTTCCGGCGTCCATCCCCATTCCGACCCTGCGATCTCGGACCTTGTTTCTTGGGCTTGGCTGGCCACAACACACTACTTGTATGAATGTTACTACCTATGTAGGGACTTTCAGGGCTACACAGCCCGGCTTCTCCCATGGATCACCGCCCTAGTTGACTGCGCGATCCACCATTGATGGGCTTTGATCCCCTTGATGGCTGAGTTTCCATATCGTAACACCCATCCATGCCAGCCTCTTACATAGGTAGTACTCTCTCCAGTCACCTCTGCCTCTTTACTCTGCGAGGGTGCCAAGCTTAGCCACATCCCGAGGGAATTGATCTCAGGGTCTGCCGATGTCGCTGCCCTTGCCCACCGGGCGAGTGCATGATGTGCGTGACCAGTGATGACCGTGGGATAAAGTTGCATCTAATACCACAGTGTAGACAGGCCTGTCACTCCATCAACAAATGAGAGCGGCCCTTTGTCCGATGACTCCCTCGTAAGCCGAGACGTCCGTGGTTCCTACTCTAAATCTACCTTGCAGTAAGGCATGAGTAAACAACTGTAAAGACAAAAACCAGCGGGGGAAATCAATTTGACACAAAGTTTGATGAGGCTTTTCGGCAGTGTCTACGGAGTACGGATACAAAGTATAGACCAACGAGTCAGGACCGCCGAGGTCTTGATTGGACTTGCACAATTCGGTCGCATAAAATACACACAATCAATGGCACAGCAAGATCTGTATCCATCCAGTAACTTGGGCCGAAAAAAAAGGTACCTGATAATCGGGGATTTATGCCTCAATGGAACCTGCTTCAGGTGTCACCGCCAGTCGTCCAATGGCCTTGGAGCAGTTCATCAGGGAGATCAAGAGGTACTTGATAAGATGTCACCACCCTCCATCGCCTCCAGCTCCAATCCGTATTACCTGGCCTGCATCCTTCATCCCACTCACACCTTGTGTCGCTCGCCCGTCATTGGGCCATTTGATCTTTCACCCTCCGAGCCCCCCCAGCCGCCGCTTCCTTTCTGCGGGCTCACATGAGACGCTCATTTTTTTCCAGTCTACTTTTTGAAGCTTAGGGGAATCGCTTGAAACGTCTGCTTTCGGGATCGTCTACACCCAGTCTCCAGTCTCCCAGTCTCCATTGCTGTATGGATACTATTGATGAGCCAACCACCCGTGACCCAACACTTCTCACTTCGTGACTGTGCGTAATCAGATCGGCCCTTCAACCCACATAGGCTGATCCCAAGTGGAGGGCCCCGGAAGTGGGTGATGAGAGGGTGGGAGCCACGCGAGAGAAGAGAGCAACATTTACGTACATCGTGGAGTGCTTCACAGCTAGGTATCCCAAGGTTGGTACTACAATGCTACCCTTACTGGATGCGTCCCTCTATGGCTACCGCGGTACCTCGCATCTCACGAGGTCTGACGGCGGCAATAATCGGCTCGCACTAATTACACGAACTTGTCTTTGCCTGACAGGCTGGCCCAAGGGTGGGCTCCGAGAACGCTTTGGTTTCACAAGGGATCCCCTTCTTACGAGGCAACGCCAAGCGCAGCCGCGCACTTCGGCCTCCGTCTGTTCTTGTCGGACAATTTTCAAAATTCAAGCAAGTTGAGCTCTTCATGACGGGAATGTCGTTTATCCTAGCCGCTTACCTGAGGTGGCTACTCCGTGGCTGATATTCTATATACAAATCAGACTTCGAGGAGTGACCGAGTGAGCGCGTCTTGAATGATGACTTTACTGCCTCTCGCCAATGACCGCATCAGAGATGATGATGTGCGGTCATCGTCGTAAGAGCCGAGCAGATTGATCGCCGCATCGTCACTGCCAGAGAGACGGCAGGGTTTAGATTTATCCAATCCCAGCACCGACTCCAACTCTGAACCAACTCTCCGTTGTGACCCTCTCTCTCACTCACTCAAAATCCTCATTCACGACTGGTCCAAGACGTAAAAGTGACCACTTGGGTTGTTTGAAGGTTGCGCAACCGTGTCCACATGCAGTGAGAACTGTGGGAATCCTAGTGGGGGCTAAGTACCTAAGGTATAGTGCCTTACTTCGCTATGTGTGGCCCACGCACTGTTCAACCACCTCCAATTCCCACAGTGATCCCCGCGAAACCCAAGCTGTGGACCTCTGAGAAAGCTGCGTTAAGCTATCCGTACCTATCCAACTCCATCCCGCCCAAAATCGGCCAACAGCTGCAATTCGAACCACCCACCTCTCGACAGCAAAGCTCCCCAACAAATCCCGATCCCGGTCCCCTAGCTTCGAGATAGCTACCTTGCCTAAATTTGACGTCGCCTTTGCTCCGAGGAACGCCATCTCTGCGCCGAACCTCAACCACCGAGCCGTCGCCGTCGCCGTCGCCGTCTGAAAGGCTGAAAGGCACAAACCAACCAACCAACCTAACCCCAAAGCAACGGGGGCAACCGGCAAACCACACACACAATAACAATGGCCAATCTCGGCATCCAATCGCCAACACGGCAAACAGCAGCATTCCACCTCCCCTCCTCATCCTCCTCCTCCGTCGCCTCCGGCTCCGGCTACGAAGACGACGACGCCCCGCTCCCTTTCCCCGCCGCCCTCCCGCGATCCGACTTCCTCGCCCCCGGCTTCCACCCAGCAAACTACCTCTCCGCCCTCCCGCACCGGCACCAGACCCTCGACGACCTCAAAGCAGAGCTCCGCGACCGCAGCGCCGCCATCAGCGCCGAGCTGCTGGAGCTCGTCAACGGGAACTACACCGCTTTCCTGTCTCTGGGCAACGAGCTGCGCGGCGGCGATGAGAGGGTTGAGAATGTACGTGTCGCCATGCTCGGGTTCCGAAGGGCCGTGGAGGAGATTAAGGGCAAAGTGAGGACGCGCGGGGAGGAGGTTCAGGGGTTGAGCGGGGAGTTGAGGGAGGTGAGGAGGGGGATTGAGGCCGGGAGGAAGATGCTTGAGCTGGATGAGAGGGTGTCTTCGCTTGAGGAGCGGCTTGCGCTTGCGAGTTTGCCTGGGAAGGCAAAGGCGGGTGATGACGAGGGAGAGGAAGAAGATGATGACTGGAACGCGGATGATAGCGAGGAGTCTGACGAGGAAGAGGAGGATGATGACGTGGGCGGGCTGGTGGGTAGCAGCCCTGCGAAGCTGGCTGGCTTTACGCAAGACTTTTGCATCGTCGAAGCTCTGGCGGACGCTATTGGAAGGGAAACCCCGTTTGTGGTCAAGGCTGAGGCCCGGATGGTGAGGTGTCGGAACACAATTCTCCTGGATCTCGGCACGGCGATGAAGGAAGCACGCAAGGCGGGCAAGAAGGGTCAAGCCAGGACGGTCAAGTACTTGGGCTTGTACGGATTGCTTGACGCCCAGGCCGAGGCGATCAGGGCCCTCAAGAGCAGCTGAGCCGATTGCAGCAGGACATGACGAACAGAAGCAAAAAGGACTCAGCTGTCACAGAGTAGCGATGCATATGATACCCAAATCAAAATCTCCAAACATGTTCTAGAGCGCTATGCCACTTTGATACACGTGTAATAAAAACACCTATGATACAGTTCATCTAAACACCCTTCCCTTTTTCTTTTGCCCCCTTTTCATCTGGATTTTTGTACATCTTTACATGACGTTGGAGAGGTGAGCCGGCGTGACCTCCTCATCTGTAGAGTCGAAGTTTCCGTTCAAGCTGAAGCCCGGAGCCTGGGAGGAGCTCAGCACAACCTCGTGAACCTCCTTGTGCGTCTCGAGCTCCGCGAGGTCAGACTTGATGCTGGCCACAAACGCCTTGACGTTGGCAGACAACATCTTGGGCGTGAAACCGAGCTGCCCGATAGCCATGCGGATGACACCGGTACGCTCGCGGTAGTTGTCGGCGCCCATCGTCTCACGGATGGCGCTGGAGATGTTGTCGGTGATTGTCTTCATGCGACGGTTGGGCATGAGACCCTTGGGGCCGAGAATACGGCCCAGAGCGGCCTTGTTGAGCGCCGCCTCGCTGTCGGTGTGGCAAATGAGCCGGTTGAAGACAATGTTGTCGTTCTTGATGGCCTCGAACACGGACTCCTGGCCCGCGACGACGGCGCCGGCTTGCAGGGCCTGCTGCGCGATGGGGCTTCCTTCAGGGCAGATGACTCCGACGCGGATGTCGGACTTGACGGGGTTTGGGAGACGGATGCGGTTCTTGACGACGGCGCCGTTTCGGGGGGTCTTAAGGTGAACATGGATCTCGTACTTGATAGACTGGGGAGGGCGGCCGACTTCGAATGCGCGGAGGTAGCTATGTTGAGGTCAGTTGGAGGAATCAATTGGAAGGAATCTTTTGCATAGAATATACACACCGCATGGCATCGCAAAGAGAGAATTGAGGGCAGTTCTTGACGTTGTATGTCTTGAAGTCCTTGGAGAGCTTCTTCTTCTTCTTGTCCGTCTTCTTGTTACCCCCCTGGTTGCTCGCGCATCGTGTCTGCTGGGCGACGGAAGGGATGAGGAACCGTGGTATCGTGGAGGCTGTCGGTCTTGCTGAAGCTGAGAGACTGAGCCGGGCCATGGAGGCCATGCACTGGTTCGTTGACGCCATCACGGGGCTCTGGGTATCTGTGATCTTTTTTGCAGTTGCTACGCCAGAGCTGACCTCGGATCGTCTCGCGTGAAGCTCTGGCCAAAGACTGCAGAAAAATTGGTGTGGCCTCACAGTTCAGGCAAGAGGTCAGTATCGTATCGGTTATCTTATCGAGCTGTGGTGTCCACACCTCCCGGTCACCTCCAAAAAGGTAAGGTACGTATCTACGACCGGTCCGGTCCCGGTGAGAAGATACGTACACTTTGCCTCGAAACACACCACTGTCATCAGAGCTTTACCTTGGATGAAGAGTCATAATTAGTTGCCATCAGTTGAAAAGTTTTCAAAAAACTTGGAAAGATATGTATATAAGTTGTAATTATTCTGATTTTGTTTTTGCCAAGTGCATCAACTGTTTCGTGACTACGGGAGAGAAAGAGCCTTACGAATACATCGAGTACCTTCCACTACAGTGACTTACAGAAGCTCCTCGCTGTGCCACCAATCAGACCATCCCGGCCGAGTGCTCTCGGTGAGTGCGCCGTCATGTTACCCCTCCATGATTTTTAACCCCACCACGAAATATCAGCCACTCCAAACATTTGACTCACGAGACACCAGGACCGTCCTGACCACCGATTCCCTCCGATAGTCTCATCGCCTCAATTGGACCAAACACCGCCATCATGAAGGCCGAGGAGCTCCAGACCCTCCCCACCGCCCTGGCCGGCGACTTCAAGTCGATCGAGCCTCACCTCCGCGCTCTCGACAAGCACCTGACGCTGCGCACCTTTGTCGAGGGATACTCGCTGGGAGAGACCGAGACCAAGATCTGGCAGACCCTGAAGCTGAACAAGGTCGCTATGGGCTTCATTCGCAAGGGAACTATGGCCAACCTTACTCGTTGGTGCGTCGTGATTCGTACCCCTAGCTTCAATCAATCAATGTCCATCCGGCGCTAACTCGCGTTGCTAGGTTCACCTTTGTCGAAGTCACCTACCCCGAGATCCAAGCCGAGACCAACGCTGTCGATGCTGAGCGCAAGGCCAAGGTCGTTGCCGCTAGCAAGAAGGGTGCCAGCTACTCTCTTGCTCTCCAGAACGCCGAGGCCGGAGTTGTCACCAGATTCCTTCCCGAGCCTTCGTTAGTTCCCCCTTCAAAATACCACTTGCTGGACAACCCCCTAATCATGTAACAGAGGATACCTTCACATCGGTCACGCCAAGGCCGCTCTTCTCAGCGACTACTTCGCCCACGAGGCCTACAAGGGCAAGCTTCTGCTGCGTCTTGACGACACCAACCCCGCCAAGGAGAGCGAGGAGTTCCAGGATGCTATTGTTGAGGACTTGAAGATGATGGGCATCACCCCCGACTCCCTTTCCTACACTTCCGACTACTTTGACTACCTGTACGAGACTTGCGTTCGCCTGATCAAGGAGGGTCACGCCTACGCCGACGACACCGAGCAGGAGACGATGCGTAACGAGCGAACCGATGGAATCGAGTCCAAGTGCCGTAACCGCTCCGTCGAGGAGAACCTGCGCATCTTCGAGGCTATGAAGGAGGGCACCCCCGAGGGCCTGAACAACTGCATTCGTGCCAAGATCTCCGTCGACAACGTCAACAAGGCCCTGAGAGATCCCGTCATTTACCGCTGCAACGTTGAGAACAAGCACCACCGCACTGGTGACAAGTGGAAGATCTACCCCATGTACGATCTTGCCTGCCCCGTTGTCGATTCTCACGAGGGCGTCACCCACGCCCTGAGATCGACCGAGTACACTGACCGCAACCCCCTTTACCAATGGTTCATCGACACCCTGAAGCTGCGCCAGGTCTACATGCACGACTTTAGCCGTATCAACCTCGTCCGCACCTTCCTGTCCAAGAGAAAGCTCGCCAAGATCGTCGCCCAGGGCACCGTCTGGGGCTGGGACGACCCCCGTATGCCCACCATCCGTGGTGTTCGCAGACGTGGTATGACCATCCCCGCCCTCCGCGAGTTCATCATCAAGCAGGGCCCTTCCCGAAACGTCGTCAACATGGACTGGGCGTCGTTCTGGAACATCAACAAGAAGGTCATTGACCCCATCGCCCCCCGCCACACTGCCATTCTGGAGAAGGATGCCGTCAAGGTCAAGGTCACCGGTGCCGACGCCCCCGCCACGCCCCGCACCGAGGACAAGCCCAAGCACCCCAAGAACCCCGACGTCGGCACCAAGAAGGTTGTCTTCTCCAACGAGCTCATCCTCGACCAGGCCGACGTCAAGAGCTTCAAGAAGGACGAGGAGTTCACCCTCATGGGCTGGGGCAACGCCTTCGCCCGCGAGATTGGCGCCACTGACCCCATCACCGACCTCAGCGTGGAGCTCAACCTCAAGGGCGACTTCAAGACGACCGAGAAGAAGGTCACGTGGCTGTCGACGGCCGGCACCAAGCTCGTCAAGGCCGAGCTCTGGGACTTTGACTATCTCATCAACAAGGACAAGCTCGAGGAGGACGACGTGCTCGAGAAGGTGCTCAACCCCAACACGTCAACCATGGAGACGGCGTTGTGCGATGCTGGCGTCGGTGAGCTGAAGAAGGACGACATTATCCAGCTCGAGAGACGGGGCTTCTACCGTGTGGACAAGGGTCTGGATGAGGGTGATGTGGTTGTTCTGTTCAACATTCCCACTGGCAAGGCCAAATAAGTTATCTCGCTGTTTCATTTGTAGAAAGATTCAGGCCATGAAAGACATGAAGAATTGAAGTATGAAGTAAAAGCTTCTGGCCAATGTGACTCTTGAAGTCCCATAACCGTATCCGTGCCTCATAACGCGAAAGATACATTCATGTGATATGTGTGGTATCCTAGTGCTAATTGTGTATCACTCCGTAGTTTTATCATGCTAAGGATAAGTAAATACAGGCAGAGTTACACGTTTCGCCAAGGATTGAATATCTAGAGAGAATGAGATTGATTTCGAGACTACAGCTTCTTGTGTTTAACCTTGGTGACATGCCCGTACTCTATTTACTCTTCTTTGCGTTAGAAGCATAATTCTGAGTGAGAACCATACGTATGGACGGACAATCTGCGCCCGAGAAGTAAGAAATGTCTGTTGTGTTCCGTATACTCTTGAGCAGTAAATGACCACCATGGAGAGATAATCAGACCATTCGCCTTCATCAGCTCACTTTAACCCCAGACTTTTCTCCCCGCGATTGAGGCGGCCTAGAACGTTCATCATTCTCACCCCACTGCTTCCCGCATGCCTCCTGCAAGGATCGCCAATTGCGGGGTCTAATACTGACAGCTAGGTGGGTTGGCTTAAGCCGTTGGTGGCTATCCTACGTGACCCAACAGCTGCCCCGATTCTCGTGCCTCAAAGCTGCCTACAGACAAGCAGCTTTGTACTCTAAACTGAGAAGCATTTTGCTAAATGTTTCGAACTCTACTGCGCCAATTAAAGCATGTCTGGCTTCACTCTGGGTGTACCGGCTTGAGGATACTGGTCCCGGTCTGGCAGTTAAATCCGCGCACCAAATTGCACATGTCTGAAAGCATGAGGCCTACCCAGTCAAACGACTCTTCACCTCGTAATTCCCTAGAATAAGAAAGGTGTAGTCCTGCCATGCAGCCGGACCGGAAGCGTGGAGCGAAATTTCCGGCCAAGATCGGGAGAGGCTCTCATCGTGCCACGAAGCGTACCTGATTTCGCCTTATCCTCACACCGACACTCTTGCATGAGATTCCACCAATCCTCCGCCATCGTCCTGCGTCAGTTTAAATAGAAGCTATACATGTTGTAATTCTTTTGTGGTTTTAATTCTGGAAATCAGAGCCACTTCTTGATGGCCTTATCAGACCCCGAGTTACACACGTCCGGTATTGGAATCTTGCATTATCTTCTGCAGCTAACGAGCTACCCTAGTCCACCCATTCATTACCGCTCTTTATCAAGGTCATTTCCATTCAAGTCAACCCAAGCTCTTCGGGAACGAGATTCTCTCTGCAAGAACTTCAGGAACACATACCCAACTTGAGTCAAAATGGCCGAACCCAACAATACACCCTGGCCCCCAGCAACACCACAATCTCAAACGCCTCTCTCGGCGTCGCCTGTCCTCCACCCCCATCCTGGCGGTCAAGTAGAGCCCATAACGGCAGCATCGCAAGCACCAGCAGCCACAACAAACGGCACGCATAAGCCCCGCGTCCTACACATCGGCGATCCGATCAAGTACAACCCGGAAACCTACGCCGCCTTCTCCGCGCAATGCGACATCATCCGCCCCTTGACGCCCGAACGCCAGCGCCCCGCATTCGCCGCCGCGTTACGGGACGGCAAGTGGGGCGACTTCTCCGCCGTCTTCCGTCCGTTCTGGGGCACGGGCGGCGAGATGGGTTCATGGGACGCCGAGTTGGTTCCGCTGCTGCCGGCGAGCTGTCGGGTTTTTGCGAGTGCGGGTGCCGGGTTCGATTGGGCTGATACGCAACTTCTCGGTGAACGAGGTGGGCCGTTCTCTCCCCCAGATCTTTCTATGTTGAGTGAAACATATCAAACATGAGTTGGGAATACTAACACATAAAGGCATCATCTACTGCAATTCGGGCCTCGCCGCCGCCGAAGCAGTAGCAGACTTCGCCGTCGCCCTCGTCATCTCGACCTTCCGTCACCTCCCTTGGTGCACGGCATCCGCCGCAGATCCGTCCGCCTTCCAAGACTGCCACGCTCGCGCTACGGCCGCCTCGCACACCCTCAGCGGCCACGTCCTCGGCCTCGTGGGAATGGGCAACATCGGCCAGCAGATTGCGCAGCGTCTCGGCGTCGGTTTTGGTATGGATGTTCACTACTTTGACGTCGTCCGCAAAGACCCCGTCACCGTGGAGGCCAAGTTTGGCGCGACGTTTCACGAGACGATGGAGAGCTTGCTGCGCGTTTCGGACTGTGTTGTGCTGTGCACGCCTGCTGGTGGTAAGGTCATTACTGCCGAGTCGTTGGCTTGGTTTAAGCTTGGGTCGAGGTTTGTGAATATCGCAAGGGGCAGCTTGGTGGACGAAGAGGCTTTGGCGGATGCGTTGGAGTCTGGGCAGATTGGGACTGTTGCGTTGGATGTGCATGCCGACGAGCCGAAGCCGCATCCGCGGTTGCTCAAGATGGCGGGGACGAAGGCCATGTTGACATGTCACAACGCTGGGGGGACGGTTGAGACGCACAAGGGGTTCGAGGAGTTGAGTATGAGGAATATCATGGCGGTGTTGGGGGGAGAGCAGCCGATTACGCCTGTTAATCTGCATTATCTGAAGTAGTGAAGGGGGAAGTAGAATATGACTTTGTTTGTCTTTCCTTGGAGTCAAATAAGCTGCATGGAGGATATAATCTTTGCAGGAGAAAGAAGATACACATTCAACTTGAAGGATAACGCATACGACCGAGCACCTGCAAACTTGTTGCCGACTTACATCACACCTGAAGTAATGATGATTCTCATGCGGACTCTGGATATCGAAGAGAAGTAGTATATATCGAAGGATAGTCACTGAAAGAATCTTGTTCACATGTTTTTTGGAAAACGCGAGTAAGGACCTCGCATATGCGCTAGATAGGCGTTTTTTGGTGAGACATTGATCTCAAGTATCCTGTTCAACTTGATAAGACCATGATCCCGGTTGTTCAGCTCACTCAGCCACTCATACTAGCTTCCTCGGCCCAATAAGGCTGCCTTGCGTGTCTGCCTGGAGATGGTGAGCAAAAGCCTATCTTTCAGGCTTCAAAAGCAGCCCTGTTCCATGCCTTTATAATGCCCCATAGTAAGGTAGAGCACATCAAAGTTGTTCAATGGGAAATGGGAAGGACACGACGAATCTTGCGACGTATAATGGCAACTATTCAGAAGTATGCTGAGCGCAGCAATGTGCAAAGCAATCCAACTGATTGGAGCGCAAAGCTGCCCAACCCGAAAACCCACATTCGCCTGCTCACGATTCTCCCAGGTCGACAGACAGAGGAACTTCGTTGTACCTGCAGCACTATCAGACTTGATGACAGGCCAAAGTACAACGCCCTTTCGTACGTCTGGGGAAACCGCGAGGTAAAGGCTCAAGTGACTGTGAACGGCGCTCAAGTTACGATCAACAAGAGTCTGGCAGGAGCTTTGAGGCGTATCCGCCATGAACGAGAGCCGATTGTTATCTGGGCCGATGCTCTTTGCATCAACCAGGATGACGAAGACGAGAAAAAGTATCAGATCGACCTCATGCATCGCATCTATGGCGAGTGCGAGAATTGTTTGGTCTGGATGGGAGACATAGTAGTGAAAGGGGATAGCAGCGTCGCAGCGGAACTGGCTGCAAGAGCGGCCTTGAACGCTGTGCGCATCATCGCAGGGCAGCCACACGATGAGGATCTCGGTTGGCCTGGCCAATATCCAATTGCTACAAGCGTTGCTGGCAATGGTCTCACCGCTGGGGCAGCATTGCAATCGATGATGGACTGCGAATGGTGGCAGCGTATCTGGACAGTCCAAGAGGTCTGTCTGCCTCCAAAAGCCACGGTTCTCTGGGGACCACTCGAGATCAGCTTCCAAACAATCATGGACGCAGCGAGCTATATGGTGCAACCAGATGAGCACCCGCAACGCAACAACATTTTCGATCTATTCCAGGAGGGCACCGCCATTTACCCAAGGCTTCATACAAGTCTGTACACAATACTCGTCCTCAGCATTGCTCATGCCAGACTCTGGAACCAGTCCAGAACCGACTCCTTGTATAGAATATGGCGGTTTCGAGACAGGAGGTCCACATATCCGAAAGACAAGCTGTTGGGCATCTCGGCGCTTCTCAACAAGACATACTTGCCTGATATCGAGCCATCGGATTACGTACTCGATATTGTGGTCTTATTCTCAAGACTCATGGTCAGCCTACTGAGATCTCCTGATAGCCTCAAGCCTCTTATCGGCTGGAGAGGGGAAAGAGAGATGGCCGGTCTGCCTACCTGGGTCCTAGATTTGGCTCACCCGGAGGACTCTAAGTGCACTAGTGATTTCTGGACGCACGATATTGCCTGGCGGCAATTTCATGCCAGCAGTAGTCTACCACGATTCAAGCCACCAGCTAAGCAAGCAGAAGATCTCACATTGCTTACTTTGAGCGGCATTCGCGTTGACAAAGTGGCTACGACCTTAATTGACCTGAGGCACACGCGAGAGTCCCATTGGAGACGTAGATTTGAAGACGTTCTCAAAGGCCAAGCCGGTAAAGACGATATAATGTATCAATATAACATATTTATCGAGGGCAAATTTGGCGAGAATCGTGAGCGCGTCACGGACGAGTCTTGGCACGGGGGTCCGTGGTGGGAGGACAGGATGCTCTCTTACCAAGTTCTTTTCATCACTGAGGGGAATCGACTTGGCCTTGGTCCGCCTAACTTGAAGCCAGGAGACAATGTTTGGATTCTTTCGGGCGGGAATCACCCCTTCTTACTCCGTACAGTCAAAGAGAGAAGGGAAAACACGAACTTGTGGGAATTCGTTGGGGATTGCTTCGTTTACGGCATCATGTACGGAGAAGCCTCTTCTGGTGGATTTCAGCTGTCACCCGTAACCTTGTGTTGAAGCCGCTCTCATGACAGTCTTACAATCGGTGCTTGGAAAGATCTCTTCCTGTGTCTTCTCAATCCTAGCTTTGGGACATAGCATTGGGAAAAAGATCAAGATCTCATAAGACAACCTTACTTGGCCTTAAGGCATGCCTTTTAATGCAATAGCTGTGTCAAATAGTAGGCGTCAGTCACGCGTGCAGCATCAACGACAGTGTCATTCTTCCGTTCCGTCTTCCAAACACCTGTAATCTTAGCTATAGCCTCCCAGCGTCTTCCTGCCAATAATTGTCGATAAGTGTTATGTGAAATTTGAGGCGTTTTAAGTGAGGCGCATCTCACTCTTGAGAGACATTTCACTCAGTTTTAGTGCAGCAGAGGCGTAGGCCAGATGACTGAGAATGAGGGGCAGCAGGCGGCACGTGCGCCAATGTTGTCACGAGCCTCAGCTGAAAGTGCGCTGAGCTGAGCTGAGCGCAGCTGACGATGAAAGTTGGAATGAACATGTCGTGAACCGTAAAGGAGACGGCATCATCTTGCGACTCTACTCCCTCATCCACAACCTACTGACTACTCTGGTACCCTCGTCGGTGCTGTCGTCAACTATTATGGCTTCCTCAAAGCGCTGGCCCGCGCCCATCCACGTCTTCTCCTACCGCGCCCTACTCGTGGTGCCCATCATCCTCGCCATCGCGACCTTCGCGTCGCTCTTCATCCACTCCGATGTCAACGTCGCCCTCCTCTACTCACAGTGCGATGCCCGGGCTCGCCTGCCGGCCGTCAGCAAGGTCCCCGTTCTCGGGCCGCCTGTCTGCTTCGCCATCAGCTTCTTCCAGAGCGCGCTCGATTCCATGCGAACCTTCGCCAGCATGTCCGCCATCCTGTCCTTCATCGCCGGTCTCATGACCGTCACGACCATCGAGGCCGCACGCGTCTGTAACGCGCCCAACGTCGTTATTGCGAACCCCACTGGCCCCTGGCTAGTTTTCAACCTCATCGGTGGAGCTGTGGTCTGGCAACTCGTCATCCTGCCCGCCTTCTTCCACCGCTCGCGATCCATCCTGCTTGCTCGGAAGAGGGCCGGACAGGAGGCCGTCGAGAGCGCCGCATCCAAGGATCCCGACTTTGGCAAGGACTCGCGCCATCTCGTTGTCGATGCGGAGATTATCGCCATCCCCGTCAGCGTCGCGTGGGGCTTCATTCTGCCCTCCCTCCTGATGCTCATCTATAACTCCCCGGTCATCATCGTCATCTGGCTCTTCTTCCCGGTCTGGGTATCGCTAATCCGCCAGGCCGTCCGGTGGGCAGTCTTGCGTGTACAGAAGCGCCAGCACCGCAGCTTCCATCTTGAGTCTCACACGGTCTCCCTTCTGCTCGTCTACCTCATTCCCATCCTTTGCTCCGCAGTCTCTCACGTCTACTTCATCTGGAGCCTGTTCCAGTGGGACGACAGGAAGGAGATGACACGTGCTACGGTCAAATTCGTTGAGATTGACATGTTCTTCATCAGCTTAACTGTCCTGTATTGGCTCTTCGTTGAGACCGGCTGGAAGGTCCCTTTGGTCGCAGTCCTTGGCACCATCCCACTCGGACCGGGTGCCGGTATTTGTATCGCATGGATATACCGAGATACCGAGATTCGTGAGAATCTGAAGCAGTGGCTTACTGATGTCGTTGGAAGTCAAGAAGAGGCTAACGAAGAGGGCAGAACTTCGGCTAGCGAGGAGACGCCACTATTGCATTGATAGTGTGAAGAGATAGCAGCAAGCAAATACAAGCTGGCACTCATTCATCGCCGCGGTGACAATCGCCCTTGCAATACTTGCCCTCGCATCTTATTTCTATGCGTAGATAGCTTTTTTCCGAGAAGTCTTAACAATGCCGAAGAGTCCGCCTTGGCCAAGCATTTCGGCATCTTGATCTACATCATCACCTCGGAATCACCACTCAACGAAAGATATACAAGACGCAAGCCCCCCGACTCCTGGTCTTCCCCGCTCGATCCTCAAGAAATGCCTTTCGTCCGGTTTATGGCCGTCGGTATCTTTGTCTTGGCCAACATTACATGCACGATACCGTTGAGAAGCATGGCACTACAGCCACTCTTCGAACTCTTCATACGCGAAACAGAATCCTGCGGGGGAAGCTCACAAGGTGCATGTTCTCTCTCTCCGCACGATACCCCGCGGGGACCCCAGATCTGTCCCCGGATTCTCATTCAAGGTTAATTGGCTAGTGTCGTTTGGATGCCAGGTTTAGATCTGTGTCTTGGTATCTGCCCCCTCTATAAATATGGATGAGCCATCGTGAATGGGCGTCTTTGTTGTTCGAGCTCATCGGCCTGCAAACGTGACGAAAGACGACTTCACAAAGATTAGCGTTGATACCTCAGAAACACTCCTTCCTTACCATGGGTTTCGCTTCAGCAAAGGGGACGAATGACCCCCCTGAGGTCCGCAACTGGAGAATCCATTTCATTGCTCTTGTTGCGTCTATGGCTGCCTTGTCCAGTAAGTGACGTCTTGAGAGAACCCGAATATTCTGTTCGTTACCCTCTCTAACACAGCGGCAATCTGCAGTGGGCTATGATACGGCCGTCATAGGAGGCACCATGGCTCTCGACTCCTTCGTCCGCGACTTTGGCATCGACAAGATGACCACCCAAGAAAAGAACAACTCCCTAGCTAACATCGCCTCCATGTTTCAAGTCGGTGCCTTCTTCGGCGCTCTCCTCACCTTCCCCATTGCCGAGAAGTACGGCCGCAAGAAGGCTATCATGATGGCGGCCCTCATCTTCTGCGTCGGTGGAGCAATGATGTCCGGAGCCAACGGTGTCCTCAAACTCGTCATCGCCGGACGCGCCATTGGCGGCCTCGGCATCGGTATGGCTACCATGACGGTTCCGGTCTACATCGCTGAGACGTCACCGCCGAGTATCCGCGGACGCCTCGTGGGCATCTTTGAGATCTTCTCCCAGGGCGGCGGGATGCTCGGGTTCTGGATCAACTACGGTACGAGCCGTACCATCGGCGTTGAGAATGAGGCGCAATGGATTGTGCCGCTGGCCTTACAGCTCCTTCCGGCCTTTCTTCTCTTCGTTGGCATCATGTTCTGTCCGGAATCACCCCGTTGGCTGGCTCGAGGTGATAACTTCGAGGCCGCGGAAAAGTTTTTGGTATACGTGCGAAGACTCCCCGCCGATCATCCCTATATCCAGAACGAGATGAGCGAAATAAGACAACAAGTTGAGGAGCGAAGCACCGTTCGACTCAGCAAAAGGCAACAGCTACAGAAGCTCCTTGCTCCTGGCACGAGAAACCGTGTTGGAACTGGAACGTTCCTCATGTTTCTGCAAAGCTTTAGTGGTACAAACGTAGTAACATACTACTCCCCTCAAGGTAATAAAGCTCAAGCAACAGTAACCGCCCCATGCCGGTACTCAAAGCTGACACGTCAAAACAGTTTTCGAGACCCTGGGAATCACCGGAACCAGTAACAAGCTATTTAGCACCGGAATCTACGGGATCGCGAAGATGTTGGGCATGATTCTATTCGCAGTATGGGTCATCGAGGGCCTCGGCCGCCGCAGCGGGCTTCTATGGGGTGCTTTTCTTGGCTGCATTCCCCTCTGGTACGTGGGCGGGTACGTCATGGTCGCTAATCCGACCGCCAGAGCAGCGGGTGGTGTTGTTCAACAAGATGCGTGGGGTTATCTTGCCATGGTCTGCATTTACCTCAACGCCTTCATCATCTGTTCCACCATCCAGGGAATCACGTGGACATACGCATCCGAGATCTTCCCCTTGGACATCAGGATGCTCTGTGTCGCGATGTCTACCGCGTGTACGTGGTTGGGCTCCTTCATTGTCGCGAGAGCCACTCCTTTCATGATTACCGACCTCGGCTACGGGACGTTCTTCATGTTTGGAGGATTCCTGATCTTTATCGGCGTTTGGTCATTCTTCTTCATTCCGGAGACAAAAGGTCAGTTCTACTTATCGCCAAGAATGCCTCTACGCTCATGCCTTATGCTGACCGTCTTACTATAGGTCGTTCGCTGGAGGATATGGACATTCTGTTTTCGCGGCCGACACACGTGGTTGTTTGGGCACAGCTCAGGGGAAGGCCGATCCTGTCGACGAATACTCCAATGTCACCCAGAGGATCTATGGATAAAGGCGAAGTCAAGGTGGTTGACATGGCCTAATTTGGATTCGCCCTTGGCATCCTCTGGTATCCAAGAACAGTCTGTCAACATTGCCAACCGAGAGACGCTCTATCTGTTACCGCAAATGTGTTACGCGTAGACGCAAGCAACTAGTCCTCTTATCGATCTGCAGTTGACGGAGATAATACGCGCATAGTCATAGATCTTTTCATCAGATCAATGTTCAGGGAAAAGCATGATAGTGAAATGAATGAGGTAACTCAATCTTGGTATTCGCCGACACCTTCAAGACACGGTAACCGAAGCCTCCAGTTGTTTAGACTACAGGATAGCTACTGCTGAAGGCGGACTAGCAATCCCGCCAGGGATATCCAAAGGTACACTGACCATCATGAAGGACCATCTCTGGAGTTCTTTACACCTCACAGCGAGCCTCTCTAAGTCAAAACTCTCTCCAATCGGCATGCCCCAACCACTCAGAAACACCTCATGCATGCTGACACCCCACGGTTTAGGGCTCGGCCAGGCCTCGTAGGCGACAGTATCCGAGGCCACCGCAGCAAACGCATGATCCCAGTGCCAGCGAATCGCCTCTTCGCTCGCTTCGACCCCACAACTTGCTCGAACTTCCCGTTGGGGTAAAGCAAGCTGTTCAGCGACGGTGAGCGCACGGTAGGCCGGTAGCCAGCCTGTTCGGACCAGCAGGATGTCGCCTCGTTGAAACTCAGTTTTCTGAGCCTTTGCTACGGCCTGGAGTTGAGACAGGGGAATGCCAAAGGTTGAAAAGGGGTCAAAGGTGATGTTTTGCTCCGTTGCCCAGGAGTACCAGTCAAGTAGAACACCGCGGCCAGTGATGGACTTCCTTGCCATATCTAGTGAGCGAAACGTTAGAAAGCGGCCTTAGAGACTGTGAAGTAGGACTTGTGTGTTGTTCTACTTACTTTGAATGCCAAGCTTAGTGTTGTTATCGGGCCCTGAAATATCATCTTGAGTCACGCCGTTGTAGTATTGAATGTGCTCTTGGTAGGGATAATGTCGTGGCCCATCCCAATGCGTTGCGCCTTGCGTGTTTATGGAGATCTGTTCCCGCAATCTGGTTAGAGACTCATGACCGCGAGCCACGGCTCAGAAGACTAACCTCGTCGTCATTGGCATTGCCCTTTGGAATGATACGGTGTTCGCACGGCTTTCGAACTGGGTTCATTGGCTGTATAAAGGCATCCAATGGAAGACTGTTGTATAAGAGCTTGTTTAGCGCTGAAACTCAAGAGAGCTTCCACATGGCTTGTTAAGTGTACTTACTTGAGCGTTATTGTCTCGCCTATGACCACCTCACTCGTGGCATTCTTGACCAAAGCTGGATTCAGAAGATTGAGAGCCCCAAGTTCATCTTCATCGCCCCATAATCCCCACGCCGATGCTTTCGGATCTCCCACATGGAGCGGCAAAGAGTCAAAGCTTGGCCGGGTGCTTACTTCGGTTGAATTAAAGTTGCCCATGGCTGAATCAGCTGGAGAAGACAGTGAATTCCTTCGTGTTTCAAACATCATTGTATCTATTCCAAAGAAGCTTTTAATAATGCTCAAGCCTGAACATGCTCATAGATAGACCGAGATCACCGGCCGAGGGTCAGCTGGAGATCGGCTCGGGGAGACCCGCAAGCTGCGACTAGGAGTGACGGCGATCTCGGCAAGATCGGTATTCTTTCCGGCTGACATAAACCCCCAACCTCCAAGTCCAAGGCAATTCGGCATGTTCTCAAATCCATCCGGATGCTCCGCAGAGGGGAACTTCAGCCTCCAACGCCTTCGGACAACCTCCGTCGCGTTCACAATTCCGGGAGCCATGGGGACTAGCCAGCTTACTGGTATCCCACCGGCTTATCATCCCCTCTCCATCGAAAGTGGCCTCAATGTTACATTATCAGTTGTATTACGAAGTACTTGACGGCCACGCGCCAGCTTTCCCTCTAGAAGCCATCGAGGTGGGATCCAGATGGCCAAACTAGACTCGTGCCGGAGAACGACATGCCGGAATCGCCCAAGATGTGATCTGCAACTCCCCATGGGAACGCGTCCGGTTGAAATCCGGCTCCCGTGTTTGTCCCACCGTAACTAACATCGTTACTCCAGCTGCCCCCCTCCGTGAAGAACGCATTCTCATCTATCTCTGGATCGACAGCAGAAGAAAGCTGTGAGGCATTGTGTGCCGTTGGGTGATTTCTAGTCGAAGTGATATGACGGCCCATACTACCTCTTTGCACACCACCCATTCGTGGGTTCAGTGACCCTGTCTGACGCGGATCGACTTGATGAGAGCTCTCCAAAGAATTCGAGACAGCATTATGTCTGCGATCCGAGTTGTTGCCAACGTCTACAACCCGGGGTTGCCCGTTGCTTAATAGCCGACGAATGGTATCGAGACTTCTTCCGCTTCCGGGGGTATGTGAAGCTTCCTGCTGGAGTATACGACATGCGGCTGCAAGCCTTGCTGCCGCGTTTTCTCTCTCGGTACCAGTTGATGCTCTTTTCAGCTCCTCGGCTTCCACTGTAGCAGCTGTATATATGCAGTAGCTAACTTGATATGTCATGAGTCGTTGCGGAAACGTCTTTGAGAACAGCGAATGAATCGAGTGAATCTTCTTCGAATGGCGGACGCAGACCTCGAACGCCTTCTCCTTTATTGTGGTATCTGAAGCACTCAGATACGGCCTTCTCAAGAGAATGTGTAAAGCATGGTAAAGTAGACTTCCTTGTGTCAATACCGCATCTAACCAGAGAGGCAGGGGCGAGAACTTACTTCAATGACACAATGTGTGGCGGAGGGCTTTGATCCAACATGGACGCGTCCTCGATTCTTAATGGACTTGGAATCTCATCATACCACTGGCATATCCTGCTATCAAGCTCCTCCATCTGTATAGTGAACTCCTCGTTCCTGCTTGTGCTCGAGAACAGCAACATCATATCCGTAGTGGCTTCGTGAAGCCGACAAAACGCACAAAAGGCTGATGTCGTCCACGAAGGCGAAGCAACGAAGTTTTCGGAGACTTCGGTAGCTTGAACAGGCTTCCAGGAGCGCTGATCGTCAACTTTATCCAGTATATCCTGAGCAGGATAAGGACGTCGTATTAGAGAAGGCGGACGGCCTAGGGCCAGGCTCAGTGTCTTATCCCAGATGTAAGCCGAATTGTACAGCCTCTTTCGAGTCTCTATCTCAGCGGGTGTCCATCTCTCAAGCCTGGAGAGCTTGGTGATGTCCAGATGAAGCCCAATGTCTTTCATCATCCGTACTGCCATGCCGGTGTATAACCAGCCTTCGGAGCTTTTCCCCATGGCACACTGGCGCCCGCCTAGAATCAGCAACCCCTGAATGGTAGGAATCGCTGGCTTCATGGCCGTCATTTCCTTCAGTAACAGCTCCCTTGCACGTGCGATGAACTGGTCGCCTCTCCCCACTCCAGCTGCTGCGGTAACTTGCTCAGGCAGATGCCGAGCTGCCAGACCGAAGATACATAGGAGTAAGAAGTCGGTGCAATATGGCCCCCCTAGAGCAAGATCCATCATTAGGATAGGTCTGTAGACACAGCTATGAAGTGGGTGTAACCAGGTCCAGTAGATATCAAGCAGGGCCATCCCGAGAGTGGTGTCAATGCCGGTGCCGTTCATTGCTGGTTTTGCAGCGATGAGGGGGAGCCACACAGAGTCCATCAGAGCATACTGAGACTGTAAAACTTCTACTTGCGCTCGTTTGGGGTCGCTATCCTGATGTTCGCCAGTCAAGTGGGTTTCCTCGAGGGACCCAGCGTGAAAACGACTCGTCGGACCGTTGTAGATGACCGTACCATCCTCTCCGAGGCCGACCTGGAACCAAAGTGACCCCTCCGTGTCGGTATTGGCTTCAGCAGCGCGACTGCCATCATGAGAAAGTGGGTGGCTGCGAGCCGTACCGGCATTCGTAGCGTCGGTATCAGGTGTCTCGAGTTCTGGCTGAGGCTCGTTGGAAGACCGAATCGGACTCCTTATTGATGCCTCTAGATTCCGGATGCGAGCATTTGCCTCTCGAAGTCGGGACTCGGTCGAGGTCTGTGTCGGCCAGCTGCACGTCTCCCCGGACCGGCGGCATCCCGTACAGATGGGCCGATTTCCACTGCACTTGACCTTGCGAGCTTTGCAGTTTAAGCACGCAAATCCATAGCGGCGAGCTTTCCGGGCAGCAGAAGATGCCGAGGCGGAGGCTGTCTGTGCTCTCGGCGTTTGCAGACCGGCTTCGGCATCTTCGCTACCGTCGGGGCCTGCCATAAGCCGGGCAGAAAGTTGATCAGTGGTTTTCTGAGGAGTCCCCAGTATTGTTGGAACACGAAGAGACGGAGACCGGGCAGATATGTGGCCAGTCGAACCGAATATACTAGGAAAGCTGAGGAGGTGAGATGTGAAGTCTCAACAGTATTCACGGCATTTCTCCACAAGCCACCTCCCCATTGCGGGGAAGCGAGGAGATGCCGACGGGATGCCACTAAGCACTACGGAGTACATAGACGTGATACTACTTGCTTAGCTCAACAATGAACGCCTCCTCCTCCATTTTGAACAGACTCCAATTTCTTTTTCAGCAGCTCTAACCACCAGGGGCCGATGACCCCGTAGCATGGGCTCCAAGGAATGGGTGGGAAAGTACGAACTGGTATTATGTCCAGTCCCTATGTGATGATTTTGGGGACTCGGGTAGTATCAGTTTACGTGTTTATTTTTGTTTTCATTTTATTTCCATTCTTATTTTGTTTCCCTTTAGTTTTTGGTTTTTTGTTCAACTTTTCTTCAAAAGAGAGAATCCATTACAACATTGAATTTTTATTATCCCTGTACGAATGCCGCCATTAAGAGATATTTACTATATGTAACACCTGTCCGCATGAATAGTTCCGCAAGCTCGGCTCTACGACCTTTAAATATATACAAGGTTGAGCGAGTTTGGTGCCGATGTGGACAGCTCAGACAAATCTTTCCTTCCTAGAGCTTCAGAAGTAAATTTGGTTGGAATCACGACACAGCTATCATGGTCGTTGCAAGGAAGTTATATTTTCCCAGATGCGTAATTGCTCCTCACTAAGTAAAGGCTTGTAGCCTGGCGCTTCAGTACCGCTGAGGAAAATGAATGTGTTCCATGTAGTCCTTGGTAGCTAAGATCAAGGAACATATCGGTAAAGAGGATGGTCATCGCCCTCCTCGGAAACCTCTGGAGGAACATAGTCTAAGTCGCTTTTCCCGTACTTCTCGTCACGCTTCTTGTTCTGCAATCTCAAGCAAAGACTGAGAATAGCAGCTATGATAGCCGCGCCAAATAACAGTCCAGCGCAAATCCACATGCCCTTGGAATACCAAGGTTGAGCCGATTTGGGGAACAAACGAGCTCCAAGAATGGGGCCACACTGCCCAACCATCCCGAACAAAGCCAGACCCGCGCCGCGCTTAGATGCCGAGCCTTGATTATCCGTTACCCACGTAAAGGTGATGGCAACCGCCGGGAACACTCCCGCGCAAACAAGGAAAGTTGCAAAGTAGCGGACCCCAGTGGTGTGAATTGTTGCAAGCAGAACATAACCAATGGCTCCCACGGAACAAAACATGGCGATAAAGATACCTCGACTCCTAAGACGGTCCGAAATAAAGCTAGCAGAGACACAGACCACATACGCAGTCAGGTACGGGCAAGCGGAAAGACCCTGAGCACGAAGCGAAGTGAAGCCCATGGCCTCAAGAATCGTGGGTAGATATGCTGGAAGCGACCCAAAGGCAGTGTTGAGACTGAAGATGATGATAGCTTGCAAGTAGTTCTTGTAGTCGAAGAACGCAGCGAATGCTTGCTTTCCATTGAGCTTTCCGCTTCGTTTTTCGCCTCGGCCTTTGATGGCGCGGTGGCTAATGATCTCGTTCTCACGGGGGCTTAGGAAACGGCACTCGGCTGGGGAGGCGGGGAGGAAAACGTATGCCACGAAGGCAAGGATAATCGTCGGGGCGCCCTCTGGACAATTATCGAATTAGTCAAGAACTTTCAGTATTACTTAGGTAGAACGGCATCCTTGCTACACTTACCCACAAGAAAGAGGAGTTGCCAGTTGTGAATAGACGCCTTCACGTGCAGCAGGCCGTAAGCAATGGCAGAGGCCACACAGCTCGCAAGCGGTGCGAACGAAATAAAAAGCCCGTATCGGAGACCCATCTCACCGCGATGGTAGAAGAAGGTCAGGTATAGGGCGACAGCTGGGATAAATCCGGCCTCAAAAGCTCCAATCAAGAACCGCAAAGCCATCATGCCTGCGAGATTGGTTGTGACTGCTTGAAGCATGCTCATGGCGCCCCATCCAGAGACCATCATTGCAGTCCATAATGGCAACGGAACAAAAGTCCAGACGATAATCAACTGGAAGATTGCAGTGTCAGCGAAAAGAGGACAGAGACTAAAGAGTCTGGAGAGAGAGTCTCACCCAATGAAACAAGATGTAGCCAATGTATAGAACGGTCACGATCCAAGAGTAATCGTCCGAAGTGATACCCCAGTCTTTCCCCATGCCCGCAGTGTATGCGTTCCCGACATTGCCGCGATCAATGTAAGAGCAGAAGTTAAGGGCTCCGAGCCTGCGTAGACAATGTTGTCAGTAAATAGAAACTGTCTTAATGCAAGGTCCTGGCCAAGAAGACGCCCAGAGCTTTCCTGCTGGCCAAGAGTACTCACAGGGGTATCAGACTCCAATCGAGCTTCCTCAAGGCAGAGCCTTCTTCCTCGCTGGTCCAAGTGACCGTGGCTGTGCCATCTGCCGACTTCAGGTCTTCAACAACATCGATCTCTTCCATCTGACCGCCGGACGACGGCTTGGCGTTCTCGACGTGGGTTGGATCCTGCTTCGCTTCTTGGCGCATGGCAGACATGGTAAGAACAAAGTCTAGTAAAGAACCTTGGAAAAAGCTCTCGGGCGAATTGACAAGAATCGGTACAGCCGAGGAAGTGGTTCCCAAAGTAACAACTCGAGCTTCTTGCGGATGGCTTTTCGCAACCTTTCGCAGGGGACCATAATGGACTTATGTTCAACTTATTCCACTCATGATGAACTTGTTTCGAGTGGACCAAAATATCAGTTAGAGACCTGGAGAAGAGGTTTGCCTACCCCACGGGGAAAGCCCCCCCGCCGAAAGCTCAAGCCAACTCAGACTAGGTGGGTAGACTAAGATAATCATCACACCAAGTCTCGGTATCAATGCCGAGTGATTTGGAGTGGAATAGAAGCCGTGGCATAGTGACAACACAATTCTGGTCAAAGAAATGTGTCCATGGAAGATACCGAACAACCAAAGACAAACCAGATTCCGAAAGGTGGAGGGGGAGATGCCGAGGAGAGCCCCGCAGATCGGACGAGCTTACCGAGCTTTGCTGTGAAAGATTCCGAACGGTGTCGCAACACATACTCTTGCAGAACAAACTGAACCCTCGGGCGGGCAGATGGAAAGCCAAGAAAGGACGTCATATGTTTTCAGAGGCTGGCAAAGGATATCGGAGAGCCTCCGAAAAGCGGCATTCATGAACTTTACCCGAATTCGCTCAAATGGTTCCAAGTCGCGGTCTTAACTTGACAAGTCAAAAAGAACGCGATTAGCCCGACTTCCAACAATCTTGCTGAGTGCGTCAAGATTTCAACGTTCTTCATTTGCTTCTCAGGCACACCCCACACGCTCTCGCCATGGCGACTTCTAACCCATCAGATGAGTTCACCATACTCACCCCGAACGCCATGCTTGGCTACGGATATGACTCAAATCATTTCTGGTACGGCATTAACAAGTACAAGCCAAGTGCCATCATCGTTGACAGCGGCTCCACTGATGGCGGACCGTATAAGCTCGGCATGGGAAAAATGACATGCGGTCGCGGCTCTTACACGCGAGACCTCGAGCCAATACTTGCAGCATGCTATCACCACAAGATCAAGGTCCTGATTGGTTCCGCTGGAGGTGACGGAAGCAATAAGCACGTCGCAGAGATGCTCGATCTGGTCAAGCAAATTGCAGAGAGTAATGGGTACTCATTCAAAGTGGCGACGATCCAGGCGGGTATGGATCGCGAATGGATCAAGTCGAGGATATCTCAGAATCGAGTCGGACCGTGTGGTCCCGTGGAGCCTTTGGTATCCGAGGTCGTGGATGGCGCTGTAGATGTTGTTGCGCAAATGGGATCTGAGCCGTAAGTCTGCTACCAGAATTTGGGATTTCGATACACAAGATTAACATGGAAATGAAGATATATCGAGGCATTAAAGGGAGATCCGGACATCATCATAGGTGGAAGATCCTATGACCCTGCACCCTTTGCTGCCTTTTCAATCTCCCGTGGAGTGTTGCCCGATGTTGCATGGCACATGGGCAAGATCATGGAATGTGGCGGCATTTGTGCCGTACCCAAGGGACGATCAATGGTCGCAACCATGAGGAAAGAGTCCTTTGACCTTACACCCTTGTCACCATCGGAACGATGCACCCCTCTCTCTGTGGCAGCTCATACCCTCTATGAGAAGACGAGACCTGACCGCCTCCCCGGCCCTGGAGGTATCCTCAACCTCGACAACGCCAAGTACGAACAAGTCACCCCCAAGACGTGTCGTGTATCCGGGGCTCGTTTCGAGACAACGCCGTATCAAGTCAAACTCGAAGGCGTCACCCATCTCGGGTATCGCACAATCTTCATTGGCGGGATCCGAGATCCCATTCTGATCGATCAGATTGACGACTTCCTGGAGAGAGTCCGCAAGTATTCCCAGAATCTGTTTCCTGAACTGGACAAGTCGGAACAATGCCAACTATTGTACCACGTTTATGGGAAGAACGGCGTGATGGGACCGCTGGAACCAGTCCAGGGCCGTCCTCACGAGATTGCTGTGCTGGGAGAGGTCGTTGCGCCCACGTCAGAACTGTCTCACACGATCGCGAACAACGTTCGGGCTTCGATCCTGCATTTTGCGTACCCGGATCAAGTCGCGACGACAGGGAACTTTGCCAGTCCCCTGTCGCCGCATGAACAGGATGCCGGTGCTGTGTTCAAGTTCAGCCTGTATCACCTGGTGGACTTGGATGTCGGCGAGGAGTCGTCTATTTTCCCCGTGCAGCATACGTCTATCAACTCTTCCAAGTCATCGCCAACTCCTGTACCCTGTCTTTCCCAGGAGAAATTCGGCGAACTCGATAATGGCATTTTCGCACCTTTGATAAAGAAGGTGGTGCCTACAGGGGAGACCACGCTCAATGAGGTTGCGCGCATCATTCGATCCAAGAACTCTGGACCGTTTGAGATGACGTTTGATGTCATGTTTGACGACCCTGCCGTCTACAGGCGCGTCAAGGACGCCAATATCTTCACCAACGATACGATCAAGAAGTTGTACCGCGTCGAGGACAGCGACATCTTGACAAACATGTACTTTGATCCCGCCCTTGCTTGGAAATGCACAATCAAACGCCCATGGGCCCAAGGCAGCGTTGGCGAGCGCGATACCCTCGGGACACAGCAGCATGCGCCTCTTCTTAGCATTCTGGTTCCTGAGGGAAAGGCAGTGAATGGAGTAACAGCAAATGGGGTTAACTCTGTGGCTGGGGTTTCCAAGGGCGCTGTCAATGGAACGACCAAGTCTATGTCGCGAGGAGATCTCACGGCGCAAGGTGTTGTGGAGGAGATCTGGGCAGGCCTAGGACTCCCTTCCGACTCCTTGAGTGCAGTGAAATTGGAGAACAATGGTGCCCCGACTTTGCCATCATCTTTCAAAGTTGGTATCCTCGCTCAGAGCTCCATCGCGTTATCGGCTCTAGCCGCATCACAAGTTCACGCCCTGCGCAACGCGGCCACCGTCCCCAAGGTCGACGTCTCCCTTCAGCACGCCACAGTCGAGTTCAAGTCCGAAAGACTCTACACTCTCGACGGCAAACCGACACCATCACCCTGGGGTCCCATCGGTGGACTGCACAAGACCTCGGACGGCCATGTCCGGATCCACGATTCCTTCCCCAACCATGCCGATGGGATTCTCAAGATGGTGGGCTTGCCTGTTGGATCGAACAGACAGCAGCTCTCCGACAAGGTTGCCGATTGGGCCAGCATTGACCTTGAGACAGCTGCCACAGTGGAGGGAAAGATGGCGGCATATGCTCTGAGGTCCTATCGCCAATGGGACGCTCTTCCACAGTCAAAAGCCATCAGTGACTTCCCCATCGAAATTGCTCAACTCTCATCAGCCGGGCCTAAGGGTCTTCCCGAGAGAATGGCAGCAGGCAACTCGAAATGCCTCCAGGGTCTCCGCGTAGTCGAAATGAGCCGAGTGATCGCCGCGCCCTTGTGCGGAAAAACGCTCGCAGCTCATGGCGCGGACGTAATCTGGGTCACTTCACCGAACCTGCCCGACCTTCCGACCATGGATCGTGACTTTGGCAGAGGGAAGAGAACGGTCCAGCTGGATATCCACAATCCTTCTGACAAGGCCCAGCTCATCGAGCTGATCCAGACGTGCGACGTCTTTGTCCAGGGGTTCCGCCCCGGCAGTCTGGCCAGCTACGGTCTATCGCCTGAGGAGCTGGTGAAGATCAACCCGTCCATCATCATCGCCAACATGTCTGCATTCGGACCGCAAGGACCCTGGTCCAACCGTAGAGGCTACGATTCGTTGGTGCAGACTTGTTCGGGCATGAATGTCTCCGAGGCAGAGCACGCCGGGCAAGGAGAATCTGCCCGTCCGACTCCCTGCCAAGCTCTGGACCATGCTGGCGGGTACCTGCTCGCAACGGGCGTCACCGCAGCTCTTTACAAGAGAGCGACATCAGGCGGATCTTACAAGGTTGACGTTTCCCTCGCGGGCGTGATGAAGTACCTGCGAAGTCTGGGGCAATATCCCGGGGCTAGCGGATTTGAAGGAGTTGATGACTACGAGAAGCCCGAGGACGTCCCCAGCGAGTTTTTCGAGACTCGAAAGACGGGTTTCGGCCCCATGACTGCAATCAGACATAGTGCCCGGGTCGAAGGCTGCGAGGTTGGTTGGGATGTGATGCCGAAGCCGCTAGGTTCGGATGCTGCGCAATGGCTGTAATAGGTATGAGCACTATGATTTATGCGAATCGAGACCATTTCGTGCTTAATGAAGATCTATAAATATGGTGAACTTGCTGCCTCAATACAACATTTTGATCAATTTAGGGTAACGTAATAATGTGCCCTTTCTATCCTATCCTCATCGGGCTTTCCCAAACCCTGTCCCAGTATCCGTAGGTGGACACAAACCATCCTGTTACCTGGTATTCCCAATCCAACGCCTTGCTCGAACTCATAAGATGCTTGACTCCTCGTCCTTCGAAGTCATACGTCACGTTTCTTGCGGACGAGACCGGCTCCCAACACGTTGACTTGCGGAGTTTCCCCAACATTCGCCGCTGCAGCCGCGGATTCGTCTTTAGACTTCTTTCGAATGAGCCCCGTACTGAGGACATTAACCTTCGTCGCCGGCTCATCCGAAGTAGGAGTCGCGGAGTCCTCCGGGCGCTTGCGCTTAATCAGACCCGAGATGACATTCACGGTGTTCGCCGAAGAGCCATTTGACGCTGGTGTTGGAGTCTCCTTCCTGCCCACAACCTGCATGCCCCAATTGTCTCCCATGCCGACCTCGCTGATCCATCGCCGCGTGCCGCTAGCTGCGATCTCTGGTTTGGCAAAGTCTAGGCGTAGGAGGAGCTCATTGACTCTCTTGTAATCGTTCTCATCGACAATCTTGCGGCCCCTACCCTCAGCAGGCCAGTAGTAATAGGCAGTCGAGATTGGCTTGTCCAGCAGGTAGTTACGCTGTTGTGTTTTGATGCGTGGCTGTCTTGACTTAACGACTCCCGTCAACTTGGACTTGTTCTTCTTATGTTTGTTTTTGCTGTCAGGCTTCTCGGGTTTGGTCTTCGTCTTAGTCGGTGTGCCTGAAGGTGACACGGGGAACAGCTTGCGAGGGGTGGACATGGGTGTGACGGGCCGTACTGCCTTCTGCTTGCTAGGCGTGACGGGCGGGTTGGACGCATCGAAAGAAGGGTTCGGTGTCGGGAGATTTGCAGAGGCACTGTCAGCATGCGCTTGCTCGGCCTCCTCATCAAAGACAACCCAGATGAAGCCCGTGAGCCGACCGCTGGAACATTCTTGTCTGTATGCCATCATTTCCCAGAAGGTATCCAAGCTCTTCACGCTCTTCCATTGTCCAGTAGTCCTGATTTGCTTCGACTTGCCCGCTTCTTCATCCAGCTCGTCTCGAAATCGGGATTTCGGGTCGTCGGGGAACCGGGGGATAAGGCATCGTGCGGGTACCCAATCGTACTCCTTGGTGTAATGCGAGATCTTCTCGAGAGCGTGACCCAGGACCCAATTCGTCACGCTCTTTGGGGTCTTGGGCAGGAAAGCCTTGGTTTCGTAATTGTCGAGTCCCGGGATGACGAGGTAGCCTTTGACAGTGCCCCAGGGAGCTCCCTTTCCCACGGGAGGGTTCTCCAAAAGAGGGTCCAGGACTTTGCACCACCATTTCACTAGTCCTCTGTCATCGAGCACATGCTTGCCACTGTACTCGACAGAACCAGGGAAGAGGTATTGGTCTTGAGCCCGCGCGAAGAGACTAACAATGGATTGAATGCCCTTGCGCCTGCGCTGCTCGACCAGGTACGAAACAAAGGCACTGCTAATCTCTTTGATTGGCGATGAGGTGCCTTTGGGAAGGTTAAGAAGCTTCAAGTAGCCAGTTGAATCGGCTTTGGCAACGAAGAACGTGCTCGAGTATGCAGTCGTGTAGATGTAGACCTCTAGCGCGAGGACAAGAACTTGCTTCGAGACAATTTCCTTTGCTTCAAGTGCAGCGTCGGTAGTGCTTAAGGAAATATCGATGGATATTGCAAGGAAATGCTTTTCGCAAAAGGTCTTGTCTTCTCGTTCTTCAGGAGGAGCTGAGTAGAGGGCGTCCGTCTTGGTCGGAGGAGTTGAGAGGTGGTAGATGCCAAAGCGGTAGCCCTTGGGCAGAACAGCGGACAGTTTCTCAAGAAGAAGTGCACTGCTTTGGGCGGTGGTCTTGGTTCGGCTTGGAGTCGCCATGGTGATTAGCTTGGGATGGAAGCTTTTCTGTTGGGAATTGGTTCTCCCGAAGAGACTGTCATGTCATGGTTGTCAATTGACGAAAAGGCTGAAAGGAATTGAACTTGAGGGGTTGGTCAAGCAGGCTGAGCAAGCTGCAGGACCGTCCCTTCCCCTTCCCTTCCTTTGAGGGACGCGTCGCAGCTCTTCACATGCGTGTCAGAAATAAGTGGAGAAACGCGTTGGCTTTAATTGAAAGGAAGCTGCACGCATTACCTAAGCCAGGGAATAAGGTACGTTCTCACGTTGGGTAAGAGGACCGTGCTTAGCTCAGAAAGCCACTAGGTCCCATATCGACTAGCGCCGGTCGCTGCATGATCCGCCTTCCGCGCGATGCCACGTGACGTCGAGAAATTGTTCCGAGCGCCCATCGCGAAAAAGTTCCCAGCATCAGGAGCTCTAGCTATACGACGGTACGCCCACACCGAAATCCGCACCACACCGTCGTCCCTCCCTCGCCGACCGCCCCCAATGGCAACCAACGGCTCCCGGTCAGCATATAGCCTCACGAGGCAAGCCGCGAGGCATTGCCAATCGGCGGCAAACTCACGAGTCGTCTCTCCTATCCAATGCCTCTCACGATCCTTTGCGACGACCAGCTCCCGAAAGGAGGCCGAGGCGGAGAGCAAAATCAACCAACTGTCACGGAAAACCGCAGAGGCTGAGAGGCCCGACGAGATCAGACAGCGCCCGAGATGGTCATACACTCCCGAGGGAATGAAGGCACCCTTCTCGCCTCATATCACCAAGAACCCGGCGCGCAGTGTTTGGAAAGTCAACGAGGATCCCAAGAAGCTGGATCAGATGTACGTGAAACTTTTGGGCAGAGATGGAGACAAGATGCTGCCGGATGAGACCAAATGGCTGGCGGTCACGCACAAGAGTTTCGACCAGGGTCGCCGAGGATTCAACGATAAGCTGGCATACTTGGGTAAGGACACACGGCATTGCTCCCAATCAAGCTTCACTTGCGACAATTGCGTGCGGGAAAAAAGGAATAAAGGCACACGAAGCTGACTCGAGCCATTGGGCAACGTATTGCAGGTAGACAGGCGGTTATTCTCGAGACCACGAACCGCATAGTGACGGGGACCGACCCATTGAAGAAGGCAATCGTTCCGGAAAAGTCGTACCAGCGAACACCCTTTGAGCACCCGGCTCTCACGAGAGTCGACAACCTCAACGCCGAGCAACCCCAGAAGATCGTTACGAAAGAAAAGGTCGAGGCGCTGGCGCTCGCTGCCGGTCTCGACAAAGTTTTGCGATGGAAGCCGGCAAAGGTAAGCCCAAAACTCACAGCTCCCTTCCTCCGTCTCATCAGGCCCCCCTCAGGAGACAACGACACCCTCTCCTGGCTCTTTTTCTTTCTAACAATTGTCGTCTCCAGCCCGAAAACCTTTCTGGTTCTGGCCAGCAAATTGTTCTCAACTCGGCAGTCTTTGCTATCGTAGGAGCCATCACCCTGCAGCACGGCGCCGAAGTGGCAGGTAGAGTCATCAGGGACAGAATATTGAGGCCGCTCTCGGCGAACCGGTAAAGCCGCTAGAAGAGAGACGTCTGTTGTATCATAGGTGTAAAACATTTGACAAAAAGGACATCAATCCCAGCTGCGACGCAAGAGAGGCAGCGGAAGCAATATTTTCCTCGTTTTCCCGCAGTCATGACGCTGTGCTGTCGCCGGACCGCGCACAACAAATGTAACAAAAGGATCAGAGATGAACGAATATAGAAGTATATCCCAATGTGGAAGAAGCTTTGCCACTCAACTTACTTTGGGTTCCTTGATAGGACCCGTGGTCAGGTGCATGACATGGGAAATGGCGCAGTCCGGAGGCTGCCAGGCGAGCCTAATGACCCATCCGTCGGTTGTCGAGTGAAGGGCCCAGGCGAGGTCTCCATCGCGGATACGGGTAGTCATTTCTATCGTGACGAGGTTATTCACGACCGATTGGTCGACTCCTTTGCCAAAGACCAGCGCCTTTCGAACCATACTGTTGTTCGGGGTCTTTGCGGCCATGCCGGATGAGGCACGGTGCCAGTCAAATGTGTGAGACCCAGAGCCAGAGTCACGTAAACTAGCGAGACCAACATCGCCGGCCACAGCGTGTACATAGCCCTCGCCGAGTAGACGGGTTATCTCAGACGTGGATCTCGTGCAGAGGACAAAGGTTTCGAGGCAGGCAAAGGATTCATTCAGGGTAGCCATGCCAAACCCTGGATCTGGATCAACCTGCCAGATGCTCTGGGGCCAGTCATTCGATCCGTAGTGCGCGACCCCTCTGCCCAATGGATCGTGGGCGAGCAGGTCGCTGGCAAGGATGGGCATAGTGAGAGACCTGGTGGCGCCCTGGTAGAGCACGAGGTCCCAGTCGGGGTTGATGTAGATCCGGTCCCACGCCGGGTTTCTATGCTTCAGATCCGGGAACCCGTGGCTGTCGGGCGCCAATGACCTCATCGGCAACCGAATCCTGAAGAAGGACACGGCTTCGTGGCGTGACTCGTCGCACACGCGAAAGAGCGCCGGGCTCCTGTTTTCGCAGCACCAGTTTGCGTTGCACGCCATGTTGCCCAGCTCGTTGCCGGAGGCCTGGACGCCCGAGCCGTCCGGTACGCCTCTGATCACGACGATGCGTGGCCGTTCCAGGTGCATGCGCCAGATCTTGCGTCGTAGCTCATAAGGCAGGTCTGGGAAGAGATGAAAGACTAAATCTCGTTCGTAACCGTAGCTGCTGCGGCTCCTGTTGGGTATCAGCGATGCTGTATCCGCAGCTGTGGTCGTCGTAGTCGTCGTCGGCCCGCTTCCCGAAGCGGCAACCCAGGTCCGTAGGTCGAAACCTTCACACGCCTCTAAATTCTTCCAGGGTGTCGAGGGCGTTTTCCGGACGGCGGGCGGAGCATGGATGTCCGTGGTTCGGAGGCCCCCATTTTGGTGCTCGGCCTCAAACACCTCGGCGTCATGCTCGTCTTCAGCCTGGGGAGGCAGAGGCTGGCGTGATGTTGACCGAACTGGTAAATCCATCGCCTGATGTGGCGGGGGCAGACGCCGTTGAGTATGATAGACTGCCAGCGTCAACGGCGTTCAGGGTCGGCGTTATTGGGTCCGCGGGATCAAAGTGTCAGACAGACGCTAAGTTTCTGAAAAGTTCGGGGGACGACGCTAGCGATAGCTCAGACGACCTCTGAGCTAAGGTAGAGTGCTTCACTGCGCAATGGAAGATGCCGATGAGCGATAGGATCAATTGTATCAAGTTGAAAATGAGTGTATCCGTACAGCCTCAGTCTCCAGTCTGTATTGTGGTGTAGTCTCAAGTGTGGGGTGGGAGGCAAAGGCACTGGAAGGGGAAATAAGGGACGACGTGTGTCTGACAGTTGGAGAAGGTTCCACGACAGTGGAAATGCGTGATGCGTTTGGGCTTCACAATACGAACGCGGACACGATGAGGTGGTTCCCCTTTTGAGTTGAAGAGACGGGGATGATGCGAGTTGTCGATGAGTTAATAATCAGTGCCACCTCGTTCTAGAAGGGAACCTCTGCGGTCAACCGGCTGACTAAACTTCCTCTAGAGGCACCGTACTCGGCTCTGTCTTTTGTAGCAAAAGACCCCTTTGCAGGGAGTTACCGCTTTTGGAAATGGTTTGCGGGCAGTTTGCGAGAGCTGATGGGAGAGATTCTACCGCAAGCCGGGGGCAACCAGGAAGAGGCCCAGCTGACATGTCTGGCAGTTGCATCTTAGCGCCTGAATGACGCTGTGACCCGCCAATGTCCAAGTCATTCCTCGTTGTTCATGAGTTGTGTCTGCTGGTTTCCCCTGTCAGATTGTGTCAGATCCCATCAAGTACTCACACACAGACTCGACACACAAGCATGTGTCTGCCCGGCACCATCTTCATCGCCACGGCGGGAACCGTTATGATGTGCTACATGGGTCCCTTGTCCAGGCTTTAACCTCCTCTTTGGTCGTCTTGGAACGATTGCAAACAGCCTTAATCGCCATTAGGTACTCTCAGCCGGGCTACGGCTACAGTCTACAGATGATGGGCGTGGCCATGAGCCAATCACTGAAGAGTCTTTGCAACTTCACACAACCATGTGAAACTTGCAAACACCAGCATCTTCAACTGACAACCTGCCTCTCCATTGTCTGTGGCTCCCATCTCAAACTCTGCTCATCCCCTTTTTGCCCTCCCTGGCGCGACGCTACTAATTACAACGTCAATTCACTAGTACCAAGTATCCTAATGAACGACTTGCCCTATTGAGCCCGTATCTCGTATACGCATCCCTTCTCTAGTTCGCATCGCTCCAAACTACTCAGGACAAGCTTCATTGTCTCACACGCGGCCCTTGTCGGTACTCGGACGCATCAACACCATGTTACAACAGCATAGCCCTCGAGGTCGATCCAATTGAACACGACTCTCTTTTGACTTTGTTTGACACAAGCCTATGGCTTACTGTAACTTCCAGAGAAACGCTCTTGGCTTCGACCCGTGCGCTCTTAAGCCTGTAAATGACAGAACTTTCGCGGCTGTAGGCTATACCCCAGCTTCTCCCCGATGATGACTGGAAATTCTATAGATGAATCTGCCACTTGGACGATGCGTGAAGCAAAAGGCCTGATTGAAGTCGTGAGACCCGGGGCCGTGGCTCCAACTCTGCCACTCACTTCAATGATTCGGCCCCGGCTAGACATGTCTGGGATTCTCGCAAGGAGCTTCCCACCTTTCCATGTTCCACTCCAGTCCACCCCGGTGCGGACCATATCAGGGTCTGAGTGGAGCGGAATCCCGCCGCATATGGCAAGTGGCATCTCGACGTACCCTGAGGAGAGATCGACGCTCCATGTTTTAGGCTCGAGGGGATCATGGTCATCGGGGCTTCTTGTATAGATAAGTCCCTATCCGTCTCCAGATGTTTCTACTAGATTTCCGTGGCTTGTTTACCCATCTGGTCATCATCCTCATAGGTGCTGGTTCAAGAAACACATCTTCGTTCCCTTCGTACACGACTGCTGGCAGCCCTTTTTCTTTCTAGTTGACTGCTTTTGATACCCTATTCTGTTTCTATTAATGCCACGGTAAATTCCTTTTCGCGCCTATTAAGAAAAGTCCATTACTTCACATCATCATGGACATGTACGACAAAATATCATCACCTGAGGATGTTACGGAGAGACCCCAGGCTCCTCCCCCTCCACCAGCCCCAAGGCATCAGAGACTAACAACCTTTTGCATCGGGTTCTTGATGATATTCTCCATCTTCAGTGTTGGCAGAGAGGTCAAAGACTACTTCTACCAAGAACCTACCCTCAGCAGCCGATCGATAGCGAAACGAGAAATGGGTTCCTGGGGCCAGGCCATCGACGCTATCGTAACCCCAGATACCGTTGAATCTATCGGTAACGACCCAAGGCTAAGAAGGACATTGGTGTCTGTGGTCGATTATACCTTTGACCTCACAGATCAACTAGTCGCCCGCTTTGAATCCCCTCAACTCCAGGAGACAAAAGAAGCATTGCAAGAGTACAAGGAGCAGATCAGGAGGAGCCTCGAAGGTCTGAGGGACGGCGAAGAAAGCTCAAGTCAACACCACAGACGACAGCTGCCAAGTCTTGGGGAACTCTTTGGAGCGGCCGTCTCTGGAGGTAAAGCCGATGGTGGTAGTGATGGAGGAGGAGGCGGTGGACTTCCAAACCCGTTCAACCTCCCACTCCCTGGGGCACCGAGTGGTTCTCCTGGCGGCGCTCCCGGAGGGGGTACTGGCCCTCTAGGCCTCCCAGGTCTCCCAACTCCAGGAGGCGGTGGTGCTGATGGAGGCGGGATGTCAGCTGGCATACTCAGCGGCCTGCTCCAACCCCTAAAAGACGGTCTTAGCAACGTTGGGAACCAACTTGTCGCCAACCTCAACGGTCCAGGCATGTTCCTCGGCATTGGCGTCGGAGCCGGAGCGGCTCAGGGGCTCAACCTGTCTACACAAGCAAAGACGATGGAGGTGGCAGCAAAGGTTGCCGCAGACAACAAGATGGAAGCCACCGGTCTCAACCCAGCCATCCAGAACCTGGGCGTGGGACTGACTTCCACCCTCATTGGCGCCATCGACTTCAACAGCCTAGGCGGCAATCTCACAAACCAGCTGCAACCCATCGCCCTGTCTCTCGCAACAGGTCTCGGAAACGGCACAGTCGCAGGCCTGAAGTTGAACGCCAACGCCGCGAACCTCGAGCCCGTAAACGATTCGTCCATCCCCAACGTGATCGGTACCTTTGGGTTCGGTCTCACAAAGACCGTGACGGCCAACCTCGACATCAACCAGCTCTTCAACTCGGCCAACAACCCCAACACCACAAAGCAAATCATGCGAATCCTACCGGCCGCGGCTTCGGGCTTCGGCAAGGGTTTGGGCCAAGGAGCGACAGTAGGATTGGGCCTACAGCCAGACACCGCGGTACCGATGCAACAGATGCCTGACGACCAGATCGACTTTGGTGGTATCTCGCAGACCTTCGCCAAGGGTCTGACGAGCAGCTTCCTCCAGAATGGTACCGCGACCGAGTTGCTCAACAAGGTGGGTGGGTCGATGAACATGAACCAGAACGGCGGAGGGATTCCGGCGACCATCAAGTTCAACGGCATGGACATACAAGTCAGCAAAGTCGCACAGGGCTTCGCTCGCGGATTCCTCCAGGGTGCGGGTGATGCGATCCAGGGCATGGGCGGCGTGCAGTCTCTCTTCGAGGGTAACGCAACCATGCCCACCGGCGCGATGCCCGATGCCAAGCTCCAGTTTGACGACTCGCTCGGCGGAGCTGCCAGTGGTTTTGGAGTCGGGATCGGTGGGCAGGGTGTTCTCGTCGCGTATGGACTGGCTAGCAAGCCGCGAGGAAACACTCAGCCTGCCGCGAATGCGCCGGCGGCACCGGCTGCTAGCACGCCCGCCCAACGCCGAGATGTCGAACTGGTCTCGAGACAGGATCCCCCGCCGGTCGTCTCCGTCAACACCACCGAGGGGTTCAACCTGTCCGTCGTGATCAACGCGCAGACCATTTCGATGGCTGCTCAAGCCGGTGTCAACGCCCTTACCTGTCAAGGCGTGGGTGGTTTGGGCCTCATTGGCTTTGGATTGATCCGCAGCAAGACCATCGCATTGGATTCCTTCAATAATGGAAACGTGACGAAGACTGCGAAGCAAGTGATTCCGACTGGGATCATCAAGATTTCCAACGAGGGCCATTCGTACGCCATTGACGGACAGGTGATCCGGGACTCTCTTGGAAACTCGATCATCAACGCTGCGAACGGCATCGAAGTCAATGGATTCAAGTTGCCAGGCTGGATCGCCTTCTTGGTTCTTCACAGTAAGTCATGCTCTGGCTGTGACCCCTTGTGACTCAACTAACATTCGCACCTCGCCAGTTCTCTTCGCCATCATCGCCTACATCAACGTCCTTCCCTTGGCCATCGGGCTGGAGCACATGCGCAACCTCCTCCTCCGCATCAACGCCCCTCCAATTCTGCCAAACATCGAAAAATGGAATAACATCATGTGGCTCTTCATCATGGGCCCTTCAGTGGTTGTCGTTCTCGTCTTTGGCATACTCGTGACTGCGAAGTCATCTCACTTTCGCACTGCCCACGGTGTAAGTCTTCCCCTTCACCAATCTTAGTGCAGGAAGCATCGTTTCCTAACCCACATCTCAACAGATCATAAGCCTCTTTACGACGCTGGTCGGTTTGGCAGCCTTCCTGATGCACCTCGCCATCAAGGCCCGCGCACCTCCGGAACTCCCAAACACCTCCCGCTCCGGCTCCACGCCACCGGCGCCCCTCCTCAGCCTCCCCAATATCCGCGTCATGGTCAATCAGCTCTTCCTGATTCTCTCTTTTGCCTCTGTCATCACTGGATTTGCCGATCTCAGCTCCGTGGCCCTATGCTTTACGCAAGTTGTTCCTTTCGATCTGGCGCTGGTCATTGGGTTTAGTCTGTCTACGGTCTTCGTCCTGGGATCCACCGTCTCGGGACTCGACATTGCGCTTACTGTTCGGGACATTTTGAGGCACAGGAAGGCCCTGAAAGGTGGCGATAAGGCGAATACCGCCGCAAGTGACACGGAGAGAGGCGGTGTCATGCAGGGCAAGATTTTGCAGCCAACAATGGTGGACGAGAAGGGCGCATTTGCATAGCTGCTCGTGTTTTGCTTGTGTGAGCCTCAGAGACTTTGAGCTGTGCTCAGTCTTTCTTGTTTCGTTCTTGTATGCTCACTTTGTACTGTATATAACGCACCGGCGCATGGTCTTGTGGACGGGGAAAATTGCGGAACTTTGGACGGGATCATGAGTAGGAGTACGGTTTGGGATGGATCGAGACTGCATGAGGATCACACGGACTCTGACATGACGGATATGACCACAGCGGAGATACTCCTGACGACTCTAGTGCTGCGGAAAACGGGGCGGCCTTGACTCTCATTATACCCAAGCCTGCTTCAGGAGGCAGGTTTTGAATTTCATACCCAATTGGCCGATTCAGAATATCTTGCTTCTTTCGCTTGGTGAAGGGACACTGGCATATCTATCGCAGAATATGTTTTCAAAACTCTAAACTCATCTCTTCTGGTATTTTGGTAAATCTCCCTTTGCCCGCACCTTGCTGTTGTTGGGTACTTTTGACACAGCTCTTGTTCTATTCGAATACTCCTCTGTCAAGAGTCAACTCATACTCTCTCGCTCGCCACTCGTCAACTCAGTCGTCATCCCATAAATGCCAGCTGCTACTAGGCCTTACATCAAGCACCGACCTCCTCTTCTTCCGCGGTCCCGCAACCTCACGGCCGTTACTCAAAAAGAACTCCTCCGTCTCGCAACCGGGTATCTGCCTCACCATCCCCAGCCCAGCGAGATCCGTCTTTGTGCACTTCATCCTCAGATGCCGGAAATACTTGCGGTAAAACATCCTCTGCATGACCAGATTTTCAGCCACGTTCTTAGGCAAATAGTCTCCAAGCTGCGTCCGCAACACCTCCAGCGCCGTGCGCTGGTTGATCGCATCGGGGGGCTCGTAGTCGTTGCTCAAGAGCAGCCGCGGCACATCGCGGTAGAACGCGTTCTTGGCCGGGATGCCGCTGGTAAGGTAGCCCTCGTGAATCATCCACACCGGGAACCTCGCCGCCGCGCGATCGTCCATCAGCTGGATCGCTTCCGTGTAGGATTCCAGGTTTGCCAAGCTCTCTGCAAGCGGTGCACATCCCGGAACGGGCGTCAGGTCCCACGTCTCCGGCCCGCCCCTGTCGCGGGTGCCGAAATGTCGGATCCCTACGCCGAGCGGGTCGAATGCGAGACAGTCGCTCAGGAATATGTCGAGGGGTATCTCGCTGCTCCAGGGGAACGTGAAGATGACGGTGTCAAAGTCCGGGTTGATGATGACGGGCCAGGCGATCTTGTTGGTTGGGTGCATCGGTAGCTGAACGCGGTAAAATGCGCGTGTCTCGGCGCGGCATTCCCTGTTTACCCACATCAGGGCCGGGAGCGTGTTGTCTGCGCTCCATGCAATGTTGGAGGCTAGGTTTCCGAGCGCGTTTGGCGCGAAATGGATCTTTTTCAAGTCGTTCATGCATCGAATCTCTACGATGCGCGGTCGTTCGAGATAGAAGCGCAGGATCTTGGACCGAAGCTCCGGTGGTAGGCGGGCGAAGGGATGGAATGCAGTGAGGGGTCCGGGGGTCTCGGCAGAGCAGCAGGGTGCCACTTGCTGGGCTACAGGAAGCTCAAAGGAAATCTGCGATGGCGCAGCTGTTGGCGGTGGACCAGGAGGAGGGTGTGTGATTGTCCAAGGACCATACGGGACCCCGGACCGGAACTGGAACCGGTCCTCGGGCTTGACCGGCGTCGGGGGCCGATGAAGGTCAACATGGCGGCGCTGTCCGCACGTGGGACACGGCGCGGAGGATGAAGGGAAGTTTCCGATGGAAGCACCGACACTCACACTGAGGGAAGTGGACGAGGATGACGACGAACTCGAGGGTACGGTGGTGGTCTGAGCGGTGGTTGATGTCGCGGGCGAGTGCGAGGCGGAGGTGGCAGCGGTTGAGGAGGAGAGGCCGGAGTCCGTCACGGCATCTGACTCGCTCGGGTGCGCAAGCGTTCCTGAATGCCGTAGCGTGCGACTTTGGCTGCTGCGAACATGGTGGTGGTTGTGATTGCGTGTTGCGGTTTGAGTGCCTCTCTCAACGCTTTGGTCCGTCTCCCCTCCTACATTTGGTGGTGGCGGTGGTACTGCTGATGATGTTGCTGCTGCTGCTCGCGGCGAATTCTTGCGTGGCCGAATACGAACAGAGAGACCCTTCAGCCAAATCTTCTTCCATTTCTTCCTCAGTTGCTGCTGCTGGTCGCCATCCTGGTTCTGGTCTTTGGTCCGGAGCTGGGATGTGACTCCGTTCAAGTTGCTGTTTGCGTCGGGCGCCATGGCGGGGTGAGTCGGGCGAGGAGCCCTCGTCCCGGTTGAAGCGTCCTCCCGTCGGTGTTCCCTCGTATTCCCGAACCGCCAATGATGGCCCTCTTTTGGTGCTGTGAGAACAGCGATAAAGCGTGACAGCTTCGCCGGTGATGAAGTTGGATTCTGCTTTTCAGCGACTTGTTGAGAATCCAGGTGGTGAATGCCGTAGTCGCTGCTTATGCGCTGTGCTGATGCTGCCGCCGATGGCTGTTGTGAGGCTGGATGAGAGAAGTGGGGTTCCTTTGGGTAAGTTGAGGGGGAAGAAGAGCTAGAAAGCGAGAATCGGGTGGTAAAAGGATGACGGGGAGGAGACGCGGTAGTAGTGCGGGTGGGAGACGCGGGGGAGGAGGAGGACATGTTGGTCAAGTTAAAGTTCATCCATGAGCCACGGCCGCGTCTGGAAAGGTCAATGTTCAGTCACGTCGTAAGGTGGTGTCGGTGTGTAGCCGATGTGATGTGATGGTCAATGGTCGTCTTCGGAACAGCTTGCTCGCACGCTCTCAGGCACAGAACAGAACATGTTCATCGGTTATGGAACTCAACAGCTTCAGTGCTCACGGCTCAGGTCACAGGAATGCGCTGGGCGGTTATGAAGAGTCAGGCTGACGGGTATGTGACAGAAGAACTGGGCAGGATTCGAAGAAGGAAGACAGGCACAGACACAGCAAGGAATTGGCTTTGCGACATGCAGGCATGACCGTCCGAGATGCGGTGCGATCACTGCAGTACCTACCGGTTCGTTCTGTGGCCTCTTCCCACATTGTGGTTCCTTGGCCTGACGGTTGTTTGGTTGCAGGCCGTGGCCAGCTGAGGGGGAACGCGCACTGAGACAAGCTTTTGTTGGAAACGGAGAAGGGGGATGTTTGGGACTGCAACCAACCAGAGACCCAGTCAGCTCTTTGCAGTCAGCTCTTCCAAGTTCCCAGCCTCCCTCAGCTTGATCATTGATGACAACTCAAGGCTTAAGTTAATCCATTAACCAAGTAGCTAACAGTTCACCTGTCAGCCTGCCAAGTCTTGCTAGTATACTTTAGTCAAATAAAGCCCCTTCCAATAGCGTTCGGTATCTGCCGCAAGCTGCTTCTTCCATTTGATTTACCCATCTATTCTTACCTGAGCGTCTCCAAAGGAATCGAGAGAGTACGGGCCATCTGTGCCCGATCTCAACCTTGGAACGCCGTTGCAGCGCCCGCCTGGACCTCCCACGTGCTGAAACGTGCAAAGGGGGCGGATGCGACGTTTGGCCGGAAGAATGACGCCGACGCCTACATCTTTTTGCCTCGAGACTTTGCGGTGGTGAGAATAATATATATCCTACTGCTGTCTGTACATAAAATGGATAAATGGCCATGTGCACGCTTGCAGCGCCGACCGCTGCAGACACAAATGTCAAGAGCAGCATCTCACCTGCATGAGCACGATCGAACATGCAGATACCAGAACATGCGAGTGGCAGTAGCCGGATGTTTGCCGTCAAAGAACTCGAAGTTTTGGTCTTCTTGCCATTAAATTGCCGAATCAAGCCCCGAGCGACCGGGCATCCGGGCCCGTGTGGACCCCCGATATTGCAGCCGGAAATGGGGCCGGGATCGGAGCCGACCACCGAAGGAAAAGACGAGCGCACGCGACTTACATGCTGACTTATTAAGATAGATACGCAACCAGGATGAGCTCTGATTCCACAAATAAACCTCAGGCAGTAACAGCCAAAGATTCACTTCTCAGTGTCGAAGTATGTCATGTTGCCTAGAAACACTCCGGTTTTAGATGAGTCGTTGTTAGCTTCTAAGCTATCCATAAGTCATAGGCGGGGCCGATTTCACAGGATGGGGCAAAGTATTTTATGTGGCGAAACACACGCTTTATTATCTATATCGTCAAATCGTTTGTCAAAGGTCCATCCATAGCCGAGCAGAGAGATCCGAAGATGCTCCCAAAAACCGCTAGGCCACTATCGAAGAAAACCACTACTCCTACCACAAACCACCACTGATAACCATTAACAGACCCATAGTAGAGTCAAGAGAAGAGAAGATCCATCCATGCTCAGACGAGTCCCTTACAGAAGGACAGCGGCAGCAAGAACGCTGAAGGCAAGAGCGCCGAAGCTGGCAGCGAACTTGCTGGTGCCGGCCGTGACGACAGGGGGCTTAGCAGTGGCAGTGCCGGTGGGGTTGCCGCCCGCGGGGGGAGCAGCAGAGTTGGCCGGGGGAGCTCCAGCAGGAGGAGCACCGGCGGGAGGGGCACCGGCAGGGGGAGTGCCAGCAGGGGGGGCACCGGCAGGAGGAGTACCAGCAGGAGGAGCACCGGCAGGAGGAGCACCAGCGGGAGGAGCACCAGCGGGAGGAGCACCAGCGGGAGGAGAGCCGGCCGGGGGAGCACCAGCGGGGGGAGCGCCGGTGGCAGGGGGGTTGGCGGCGGGCTTGGTCTCGGTGGCCGGGACGTAGGGAGTCTTGGTGACCGGGGGCTGGGGGATGACAATGGTGCTGCAGGTGGTGCCATCGCAGCCAACAGTGGTGACGGGAGGAACGGGGATGACAACCTTGCAGGAGTCGCCGGAGCAAGGAGGCTGGGGAACGGGGCAGGAGCCGTTGCAGCCCTTGACCTCGATGTACTTGTCGTTCTTGTACTCGTACTTCTTGTTGGCATCGGCGTACGGGCAGGACTCGAAGACGCAGGAGTTGTCCTTGCAGACGTACTTCTTGTTGCACTCATCACCGGAGCAGGACTCGACCTTGCAGACGTTGCCGTAGCAGACAATCTTCTCGGAGTCGAAGTCGGATCCCTTGATGACATAGTCGCACTTGCCGGAGACACACTTGATCTTGCGGCCGCAGTCGTATCCGGAGCAGACCTCAGGGTGCCAGGTGCCATCAACCCAGACGAGACGGCGCTGGCAGTCGGCACCGTAGCAGGGGTAGTCGAAACCGCAGTAGTCACCGTAGGCAACGATCTTCTTGTAGCAGTCATCACCGTAGCAGGGAACGCCGAAGCACTTGCCGTTGGAGCACGGGTTGGGAGTGGGCTTGTAGCAGAAGGGACCCTGGCAGTCCTGGCACAGAGGGCAGTAGGTGGTGGTGACAGTGGTGACGCCGGTGGAAGCGGTACCGTCGATGGTGGCAGTGGTGGTGGCAGTGAAGGTGGTGGTGACGGTGGCAGTGGTGGTGACATCGATACCGCCATCAACACGGATGTAGATGGTCAACAGGATCTCGGCGGAGATGAGCTGGCGCTTCAGGGATCCGCTGGTGTTGCGGCCACCACAGCGCTCGCCAGAGTTGCCAGGGCAAGCGATGTTGCACCTATCCTCAGAGACACGGGTGGCAGTGGCATCGCTGACGATGTCACCGCAGAAGCAGTCAGAGCCGAACAGACCGGCGTAGCGCTTTCCAGCGGGGCAGGAAGCGACGCAAAGCTCGAGGGTCATAGAAGAGGCAGACAGGACCAGGTCGAAGGTAGGGAAACCAGTGGTGGAGCCGAAGCAGCCAAGGAGGGAGAAGTTGCCAACGTTGCTGGGGTTGGGGATGACGGTGGCAGACGGGGTGGCAGACGACGACGAAGTCGAGCTGGTCTCGGTGCCAGTGGCGGTAGCGGTGTCAATCGTAGTCGACTCGTCGGTGGTGATGGGAGGCACCTCGGAGCTGCTGGTGGTGTCAATGGTCGAGACAATGTCGGAAGTGGTGATGGGGACCTCAGTCGTCACAGTGGTGTCCGAGCCAGTGGAGGTGGTCAGACTGCTGATGGTCGTCTGGCCAGTTGAGGTGGTCTGGATGGTGGTCACCGACGTAGAACCCGAGAGGGTTGTGGAGAAGGACGAGGTGGTGAGCGACGAGCTGCGAGTGGTGGAGGTCGTGGTGGTGTTGGGGAACAAGGGAGAAGAACTCTGTCCCATAACCAACTGGCCCATGAGGGCGACGAGAGCCGTGCGACGCATGACTAAGCGAGTGACGAAAGCAAGTAAAAGAATGACTAGACCTCGGGTCGTAAACGAGTGAAACGAGGTAAAGAGAGAGGAAGAGAGGAGCTAAGGATGCGGAGTGTAATGATGATGAGGGTGAGGAGGGAAAGGAAAGTTGGACAGAAGCTGGAGATTCTTGTCTTTCTTATACCTTCTGGAAACTCCCTTTGCTTCCTTCATGTCAGGCAAATATTCATCTCATCGTAAACGATGTCTCTGGCGTCTCTGGCAGCTTCAGTCTGCCCATGGGCCATGCCTCTCTCCCTTGCCATGGGGCATTGTCTCCTGAGTGACAAGATGAGTTTGCATGCCTTGAGCCAACACAGAGTTTCCTACAGCAAGCGCCACCAAACTCAGTCTCCGTGTCTCGTTTTTTCCATTCTTCCGCTCTCGTGTCTCGTTCCTTGTCGTTCGTGTTGAGTTTAGTCAGGAGGTTAGGAATGGATCACCTCGGTCAGGAACTCATCAGTTGGCAATGTCTCACCTTCTCCGCAATCCAACGAGGGAGACCGCCTCAACAAGGGACCAATCAATAGGTCCGACGAAGGAAAGGAGAAAAACAAAAACCAACGTCGCTAAATTTCAATAAGCGTGCATTCCCGTCCGCTAAGCTTGGAAATTGGGTCTTGTCTGTGGCGTTCCGCCCGGCGCCCTCCCGAGCTTTCTCGTTGACGACAATGAACATTTTCGGTATCCCTGGGCCAGATCTTACCACCTGGAATCTGCCAAATTGCCCGTATCCATTCTCAGTCTCGGGCACCCGACCTCCTTTTGTCGCACCGGCCCTGCTCCGGCGTCTCCAGTCATGTCCCCAAAACCGATATGGCCCTGTCTATCACCATGCGGCTCTCGATCTTCCGATCCATTGGAACCAACCGCCGGTCAGCGAGTCATACATTGGATTTGATGGTCTCGGCCCGTTGAGTGTATCAAGTGGAGACGGAGCCCGCAGCGGCAAAATGCACGATATCATCCCTCGCTGGTGCATTCTTTCTTATTCTCGGCACTAAATGGGGCAGAGAGGGAACATGACGGCATTAGTTCTCCCCAAACAGACTTAAACTTACGAGATGAGAGAAGCCTGTTGTTGTCCCTGCATAAGCGAGCCATTCTAAAGGCTGGTTGCCCTCGTGACTACCCCACACTCTGTCCCTCGTTGAGCCAACCTTAGATTCCGGATGCAGGCCATTGAATGTCTGGATAATTGTGAATAGCGGAAGTGACATATTTGAGATTCCAGGAAAGCTCATTTCGCTCGCATCCATTGTTAGTCCCCAGTGTTTGCAATGGATTGTGGATGCCTCGACATCCACATTGTCAGCATCTCAACGAATGCAAGGCATAAGACAAGAGTAGATTCAGGCCAGGGACAAATGGAGTATGCTCGAGTCAACTCCTCTCACACAAGACGGAGTGTCTTTGCATCATGATTTGATCGCCTCGTAATACCGGTGAAGAGTGAGAACTTGACGGTCCACGTCCAGACCTTTTGGTGCATGCAGTTGACGCTTGGCACCTGCGAACCCGAGCCCGGCCTGGAAGACAACAATATCCACTCAGATACATCAAGCCTATCACAGGTGCAAGTCTGGGAATTCCTTTCAAATGGCTGGAAGGTCGGTAGGTCGAATATGAGAGTTATACGTAATAATCATGATTTTCTTATTGCTCCTTGGTTTCATCGACATAGCCGTTGTTTTGGTCATTCCTCTTGAGAGCCATAAGTGACCCCTCAACACTCTTATGTTAGATATCACGGGAGTTGTGTGGATATCCTAGAATCGACATCATTGCTGGAAATTTTCAGCGAATGTTGCTCGTGGGAATAGGATTGGAGAGGAAGTAGTAAGGTGTAGGAAGCCTAAGTTTGCCGTTCCCTGTTCTCCGTCATGATCTTTGAAAAACATCAATCGATTATGTGAAGTCGTGCGAGGTACATCAGTTCAGAAATCGCCGGGGTTTGACTAGGGCGTAATCAAGATCCAGCCTTCCCTTCAGGTCCGCTTGTTGCCGGCATAAAATGGACTTATGTAAAGTCCTTAGTTCTTATTCATTTGCAAACTACATACTGGCAGCAACGTGAATCAATATGCAGTTCATGATGAAGTGATAGAATGAAATATTTTGGAAACCTGAGTATTTGTTGGTGACATGAAGAATTACGCTCACCTAAACCATCGCGTTTGTCTGCTACTGCGTGCACCTGATAGAGAATGATGTCACTCAGCCCTGTTAACAAGGCCATAATCACGAAGGCTTCTGCTGGAATCCGACCATGAAGTCGATGGTGGAAGATCGAATATGTTGAGAGTACCCTCTTGACTGAGTCCTTATATCGGTGAAGCTTGAATTAGAAGAAATTAGTTGAAGCAGCTGTTAGTTTAAGAAGGTTGTCTAATTGTGCCAAGATTGAATCCATTATTTCATTTCTTGTAGACAAGTAACTCAGGGTACACGTAGGAATAGTCATATGTATAATCTAGATTATCAAAGCCTGTAAGTTGAATCTAGACGAGAGTTATTGTCGATTATTGTCCTGATGTGGTAATTTTAGGTGTTAGAATCAGTAATATATATGCTTGAGACGTATTAATACTAGACTTCTGGGGTGTTGTTCCCCTACCTTACTAATCTTACAACGTTCGAGGATTTTCATGTGGGTGTAGATGGCAACTGCGAGCAAAGTTTTGGGGCGTTTCATCGAAATGTCGAAGAGATTCTGAAAAAGACCAGAGTCGAGACCCTCTGATGCACTCAATCGAATGAATATGAATCCGAGGCCGATTCCTATCTCAAATCCATGTTGGTCATTGAGTAAAGTAGCCAGATCCTGGAGTCACATATCATGGCCTAAAGTGATCCGAGACTATCGAAGGACGCCATGACGTCTTAAAACAAACCAGTCAAGGAATAATAGCTTCTCAAAGAATGTATTATGGAAAATCTATGCCCGAACATGGCAAGGCTGAAGAGCTTTATGGTTTCAACCTTTGAATATAACCTCATTATATAAGATCGGGTGCTTATCTTCTCGTCAACGAAGCCACGCATAGTAAATGCTGTTTAGATTATCAAAGCCTGATGTTTGTATCGGCTCGAACAGCCTTCGAGTGAGTCCATAACCTGAGTATTATTTAGTTGATGTCTTAAGGATATTCTGGGTGACCATTCTGATCTTAAAATTGGACATAAATACATATAACCTTTTAATTCACGCAATCACAATCACTCATAACCGATGTTATGTAGCGGTTAGCAACCTCGTCTAGCGACGATATCACAAAGAAGATTGGGTAATGATCATAGCTCGATATCCCTTCTCACCTTCTGATACCTCAACCCTGTACACGCCTTCGCAACATGTATCTCTTGACAAGCCTCAAAGTCACGTGTATTGCCTAATTTGGTAAATGTCGTCCGCGGATCTATGGGCTGACTGTTCGCCTCGTCCCTCCCTTGCTTCTAGCCGAAGCCCCCACCACATTTAAGAAGTTGCCTGAGGGATCACCGCGACTCAAGGGAGACCATTGATACCCAGACATAAATAACAACTCTCGTCCTCAAACCACCTCAATTTAAGCCATACTTACTCATTATGTCCTCGCGACTCTGGCGGTCCAGGCGACTGCGGAATATGCGCTGTCCGTAATATCAGATCGACAGTTGGGTTCTTAAGAGTTCCAATATCATTCGAATGTTTCAGTTTTATCCAATGTTCCCATACAGCTTCAGCCAGACCACTTCTGAAGTCATCGTACATATGGCGATCAATCTCGGCCTCCGTTGAGGCACTCAAACATCTGCGGAAGTATCTCGCATCTGGAGCCGACGACGGGGTAAACAGCATCTCTGGTGTTATTGGGGTGCGATACCAACTGTATTGAGGCAGACAGCTATTTGTTTTGACGTCACAGCCCAGTTGACTAGGCCAATTGCCTTCCAGACTTTTCACAGCAAGATTTATGAGGTCTCAATAGAATTATGCATTCATCGCCTGGTCCATACTGGAAGAGAGAGTTTCAGCTACAAATTGGTGTCGCCTGGGTGTGGTGTTCTGCAACTCGAGCGTCTTTTTACTTCCACTGCATGTGCAGACAAAGAGATCGATACGCCATCAGCAACTACTGGTAAATTGGCAACGGCATGCCGCCCCTTCCTGTAACTGTATGCAGAAACTCCGTAAAATACCGTGTTTTTGACATCGTCCCGATAGAAAATTAATTCACGAGCCCGTGCATGAATTATCTCCTGAACTTTTACTGTATGTCCGAGAACCTCAAAGTATGGTGATCCCATATCCCACTAATATCCTTTCGGTTTTGGAAAGACTTCCTAAATAATTCATTATGGACAAATGCCCGTCTCCGGCCTAAGATTCTTAGTATGTCGTCATCATGAATCAATGAAGAAGTCTTGAAGTAATGAGGGGCTGTTCTGCTCTGGAAAACAAAATATCATATCTACTACCTCGGCGCACCAGAAAGGTCAATGGTTAAAGCATTCAGCCCTTCCTGTCGGGAGCTCATCGTAGCAAAACCATAAAATGTCAATTTCAATGCTCTCTCTTTGAACCGATTCTAAACCAAATCCCATAGTAGATCCAGACTCAGCCGACAACACAATAGACATCACTTGCTTCATTCTTTAGTCTTGATCATCTAGCCCCGCATAAAGTGTTTAGTGGCTTGAATGATGTGCGAAACAGCGACTTGTCGTTATCTCGTATTCTTTATAGCAATTAGCTGTGGCTCTCTGTTAGCCCCTAATATTTTAGCATTGAAGCCTTCAGGTAAGTTCACTCTTCTTGCGTCTCAATAGTGGAATCTGCAGGATTTATCACAGGTTCTAAGGACATGCAAGCATGGGCTGAGCCCTACCCATCGTATAAACGGGCTGGAAGTCTAGAACACCAACGTGCAATTCGCAAAGGGAACAAAAGAGATCATGCAGTAGGTATGATGGAAAAAGAGCTCCAAGTGTCAAAATTGACGATGGGACGATTCTAGCCGTCCTCGTGCCTGGTGCCTGAGTTTTCGGAAATGCACGGTGTGAGCTCCCCATTCCGAAGGTCGAGGCAAGGGGTTGGCTTAGGAATCCCCATGGAGACTTCATGTAATAAAGGGTGTTGCAAGGGAGAATGATTGTGGTTTCCGTCCACTCCCTCAGTTCCAAGCAGAATTTCACGCCTAAATCGAGGCGACTAGTCTTACAGTAGCAGCCCCTTAGACTACTCGAAAATTTGGGCCATGACCCAAGTTGCCAACCACGAACAGCCTCGCCAGCACACCTAGATTCAGTGCATGTGTCGGAGAAGAAAGCAGTGTGATCGATCAGTCAATATATAAGCATGAACACCGCGTCTTTCTCTTTTCTTGAAAGAGTCTTCGTTAATTCATTTGCGAACTCACGTCAAGTGTGATGCCTCTTGTCAGAACATGAACCCATCCAATGTGGCCTCGTCAACCGTCCAACGCCTGAACAACCTGGGCCCAGTCGCCGTCACCATATGCTCCAGGCACGGTGTCGCCATCGAATAGACTAGCGAGCACCACACGATCCGATTGTTCGCCTTCCCAAGGTTGTCTGCCGTGCTGAGCAATAACGTTGTCGAACACGAGAACGTCTCCTTGTTGCCACTTGTGGAGTACTCGGATCTCATCTGTGATCTTCGCTAAGTGTTCTAGATACTTGTCTGGAATTGGCGTGCTGTCACCGTAGAGCTGTTTGGTGACTTCCTTTCTGGTTCCTTGTCCGCCTTGAGAGTTCTTCCAGTAGGCGGCTAATCCGGTGAAGAGCGTCGGAAGTCCCGTGCCTGGCTGAGTACGAACCACGGGTAGCCTATGCGTCAGGATCACGCCGTCGTCTATCCATTCCCATGTTGTATGCTTGCCTCTTCCATATCTAGCAATCTGTGCCTCGATCTTCTCGCGCTTTATCGTCACACTGTCACCGTCCAAGAAGTCTTTTCCCAAAGCCTGTTTTAGGGTTGAGCCTCCTGTATACTGCTTGTCGAACTTGTAGGTCACTCTGCTAAGGATTCCCTTCTCCGTCAGTGCCTGGATGAACTCCGGGATTTCATCCTTGGCTCGTTGAAAGAGCTCCAGTGATGAAGACACAGGAGTCTCGCCCCCTTTCGCGGGCGCCTTGTGATTATAGAAGAAAACGTATTCGGGCGCATGCGGTACCTGGGGTGACTCATTGTGGTTGTAGATGAGAACTTCTTTTGGGCTTTCGTTCGCAGGTGCCACATTTGGTGCCAACAATGGTCTGTCGACTACAATGCCAATGATTTCGTGTGGTTTGTACTCGAAAGCGTGTGCGAACTTGCTGAAATCCTCGGCGCCATGGATTGGCAAATCTCTGAATAAAAGCACGCCATGAATGGCGAGCTTCTTGGTGAGTTCACCCTGTTTCTGAAGAGATTCTACAGCATGGACGACCTCATGCAACTGAACATCTTCGTGTTGACCGGAAGGCCTCAATGCCAGGGGTGTCATAGTGCCGGGGGGATGGGGCTCGCCCAGAAGTCGTTGATTTATCTGGGGTAAATCGTGAAGTTGTTCAAATACGATGGGGGGATTGAGTTGATTGATTGTTTTATGGCCTTCGGTAATATTCGATATGATTGAGGCCGTCATTGTGACTGCGTGCCTTGCGGCAATTGTAGCAGGAAGTACTTGCTTTGATGCCGATGATCGCAATCTAGGACAACGTGCAGATACTAGATATAGGCTGGGTTTGATGGAAGCGTCCGCGACGTAATATTGGCTGGACGAGAACTTATATACTTATCCGAGGAAGCTCTAGCATGTGCTTTGATGCGTTTGAAGCTAAAATCACGTTATTCTGGGCTTCACGCCAATTGGTGAGAGTCGCATCGATATCTCTGCCCCGGTTTTCAATACCCGCGTCCTCCGACAGGATTGGTTCATTGCAGTTGAGGTTGAATGCAGATAGGTCCGCTTAACTTCTCTCCTCCTTATGGACTCAGGGCTCATACAAGCTTGAAACGATATCGCGATATTCCGAATACCGTATTCTAAGCAAGAAAGAACGCAAATGTTTTTGTATGGTGGAGACATGCAATCCTTTTGCTAGCTCCAGGTTGCTAGCATTTAGGCAACTCATCGACGGCGAAAGGGCTACACGCCGGCTCTTTCATATATGATCTACGACGAACAAGTCTTCCCAGCAAGTAAAGAGTCGTATTGACTGCTTCCGACCGTCCCCGATGCGGGATTTGGGTTACCATTCGTAACGCTCAAGAGATTGGTTTAGGACTGTCGATCGGTGCGACGTTGGGACGAAACTTGAGCACGTAATTCGTGACTGTGCAAGCAAATCTCATGCAGTGGGAATTTTACAGAGGCGGATTTGAGTTCTATCTTAAGTCTTTAAGTGAAGTAAATAGTTGCCTGAGGAGTTTCTGGTTTTACACCAACCCATAAAGGTTGGCCCTCCAGCAACTGCAACCATCAAGGTCTTCGAAGAGGGGGCCTTGTCTCGCTGCCGTCAAACCTTTTCAATCCATCAACAAGCATATTCGAGTCAAAATTTGACCATCGTACCAGTGAGCAACTTAGCCAGTCATGTCTGTCGAGGTCGCCAGCCTCCGCCAAGTAGAAATCGAGCCCGGCACCCAGCCGCTGTCTCCGTCGCAACCCATACCGATTCTCAGGAGTACTCTCTTTCAGATACTCATCGTCGGCCTCTGTGCTTTCTGTGCGCCGGGAATATGGAGTGCTATGAATGGACTCGGCGTCGGCGGCTCACAAAGTCCAGATCTGGTCAACGCAGCGAATGCTCTCCTTTACGCCTTTATGACGTTGACTTGCTTCGCTGGTCCGTTCCTTACCAACCTGATTGGATTCCGCTGGACTTTGGCAGTTGGTGCTCTTGGGTATCCCCTCTATGCAGCCGGCCTCTACGTCAACAATCGGACAGGTGGAACGTGGCTCGTCTACTTCGGCTCGGTTGCCTGCGGCATAAGTGCTGGATTCTTCTACAGCGTCGAGGGAGCGATTGCTACGGGATATCCTGAGCACCACAAGCGAGGCCGTTACGTCGCGACGTGGTTTACCTTCCGCAACTTTGGCATGATTATTGGTGGCGCCATCTCGCTGGCGCTCAACCACAAGGTTAATCAGAAGGGCAAGGTTGGATACGAGCTATACCTTGCCTTCATCGGCATACAATGTCTCGGTTTCTTCCTGGGTCTCTTCCTATCCAACCCCGACAAGGTCATGCGCGATGACGGAAGTCGCATCGAAGCGCCGAGAGGGATACATTGGCGCATAGAGCTGGTCGAGATGTGGAAGCTACTCAGAAGCCGTTCAATTCTTCTATTGACACCTCTCTTTTGGTACTTTGGCTGGATTCAAGCATACCCCGGCACATACCTTGCAACATACTTCAGCGTGCGCTCGAGAGCGCTAGGTGGTTTTGTTGCAGCTATCATAAGCACTTTCTCAACATGGCTCGGAGGATCACTTGTAGATCTCCCGTGGTCCAAGAATCGCCAGACACGAGCTCTAGCAACATATTCGCTGATAGTCTGTCTCAACACTGCAACCTGGATATGGGCTGTCATCATCCAAAACGAGTATCGATTCACGCTCCCTGTCCTAGATTGGGCCCTTCAAAGCGAGTTCGGACGCGGATTTGGGCTCTATATGCTGGAAAGAGCGTCTCTTGGCATGATCGAGAACTTCATCTACTGGGCAATCGGAAATCTGTCGGACTCGCCCGGCGACCAGATTCGGTATAGCTCTTTGCTTCGTGGCATCGAGACGGCAGCGGTAGCAGTGGGTTTTGGGATCCAAGCCGTTCCAACCCCCCTTATTGCTACAGCAAGCATCAACTGCGGTCTTTGGTTCATCGCTCTACCATTCAGTTACTTTGCCACTTGCAAGTTGTGAGAAAATTCGAAGACCAGGACCGGATGCAAGACCGGATGCACGAGGAGGCGGAAATTGTGGGACACAAAGTCTAGGCCATGATCCACAGGTCTCAGTTGCCTGTCAACTTCTTGGAACATGTTGTAAAAGCATAACGATTAATGATCAGACGGAAAAGAAGTAGATGGCCATGGTCTGCAGGCATCGCAGTGCTTTCCGCTTTAGCTCTCTCTATGTTACATCACCTGGTTCATTTGCACAATACCGAGAAAATCTTTGCGCTGCAAATTGGGTTTTGATCAATGATTCGGTAGCATTGGGAACATTATTGTTACATTTAGGCTCTAGGTTGCTGCAGGCCTCTCCCCGCCTCGTCTGCAACCCATGTAAAGCACCGTTTACTAGGACTGAACGCTCAACCCATGCATAGGAGTGTGACACATCATGCGTGAACAACTAGTGTGAATCGTCAGATTCCAATGTCGAACATGCAGGACTTCTTTCAACGAGTATGATTGATGAATCATGATGGGCAATTGCCAACACATTTCTGAAGTTTGGGCTCAATTTGTACATAGCTGATGCCTTGGGCACTATCTTAACGGAAGGGAAGTGGTTGTATCCAAGGGGAACCCAGAGTCAGAGCTTATCGCAATAGACCGTAGTCTTATGCAACATGCAAGTGGTTTACAGCAGCAACAGCAGCAAAGTCCCAGAGCGCAAGTTTAATTACAACGATAATACGACCTGAAAAATGCTCAACATTCTTAGTAAATTCTTCAAAGCAACGGGCCCAGCCTTATGCAGCATACCCGTTGCACAAATGGTTAATTACCCCAGTCGCATATACCTACCCTCCTGTTCTACTATACCTACCTATACTTCGCCTGCGGAAACACTCTCTTGATTCATACAACAAGGTACGAGGCAGTAGACAGCGCTGATCATCTGCATCATGCCTGTGCTTGCAGCGTCACAATTGTGATTTATTCCCAGTCGAGGGCTGGGCTGAGAATCACCTCTTCCCCTGATTCGCTCTTAGTCGAGCTGAGGGCGGGGAATGTTGCATTTGACAGGCGGGAGCGGCTGTAGGCGAATTTTATTATCATCCCGGACCAGACCAACGCCTTCACTCCACCCGGATACAGACGAACTGCATCCCCGAACAGCATCATGAAGTTAGACATTCCTTTTTTCGGGCATTTTTGGAGGATCCCATATCACTTCTCACGTTTTCAGCGGCACGGGAGTAGCCACTCCCGCCTTATGTAGCTCGTGTTAGGTGGATTTACTTACACCTCAGTCTCTCGGACTAAAAGTGGACAGCCAAGCCAATATTGCCAAGCATACACAGGCCGTTAGTAATGAGCTCTTCTTACCGAATTGCCGAAAACTTCACGAACCTCATCGTGTGCCTTTGGTCCGATGATGACCGTGAGATGGTCAGGTCAATGGTGAGGTGAAGTTATGCCGCAGGACATTGCACTAACAGTGGACATGGAGACGGAAATGCAAGAGGACTATTCATCAAGTTGATCTGTTTAGTCGTATGAGAAGCGACGACGACAATTGGACTCAGAAATATAAAGTCTGCAGTTGCCAGGCTTCTCAATTATCAATCAGTCATTATAATCAACCATCTCTTCTATCTCCTACTCAAAGCAGCCTACAGCTCCCAGCTCTTCTTCGGTCACTAAAGACTTTCTCTCAATCATCACATCTCTTTCAAAATGCAGTTCACTACCGCTCTCGTTTCGATCTTGGCCACTGCCGTCATCGCCATTCCCACCGGCAACACTGGCGGCGGCTCTGCTCCTTATGTTGCTTGCTCTGGTCTCTACAGCAGCCTTCAGTGCTGTGCCACCGATGTTCTGGGAGTTGCTGATCTTGACTGTGCTTCTCGTAAGTCAGAACGAAATCAGAGGGGGGTGAAGTGAACGATGCTAATAGCTCCGCCAACAGCCACGAACGTGCCGACTTCGGCCAGCAACTTCAGAAGCATCTGTGCCAATGTTGGTCAGCGTGCCCGCTGCTGTATTGTTCCCGTTGTGAGTAGCATAAATCAAAGATCAACGTCTGGTTCTCGTTTTCTAACAATTATTACCACAGCTCGGCCAGGCTGTCCTTTGCCAGACTCCCGTTGGTGTTTAGGTGTAGGGACGAGGAGAACTAATCAAAGCACAATGAATTGTCAACACATTTCGGAAACGTCTACATCTCTTCTTCCTCTGCAATACATGTAGTTAGACGGCGTGTTGTACCGGGATCGACGGAGGGGAATAAGGTACTTGGCTCTGAGGTTGCAAGCTCGAGAGCGTGATACTAGCTTTTATACAGCAAGTTCAGTCATTACCGTGTAGCCGCTCAGAGGGCTTGCTAAAAGTCATCATTCGAACCGTTGTGGCTAAGTATATTTCGGTTTTGACCAAGGTATTATCGTCATACAGTTGCTTATGTGACATGTTTGCGTTCTTGTTTACCCTTCTCTGCCTGAAACCCGTGGCTGCCTCACTTTGAGCCACATTGTAGAGGACAGCGACAGAAGAAGCCATACATAACGTCACTGCACAGCTTCTGGCTACACACGAGTTGCAATCTGACTAGTCTAAAATTCATCTTGCTAACTTGCCATCAAGTTGTCGCTAAGGTGAAAGAGTTATAGAGGGGGAAAAAATGTGTTATTATACCCATGTGCCCCGCAACCCATGCAAATTCTAGATAGAAGAAATATCACGTAGAACAACGACTGATTTGCTGCATCCAAGTTGGGGCGATATAGGTTGACGTTGGTTTTGTTGCCAAGAGTCATCTGATTGATGCTTGTAGACATTGAAGTCTGATTTCTGCTTTCCCTGCACATTTTCTGCCCTGCGGAGAAGCCTGTCTGTCCCCTGAAGCACGCATTCGACAGCACGCTGGCCCCTGTGCTATGGCGTGCTAGTCCCAACTCTGCCCACTACTGAAATTCAAAGTGATCCGACACTCGGCTAAGATGGCACCGGCTGAACTATAAGTGCACATCGGACGTGATTGATTGGCGCAAGAGTCTGATCCTGACAGAGCCGTTGCACTCTGAATCTCAATAGAGCTTAGATTGACCAAATGTCAACAATGAAATGGGGTAGCCCTGATTCGAGCACCGCCGTAAATAGAGAAGCAACGTCATGTGGAATCTCAAGGCGAACATGGGGAAGTTTTCTTCGAAGAAAAGATCTTTCAAATACGGATCGGCCCAGTTATACACCTGCTCACGTCTGCAGCTTTCAACGTCTTTGTCGAAAGACGTTGCGACCAATGTGCTTGGTTTGTCGCCAATTCCCTGTCTTGTCGAAGTTATCGTTTGCCGGACTTACCGAGACGAATGATGGACTCGACTCCAGTGTCGAGTGCCATCCCCCAGAGCCTGGGTATCGAGAGCCTTCTGCCGGAATGCGCGGTAACTCCCCTGATCGTCAAGCCAACATAGGGCGACAGTCACGCCAAAGTCGCGAGTCTTCATGCGACTGCTAATGTTATGCTGCTTTTCAGAGTCAATGTGTCTCGACAATAATCGCATCAGCGACGAGTGCACAAGCCGCCGTCAAATTTCTTTGCGCAGAGCAACAACTGTATGGAACAGTCAGCTGCAGCTACCAAAACTGCTCTGTCATCGATGGACTAAGTATGTGCCTCTCCGCCTTCGACGCCTTTAACAGAATTCTTGTTGATAAACTCAGAGAGCCAAAGAATCATGTTCGACATTTGTGGACTTCCCAATCGAGATAGAGGTGCCTCAGCCACTGCGAGTGCCGTAGCAGGGGCTATTGTGGCTGTATTCAGTGTTGGTGTCCGCATGTACTCTCAACTCTCCCGGTTGGATTACATCATTGGACTGGATGACTATGCCCTGATTTTCTCAATGGTATGTTTCTCTATTGCGACAAAATGTTGACTTTATCTGTATCTAGACTGAAGCCAGTTGGCCTAGTTGATGTCAGTACCTATGAGCGTGGTTGTTGTGTTCAGTAAGCCGTCCTCAGCCATACACGGAGGAAATAATCCTGGAATGGGATCTAACCCATGTTGCAGCGGTTCAAAATGGCCTCGGAAAAGACATCTGGACACTCACACCGGAGCAGATCAACGAGTTCTTCAAAGTAAGTGCAATGGCAGGCAATGAGGTTCGCAAAAAGCGAAGAGTCCAAGCTTACCAGACTCGCCAAGCTGTTCTACATCGGAGAGCACTTTTATGCATTCACTGTCATGTTTGCGAAGACAAATTTCCTGTTCTTTTACTTGCGCCTATTTGCCGATGAAAAGTTTAGACGCTTGACTTGGGGTGTCATATGGGCATGCGTCATATCAGCCGTTTCGTTCCTAGTTGCGACTTCAGTTCAGTGCTGGCCCATCAGCTACACCTGGACTAAGTGGGATGGAGAACACCAGGGCCGTTGCCACGATATCAATATTCAGACTTGGGCCCATGCATCGGTCAACATTGCCCTGGATGTAATTGTAGTAGCGATGCCCATTTCTCAAATCGTCAGGCTCAATTGGCGATGGAGACAGAAAGTTGGGGCCGGTATGATGTTCGCTGTAGCCTTGTTGTGAGTTGTGCCCTGCGAAACCTGGGGATATGGGATTGATTAGAACTGATCTCCATTGTAGGATCACCTTTGTCTCCATTCTGAGACTCAGCTCTATCAGAGATTTCATGAAGACTTCGAATCCGACATGTGAGTTGATTGCTTTCTTGCAAACGCGAGTACTGACGCTCACTAGGGGACATTGTGCCAATCTCTAACTGGTCATTCGTCGAGTTAAACGGCTTCATCTTCTGCTCTTGCATGCCTGCCTTCAGAGACTATTTCCGTCGTCTATTCTTACGACGGAGACGAACAGTTCAAAATGTAAACTCCATATTTGGTGCTAGGCCGAGAATAAGGACTATTGGGAGTAGTGTCTTGCGACCGAGCGATCGGTTGCACGAACTAGCTTCCATCGACAACGACAACGATGAGCCTGATCATTCTCTTCGGGATATTAGCCATGTTGATCTGGGAATCGGACACCTTTCAACCGGTGTATTGGCCGCCGTAAAGGATGAAAGCGAACCCAAAGCACTAGCTGCAAATTACTCGAGTCGGCATGGTGATAATAGGCAACCGGACGAGGAGGCCGAAGAAGTGGACCTTGGTGACTTGAAGCATTTAGCACCGTGGGTCTCTAAAGGAACACGTGAACACAATGGCGGATGCTCAGATGCTCGATTCCCGAGGAGGACTGAGAGTCCCCTATGAAGTACTCACGATCATAAAGGCTGGGATAAATTGGTGGAAGAGACAATAGAAGGCAGATCAGTGTTGTGGAGGAGTCGTAGTCTATCGGCTTGCTGATTCGTAACACTCTCTGAGTGAAGGCGTTGCGGGAATTGGCAATAACCGGAATAGTTAGATACCATAAAAATCCAGCAGATAGATATCATGTGTTGTATTGGAACAAGGTTTCCTTCAGGAATTTGGAGGTCTCGTCAGTATGACTTCCGGCAAACCTGACACGACGAATTGTGATGGGAATAAGCTTAAAACCTCAACTTCATGAGGAGAATGACGAAGACGATCTTGAAAGGGGATGACTCAGTATGGAGGAGTTGGAGATCATATCTTAGGTTTGATGAGGCAGGGCATCGCTAGCCGGTACTCAAGCCGGTGAGAGAAAACAACGAAAGTCGGCAAAAGGTCCTAAAGTAGGATCTTGTTTCGGAAATCGTGACTACATCCAACCTGAGCTGAGGGAATGGACCCGTTTTAGAAAGGTACTCGATGTGTCGGTATCCAGCTATTTAGGAGTAATGAAACGACAAGGATTTGGCCAATGCCACCCCAATGGATGACGAGTTCTTTTGGAAAGGAATCAATTGTGGCTTTCCACTGGAGCTATCTAGTAGCGAAAGAAAAAAGGGCCAGTGATACGTGGGTATCGATGGGCTCGTGAGGGACTTCATTGGATTTGTCCTCTCCAGTTGACGTATCCGAGCCAGCTGATAGCAAAACGTAAGGAGCCCTTCGACTGCAAGTGGCTAGTTGGACATCGAGGGGTGAAAACAAGCTACCTCTCGTCCCTAAGTACCTGTACTTAGGGGTCAAAAGTCGAGGTCTTCAAGGTTAGCTGTCGTAGGGCTTTCATCCAAACCTTCCCGGCGCTTGTGTAACTATCCATGTGGGCGGGACATCGAGTGTGGAAATACGCGGCGCGATGCATGACTGCCGACTTGCCTAGCCTGGAATTGACTTGCCTATCTAAAGTCAAATAGGCAAGTCGCGCGATCTATTGCCGCTGACAAGTTTCCTTTCCTGAACAGACAAAACGCCTGACCGTGGGGTATTCTCCAAATAGGCAACTTCCAATTCGAGACGTCTTGGATAGGAAAGTTGGGTCCAATTAACTCGATCTTGGCATGCGGGGAGTGCGTGAGACTAGAGATGGTCAACGTTGCCGTCTGCCGTGGCCCTTGATCTGGACCCATCAGAAGACGCCGATTTCGTCTGACAAGGACACCTTAGGTGACGAAATAGGCAATTTATTGTCCTTTTACTTTTGTTCGCCTGCACTAGAGGCGCCTGAAGAGCATGAGAATGACTGTTGTGATGTCTCCAGCGCTGGCACTCCGCGGAATACATATCCCGTTGCGTTTGTGTTTGATCTTGAAGTCAGCTGATTGCACCGGACAGAATGACTATTTCAAAGCTCGCTGTCACAAGTGGGATGCCGTGCTGATGTGCTAGCTAGCGTCGGAATCGAAATATCAAACTCCCTTACACCAGACCTCTGCAAACAAGCCTTCCAAGCCAGCTGAGATAGGATTTCGTCATGTACGCAATTATACTTCCCTCAACAGCTTTGCTGAGCGTCTTATTCTACTTCATCGTCTACCCATTGATCGAATACTTCCGAGACCCCAAAAGACTTCGTCGATTCCCGGCTTTTAAACCTTTAGCCGGCGTGACCAATTTAGTTTTCATGCGCGAAGCTGCACTAGGCTTCCGATCCAAGACTCTCTATGAGAAGCACAAGAAACATCCTGTACTTCGGACTGGGCCCAACTCGCTTTCGTACGGCACCGTTGAAGCAATCAAGGACATCTACGGACACGGAACCAAGTGTCTCAAGGGCGAGTTCTACGAGACGCTGGCTGGAACTCACTTCCACCTGGCCGATGTCGTCGACAAGGCAGACCACGCCCGAAAGCGCAAGGTTTTGTCGGCGGCATACGCATTGAAGAACCTTGAGAACTGGGAACACAAAGTGGCTGACAAAACTGAACGCTTCATTGTCGGTTGCGACAAGGCCTGCACCCAGCCTCTGAAGGAGGGTCTTCGTCCAGACTCAGCCGATCTTGCTTTCGATTACCGAGCGTGGACGAACTACTTCACTCTCGACGCTATTGCTGATATTGGTCTGTCTGAGAAACTGGGATTTCTAGACCAGGGTCATGATCTCGTGCGCGCCGAGCGCATGGACGGATCCATTCACGAGGTGAATTACAGAGCCTGCCTGCATTCGACTGCCGTCGCCCAATCCATCACCGTTTGGGCTGGTGATTGGTACAAGTTCAATCATCGTCTGACATCTCTGATCTCGCCAACTTTTCGTCGATGGTGGAACCTGAACAAGGGATGGGATGGCATTGTCTACCACCGTGCAACCCAACGACTGAAACGCTACCAGGCTGGTGAGAAGTTGGAAGATTTTTTCCAGGCTTTGATGGAAGATAAGAACGGAACCCCTAATGGGCTCGACTGGGGCGAGATTGTCGCAGAGGTGTCCATCATGATGAATGCCGGCTCAGACACAACAGCTATTGCCATGAACAACGTCATGTACTGGCTGTTGAAGAATCCCAGATGCATGGAAAAGCTGCGCGAGGAAATCGATGCTGTTCTGGAACCTGAAGAGGTAGTTGCGCCCTACGACAAGGTCAAGCACTTGCCGTACCTCAGGGCGTGCCTCGACGAGTCTCTCCGGATAGTGCCGCCAACGACCTTTGGTCTTCCGCGACGAACGCCGCCTGAGGGGGCGTATGTTCTTGGAGATTTCATCCCTGGAGGTACGACAGTTTCCATCTCGGCATACATCGTCCACAGAGATCCCAAGATCTTCCCGGAACCCGAGTCCTACATCCCGGAGCGCTGGCTCGGTGACAAAGGCAAGGAACTGCAGCCGTACTTTGTCAGTTTCAGTGCCGGTGCACGAGGATGCATCGGTCGGAATATCAGTTACTTGGAGCAGACGGTGTTGTTGGCGAGTGTCTTGCACAGATATAACTTCGCCTTGCCCTTCCCCGCGTGGGAACCGGAGAGGCGGGAGGCCATGAACTTGATGCCGAGTCCGATGCCTTTGAAGGTTTGGCGCAGGGTGTCAAAGCAGGAAGAATGATAACATGTAGTCACCAATGTAAACACCCACTTAGGTAGACGGAGCAAGGCTTGCAAAGAGTGTGGTCATCTGATAGACAATGCCAAGTAAATTGTTTCTCGACCCCTTGCGCAAGTAAGTGAAGTAGTTGCCAGGGTTTAGTAAGTGCCAGTCGCTATTAACTAACGGGTTTATACAGAACGCTAGAGCTTGCTTTGCTCGCTAGTGCACTCTGATCAATCCGCCGTCCCAGCTCGTGCGCGGGCGTTTAACATGGCCGCAATGGGCATCGCAGGGGGTGATGGAGAGTCTTCCCAGCCCCAAGCCTCTCTGATCTGAGACTGTCTGCTCGCTGTTAGTGTCGTGTTGCAGTGGCCAAAGGGCTGGCGTGAGGGTCTACTTACGCTGCATGAGTCGGCCACCCCAACCGCCTGTCAGTCTTGACAAGGATCTTGTACAACTCCTCTTGTTCTTTCCGGTCTGTAAAACGATCGCCCGCCATGGTGATTGCTATGCATGCATTCCTATTGTATCGCGTCGGTCAAGAGATGTTTGAGGAGGGTGTTTGCTTGCCGATTGATGGCACTTACACGTATGCTGGGGGTGTCCTCTCGTTCGCCTGTGTTTGGAGCATAAGGCAGTCAGCACATAAGTCTCCCTAAATCGATGGCGTCGATGAACCGCGAGCTTACCACTGCAAGGCCACATATCACACGAACAGTCTGTTTGAGTTCTTCCTCCATTGCCCGGAAAGCCGTACCAAGCCTCGCAACCTTGGGGTTGTGGGCAATCAAGAGCATCCGCGCCAGGTGATAGTGCTGTAATCCAGTGACAGCGGCGTCGGTGATGTACTGTTCTTCCAGCAGAAAGCCAGGTTCTGGATTTGCCCACATGGCGTCGAAGTACCATGGCTTCTCTTTCCACCATACATCAAGATCCTCTTTCAATTGCGCGTAACTCCTTACATGGTTGTCTTGCTGACCGTAACAATAGCTTAGACACATTGCACAGATGCTTACTGCTTTGTTGGCATAATGGCAATCCACGGCATTCTCGTCGCTGTTACCGCGTTCCTGTATCCGCTTGATGCTGGGGAAGAAGTTGTGATAGACCGGGCGGGTGTGAACGAAGGCCATATATATCTCCTGCCTCAGGGCAAGCCAGAATGCAGAAAGTCGCAGACCGCTGAAGTCGGCGGCGTTCTCCTGGGCGGCCAGCAGGATTCTAGTACCCATCAGATGGGACTCGAGGGTCATGGAACCGATATCGACTTCTTCCGTGAAGCGCAGGATTACGACAGCGGCTAGGAGGTTGTCGTCTACGACGGCCGTAGACGACGAGAGCGCCGGGATCAACGAGCGAAGGCAAATTTGATGGTATCGGTCGGCAACGACTCCATCAACGCCAATTGTACGACTGAGACGTTTTGCAGAAGCTGAAAACATCGCGTTCAGTAATGTCGGGCAGTAGACTGCTCTCTTCGGCACCACCTTGGCAAAGTGTCTATCGTTGTCGCACATGTCGAAGAGAGGTGCGAGGTTGTCGACGAAGTACCTGTAGAGGAAGGCTTCCTGACGGTCTTGAAGGGGCCATAGTGGTGTTTCGACGTAGGTTCTGTCGTTGCCGGTGGATTTGTCTTCTAGTTGGGGATCTATCGCTTCAAAGATGTGTTGGATGTTTGGAAAATCGAGTGTCAAATCTTCTCCAAGGTGAAGTAAATCCCATTGTATCGAAGCTCCAGTATGACCGCTCGATGCAGACGTGTCGTCGTGATGATGGAATTCTTTGGCTGGGTTTTGTATGGCATCTTGTGTCGCAGAGCTCGTGTTTGGTCTGGGTCGCAAGTGTCTTCGTTGCTTCCTGATGCCATCCCGGCCGTAGAGGGCGTCTTGCGAGGCGTGCGATTTAATTTCTGAGCTTCGCGAGTGAGCCAGCAACTCTGGAACTGGAGAAGAAGCAGCAGATAGCAGAGCAAGGTAGTCCTGTGGACTTTCATGTCTATGTGGGGTCCCTCGGTAGGTGTTTGCGCTGCCGTCGTCGGCCCCGGGCTCCCCGGTAACAGCAGCATGGATGTTGACCACATCTTCGGTCTCGTCAACAAAGCTGAAAGAGCGGTTCGTTGTTCGCACCCAGGTTTGCTTTTCTGAGAAGCTGTACTCGCTTTTGGCAGCCCCAGTTCCTCTCTCTGGCTGGACACTAATCGCAGAAGCAGGGTTCAAGTCAGCTGGAGGGGCTCGGCTGAGGTATGATTACTGAACTTGGATCCACGAACCTAGGGTTCAGTGTGTGCCTAAAGCGTACACTATATCCACGGGTACATTCGACTCCAGATTTTTGACAATTGGAACACGTTGATCGACTTGAATCACCTGCACGTGGTCTTGGTCAGTGACAAGCACGGTCCGCGATCAAGGAAATATTCGCCGAGTTCGAGATACGGCGCCAAAGGGCCTCAGCCACGGACAAATTCCCGGTGGGATGGTACTGATACCGGCGGGAGGTTAAGGAGCCGCAAAATGGATAATGGGGTCGCTTACATTTAAGGTGCCTAGCGTGGAGAACCAACCATGTTGTTAGAATAGGCATTCATGATAGCTGAGAAAGACCGGGTTTGGAAGGCATGCGGGAACAGTCTTGGGCCATGGGCCTCGCCAGGTCCATCTCGCCGGAATACGCAACCCTCGGAATCGAAACTCACCTTAACCTGCAGATCTACAACAGCATGCGTGTCAACAATACTGTTCCTGGTGGCATAACAAACCGCAGATGGCTCCATCGGGTAAGAACTGTGATCCTACGCCACGCAGACATGGACATGTTCGCCGGCCCTAAGACAGACGAGGGGACGCGACGGGGTTGAGGGAAGTGACAGGATTGGAAAGAATACTGACGTTACACGGATTCGTTCGGGTCTGTACTCGGTTCATATTCTGGACCCGCCGGGCACTGGACTTGTCCAGCGGCGAGTATGTGCACTGATACGTGTGGTTTCCGCGCAGACAGTGGCATACAAGAAAACCAGCCGGTGGGCAGAGATTTCCTGGGCCTTGATTTGACGGTTCATAGGGGGGAGAAAGACTCAAAACGATATTGTGTGAGAGTGGTGAGTTGGTGGCGGGGGCGCCGGGGAACGAGAAACGTGCGACTGACGAGTACTGCTACAACGACTGCTTTCCAGGTTGGCAACTTGCAACAATGGCCTACTGACATTGGATTTAGGTAACCCGGCCAAAGCGGGAAAGTCGTTGGGTTTTGGCGGTAGGTGGAAGACATGGGAGACGATGAAGTGGACATGGATGAAAGCAGGTCAAATAGGAAACGCGAGCGAAATAAGACCGACTTGCCTATTTGAAACTGGATAGGCAACTTTCCCCCGCACGCGCCCTGCATACACCGCTAAGAACTCCACCAGCGCTGTACGGCACCGGCACTAGACTAATTCGCCCTCGTGGTGATGAGATCGAGGTTTCTACACATACCCCTAGGCTGGTTTGAACTTCTGGATGGGGTCCGGGCTGGGACAAGAGTCCCGCGGGATACGACTTATCTTGTTCATGACACGAATCTGGGGAAAATCCGGGGGAAGCTTCAATGCCTGGGCTTGTCTAGACTTCGACCTGGCTTGGCACTTCTACCGACATGGATGAAGGACTAAGGTATTTCTCGGTGTATGCCATCCTGCGATTGGTTCACACATAATCGTCACCCTCATCTCCCTCGAGATCAGCCAACCTGCGCGGGCTAGGGTGTCATTGAAGATAACTCGCGTAGAGCTTTCTACCTCCTTACCAGCTAATTGGGCCCTCGACAAAGTCTAGCAAGGCGCCACTGATGAACCAACAGCTTACTCGAGGCAATCCTGTTGCTTCACTGCACGCCCTCAGGTCCTCACTCCGACTGCTGATATAAAGACTTCACTTTACCCCAGGTCTTCCCCAGATTATCACAGCATTCTACGGAGCACTACCCTTCAAGCCAATTGGGACCTTTCTTCCTTCTCTCATAGTCACAATTGTCTTTTTTTGCCATCCCCATTCAAACACAAGACACTTCATACCTTGACTCGGCTGCTTGTACGCAACGAACCGCCATCATGGAGACCAAAGACTTCAAAGAATTGGCCCAGCACAAGGAAACCGTAGCTGACGGCTCCTCTGAGATTCAAGCCAGTCTTGATGGGCTTGACTCTATCGAACAGACCCAGACGGGCAAGTTCTCGTGGCTAGTGTCCATCACCGCGGCCATCGGCGGCATGCTCTTCGGCTACGATACGGGCATCATATCAGCCGTGTTGGTTTACATCGACAATGATCTCGGGCACACCCTCTCCTCGTCTGAAAAGGAACTCATCACGTCAATCACCTCCGGTGGCGCCTTCATCGGTGCCATCTTTGCTGGAGCGACGGCAGACCGCTTCGGGCGCAAGATTGCCATCTACGTCGGCAGCTTTCTGTTCACTGCCGGCGCTATCATCCAAGCTGCCGCCAACTCGCTGGCCTTGATGACCGTTGGTCGTCTGGTCGTTGGGTTTGGCGTCGGCTCCGCAGCCATGATCATTCCGATGTATGTCACAATACCTTAGTATCAGATGGGACATGATTCGTTGGTAATGGACCCTCGCTAACATGAAAAATAGGTACATTGCCGAGCTATCCCCTGCCAAATACCGCGGCCGTATGATTGGTCTCGACAACATGTGCATCACGGGCGGCCAACTCGTCAGTTATGGCGTCGGTGCCGGCTTCGCGCACGTACAAGGCGGGTGGCGTTACATGGTTGGCGGCGGCGCGATTCCAGCCATCATTCTTGCGTGCATGCTACCCTTCTGCCCAGAGTCGCCAAGACAGCTGATCTTCCACGGCAAGGAACAAGAAGCCGAGAAGGTTATCCGAAAGATTTTCCCCAATGGAACGGACGAGCAAGTCCGGATGAAAGTCCGTCACATCACCATCCACGTCGAAGAGGCCAAGAACATGAACGCCGGAAAGTCACAATGGTGGGTGCTTAAGCAGCTCTATGTTGTCCCAGCGAACCTCCGCGCCCTGATTGCGGCGTGTGGACTCATGGCCATCAGTCAGCTTAGCGGTTTCAACTCGCTCATGTATTTCTCGCCGACCATTTTCTCCCTCGTTGGATTCAGTAACCCTGTGGCAGTTGGCACTACCATCGCCGGCACCAACTTCATCTTCACGCTTGTCAACCTGTTACTCGTAGACCGAGTCGGCCGTCGCAGGATTCTACTCTGCACAGTGCAGTTCATGGGTCTATTCCTGGTCGTGGCCGCAGTCGCCTTCAAATGGATCCCCGTCAACCATGATCTATCCCTTGCGGAGGGAGCTACGGTTGGACCGCCGGCCATCATCGTTCTCGTGAGCATGGTGTTTTTTGTCGGATTCTACTCCTCAGGTATCGGCAACACAGCCTGGCTGAGTAGCGAGTTCTTCCCGATGGAGGTGCGCGCCATGGGCACCATGATGCTGACGATGAGCTGCTGGGGTTCCAACATTATCGTCGCCTCCACCTTCTTGACACAGATGGAAAACACCACACCCTCTGGAACGTTTGGATTTTATGCGGCCATCTGTGTGCTCGGGTGGGTCTCGATCTATTTCTGCTACCCCGAGGTCAAGAACATGACGCTTGAGGATATTCGCGAGGTGTTCAACCACGGGTTCGGTGTAAAACGTGCCAGGGAGCTTCAGAAGCAGATGAAGGCTGATCGAAAGATGGGGTCGGTTGCGGAGGAAAACGTCAAGGTGTAGATAGAGCTGAGAGAGTTCGGGGCTTGCGTCTGCAGAAGGTCGAAGCGACGGTTGTTCTTGGAGTGATTGCGTTTTGAGATGGTTTAGACGGTAACGTGGTGAGTCCGAAGGTCTGTGTTCTGTACTCGTGTAGAGCCCGAAAGTCTAAAGTTAAATGGCGGATAGAAAGAATAAGGCTAGTCACCCACCTACCGATGGATAAAGTCAAAATGTCTACGCATCTCTTGTGTTATAGGCCAGGGCCTTGGACCAAATTAGAATTCAAGAAAGTTTTGCGACGATATGGTCTCCAGCGGTATCCTGAAGTCGAGTATGTTCATGAAGAATGAAGGAGGAAGCAAAGCAGGCTTGAAGAATCCAACCAGCAAGTGACTAATGACAGGCAGGCTATGAGAGGGCTTTGGTCAGGTTAGGTAGTTGTAGGAATCACTACATCACCGTTGGTGGCCTAGCCATCTATGATCCGGTCCTGTGGGAGACCTCAAGCCATTCTAATATCACTTTCCAGGTCGGGCTGGGTGCTCCATGGTTCCGAGATCTACAATGTTCCGCTCTACCTTTAGCGACATTATCACTCCTAGTGTCCGCTGCCGGCACGTGTTTGGGGGCGAGTGGACAGGGGTTCCTCTTTGCTCTAGGCGGAAGCTACCCAGAGTAGAAGACTTACCTTTTAGGGTGTGTACATGTAGACCTCGTTCGGCTGCATTTCCGTCGTCTCGGACGATTTATGCCACAGTTCCAGACATTTACGCAATGCTCCACCAATCTTATGCGACTTCAAAGCTGGTTGCCAGGTAGGACAACTCTAGCATGCACTCACGGCAAGCCAAGCCGACTGTAAACTGTGCAGTTTTGCCGTCGTATTTCATAGCCTCTCGTGAGTTGAGGAAATCAAGGGTACTACCTCAATCCATTCCACAAGAGGCAAATAGAAGCAAGCTCAAAGATTGATGTGCCCTGCCTGATGTGATCAACATACTACCTAAGCCTCTGGAATACAAAGGATCGAAGCCATGTCTTCCTTTCTTAGAACAAGATCCATACTTCAGGGATTTTCAGGGATTTTCGCCGACCTGAAGCTACTGGGCGTTTAAACAATTCAGTTCGGGATGGTTCGTTCGATATGTTCGAAATGTAGAATCCAGGCGCCTCGACCCGAGTTCTGTGAGGCTTGGCTCTAGCATGGTTGTCGACGACGAACCTTGACCCTCTATGCCCAAGCCCACCTTGCAAGAAAGACTGTACGTTGTTCTTTCCCATACGGCTCGGTCTTGAACCAAACCAAATTTGAGATGGTCAAGAGTGAAACACCTGCCTCATGGCTGGAAATGTTTGGGCTGAGTAGGTCATCACAGGTAGCTGTGCCTCCGGGATGACAGAGCCAGCATTCAGAGCATGCCAAACAGGGGTAGGCATCAATTTTATCCTGCCCAGATTCAGAACAAGCCACATGGTATTTGAATTGCATCGGTGAGGCTTACTGCTTCCCGACTCATTCCATGTTCAAAAGAGCCATCGTCGATGCAACTTTTTGGAAGATGAAAGCATGGCAGGTAAGTATAGTGGGATCTTAGAGTCGGGACCCTTCCCGAGGGCTTGGTGGTCTTGATACAATAGTGGATAAGGATTCCCATAGTTTAACGTCATGAATTATCGTGCACAGATGAGACCAGGGGGTGTATGACTATGAGAATCACGACTTGCGTACCGATCACGCCCTTCCATGACAAGCGATCGGTGGGAGGACCAGTCAGCAAGCGCGTGGGATGCGTCAGTGCAGTCTATTCGGCCAGCACGGCTAATCCTCTACGCGATGTTTAGCAGGAATTTCGCCGAACATAATGTTTGAGTCGAACGGAAGCGAGACCTCAGACTGACCCGATCCGCTCTGTCTAATGGGTGCTAGAGCTCCCAGACTCCGTAGAGGGGCATTTGATTGGCTATGATGTACAGAACCATCTTTACAAAACATGCTACAATTTAAAAGAACCTAGACTCAGTGTAAGAGCGGGCCCAAGCTAGGTAAACGAAACTGTGTTTAAGATTGGTGTCTTTTTTTGTTCAAAAAGTTTGGCGTAAATCATTGACAATGGCTTCAGATGGCGATGGCATGCGTCGCCGTCGAGACAAACATGGGGTCATCCAATGTTGCTATTGGTGTGCCCAGTGTGCTGTCGGCTTCAGGGACCCGAAATGGTAAGGTCAGAAGCTCGAACCTCCCCGACATTTACGAATAAGTTGTACTCCATACGAAAAATCTCTGGGAGGGTAAGTCAAGCCGACGATGACAACATGCCGCACTACTTGCCCGAGTAAGTGTGGTCCTGTTTCCGCTTCATCCATAGCATCGGAAAATAGGCAGATAATTCACTGCTTTTTTTTTTCTATAGAGATGATCGCCAGCGGCTCTCCAGAGAATGAGTTGCGTAAGCTTTGTCCCTGCTTCGAGAGTTCAAGAACTCAGTGACTTGTTTGGGCTGTTGTCTACAGGATGACATAGACTTGCAGCCGGCTTCGACGTTGACCATTTTGCAATTTTTGCAATGTGGACTGCTTGAGAAATTGTCTAATTGGACTCTCCAAAACACTGTCGATGGGCAGAGGGCGCCTTCACCTCCGTGTGAGCGCCGCATCAATGCGACGAATTTACTGCACTATGCGGTGAACATCGGCGCCCGACCGCCGGGTGGGGCTTGCGGTGCAACATGTGGGACTAAAGTAGACTCGGTGAGCGTCGCCCGATGCCTCGGTGAGAGAAGGCTTATCGGAGAAACTACACCGACGATAAGGAAATGGCCCCACCTGCCGAACCCAAAAATTTGACCCTGCAAAGGCGGCATGGGGAACTTTTCCCAGCCAAATCGAGGATCTGATTCACCACACTGCATCAACACCAATTGACTGCAACACATAGTCCACAACCATGGCCGGAACAACTACGAAGAAGCGGACAAATGATGGCCGCCTTGCGCCCCCAACCAAGAAGCAAAAGCGACAAGAAAAGAAGCAAGCCGAACCTGCCTCCGACAACGAAGAACAAGAATTCGATGCGGTAAACCTACTCGATTCTGACGATGATATTCATAATGCGGCCGTCGACGACGGCGCTGCCTCGGACGACGACTCAGCTAGCTCAGGCGACGACAAGCCCGCAGCACCCAAACAGAAGACAAAACCTGCTCCCAAGCCCAAAAAGAGCAGAGACGCGCCCGTAGGCACCGACTCGGATTCCGACTCAGAAGAAGACGAGAGCGACGATGGCGGCAATCCAAATTTCATCAAGTCCAAACGCAATGACCCGTCCGCCTTCTCAACCTCGATGTCGAAAATTCTGTCCACCAAGCTGTCCAACGCGAAACGATCAGACCCCGTCCTCGCTCGCAGTGCAGAGGCCCACCAGTCCGCGCAGGCGGCCGTCGACCAGGCGCTCGAATCCAAGGCGCGCAAGCAGATGAGGGCGCAGAAGAAGGAGGCAATGGAGAAGGGCCGTGTGCGCAATGTGCTAGTGGCACCGGAGACGGAGGAGACGTCGACAGGGGAGATGATTGAGACGGAGCGGAGGTTGCGCAAGGTCGCGCAAAGGGGTGTTGTCAAGCTCTTCAACGCCGTGAGAGCGGCGCAAGTCAAGGCCGCTGAGGCGGAGAAGAAGGCGCGCAAGGATGGCGTCGTGGGTGTTGTGCGGAGGGAGGAGAAGATCAACGAGATGAGTAAGAAGGGATTCTTGGACCTGATTGCGTCTGGAGGAGGAGGCCTGAAGAAGGGCGGATTGGAGGAGGCTTAATTCAAAAAGGATACCAATGGCAAATCAAAACTCTGCAACGCCTTTGTACAGGCGTGACTGTTTCTTTTCATCACTTCCTTCACCAGATTTGTCCACCAGATTTGTCAAGGTTTATGAGCTTAGAGGAGTGATGTTATTCCCTCCCACCGTCTCTCGATACCCGCCAATATCTAGCATAAGCCGAGCCGAGCCGATGTATCCCATCCGTGATGCCGCGCTTGATTGAAGAACACCTCTCCAGCTTTTTCTCCCCGCTAACCGTTCTTATCCTTTCCTTTTCTGACATGGTGTATGTATGATATAGTACAGATGATTAAATAATTGTGTGATATGCCGCTTCCAACGCCGCAATGCTGAAAGAGGGTGATTGTTTATTTGAAGTCGCTGGCCTGAAGGTTCCGTGTCATCGAGGGCAGCTTAATCTTGAGGCCATCTAGCTCCTTCGTCATGGTTATCTGGCAGCCCAATCGACTCGTCTCGGTCAATCCAAAGGCCAGGTCGAGCATGTCGTTCTCGTCATCTTCGGGCTCGGGCATCTTCTCGTAGTATTCCTCTTCGGCAACGATGACGTGGCACGTTGAACAAGCGCAAGAGCCTCCGCAAGCACCTAAAGATATAAAGTTAGCATATTACATGCCCTGGCGTTGCCGCCAAAAGTAATGCGACATACCCTCCATCTCCAAGTCGTTATCCTGCGCAACGTCAAGAAGGTTATCCCCTTCGCTTACAGCGATCTTGAACTCGTCTCCGTCCTTGTCAACGAATGTTACCCACAACCTATGGGATATTATCAGTATAAGTCTCGGTAGACTGTTGTGGGCGGTCTCACTCTTCGCCGGCCTTCGGAGGGGTGATATGACCATGCGCCTGGGCAGCCGAAGCCGAGAAAGCACGCGCTGAAGGCCACTGAAGCTGTCTCGAGGGAAGCTGTGTCGTCCTCTTGGACATGATCTGGTTGTGGATGCCTCGGGTCTGGCGTTGCACTGGGCGGGCCTGTCGGGATGCGCTGGCAGCCATCCTGCAGAGGCTTGTGCTGAGTCTGGTCGAAGACATGGTTGCTGGGTATGAGTCCGTTCTCGGCTTCACAGCCGGGATTGCCTTTCCTTTCTCGGTGTCAAGGGAATCGATCGAAGCGACCCTCGAGTTCGGGAGCACGGTGGAAGGAGAACAAGAAAGGACGAAGAGTTGTGAGGCAATTGTACACAGCGACACCAGGGTTCAGCAGTCAGATGAGTTGTTTAGCTTGCTCGGTTCGTGGGTGGTGGGTGCCCGCGAGCAATGACAAAAAGTTGTTGGAAAGCTTCGATAAATGCGCAAGGGAACTGTGGAGATGCATTGGATTCAGCGAAAATTCTATAGGCTCGGGCGCCTGCAGGAGCTCCGATAAGGCCCCCACTTCTCGGGCTTATCGGCCGGCGATTCGCAATGTTCCGCCTCCGGAGACCCTGGCCCACTACAGCGGAGGTACCTAAGGCACGGAGAAGGTGCCATGGGCTTTTCCTGCCGTCAGAGTCCTGAAAGGGGTGGATCCCATTGGTCAGTTCGTTAGCGGAGTTCTTTTCAGCTGTTACCAAGCAGCAAGAGCACCAGAGAGCACCAGGGAAGGCGCGTTTAGGTACCTTTAGGTGCTGTCGTGTGCTGGCCCCGCTAGTCTTTATCTCCGAGGTGATTTCCATTTCATCATGCAAAATTGGTAGCAAAAGTGGAAAGCTCACGAAATCATGCATCACGAGAGTTGAGCCATAAACAAACGCCAAACGAGAACATGGCTACTCATCGAGAAGGGGTGAATCCTCTGAGACCATACTACAAGCCGCCGACTATAGGAGAGCCTCCTGATCCGACATCTGCCTCATCCGCACCGAATCCTTTTGCCCGTCATGGAGCCAATGCAACGAGCGAACGGTACGCGTCTAAAGCACGCGACATCTTTTCCGACATCGACTACAAGGACTATATCAGTGAGCCATCTCCTTCAGTCGTTCAGACTGTCAAGGACCTCGTCGACGAGCTACTATGGAAGTACACCTCCGTCCTGATGGCCCAGCCTTTCGAGGTTGCAAAGACGATTTTGCAGGTCCGAAGTCACGATGACGTGACTTTGGCAGCAGTACCTACGCCTCTGGCCACGCCTGTCTCCGAGAGAAAGCGTTCTGGCTATGGCAATGCCGCATATGACGAAGCCGATTCCGACTCGGATCTTGACGAACCTGCCTACTTTACCTCCAACATCCCGAGTACGCCGACCCCGTCCTACTCTAGGGAACACCGGAGCCGCCAGTCTCCCTCTTCCTCAACACCTCCACAGACGCCAGCAGCAAAGCAGCAGGCCGTACCAGCTCATCAGATCACAATCCGTCGATCCGACTCGTTGATGGAAGTTATTGGCCAACTGTGGCAAAAGGAGGGAGCTTGGGGCGTGTGGAAGGGATCGAACGCAACGTTCCTATACTCTGTGCTCTCCTCGCTGTTGGAAAATTGGTCCAGAAGTGCTTTGAGCGCATTGTTCAATGTGCCAGATCTCGGCGTCAAGGAGGATATTGATCGGCTTATTGATATTGCCTCGCCCTATCCGTGGGCCTCCCTGTGCGTTGCCGCTGCTGCGGCTGTTGCAACGGGCCTCATTCTCGCACCTCTGGACCTAGTGCGCACAAGGTATGTCACTGGCTGTTTCGTATTTACTCGGATCCCAACGCAGTGCTAACTCCGGAATAGACTTCTCGTCACACCAATTTCAAAGGGATCCAGGAGAACGCTTTCGACCCTGCGTACTCTCCCATCCTACGTCTGCCCCTCTTCGCTCGCCATCCCTACGATCTTCCATTCGCTCATTCACCCCATCCTTACCCTCTCGACACCACTTGTCCTGCGCACTAGATTCCTTATCGACAGTCGCGTCTCTCCCACCACATTCTCAGTTGCCAAATTCTGCGCTTCCTCGGTAGCACTGTTCGTCAAGCTTCCTCTTGAGACGGTTCTCCGGCGCGGTCAAGTTGCCGTCCTCTCCACTCCCGCACATGTCCGGGCCTTATCAGGTAAGGACCAGAAGCTCGAGACGATTGTCCCGGCTGGGCCTTATAAAGGTGTTCTCGGAACCATGCTCTACATCATGAATGAGGAAGGCACCCGGGCGATCCCCACCGCGCCCGCACCGGTGAAGAAAGTCAGGGGCGGCAAGCCAAAGGTTGCAGAAACGGTCTACCGCAAGGGTCAAGGACTCGACGGCCTATGGCGCGGGTGGAAGGTCTCCTGGTGGGGCCTGGTTGGACTTTGGACCGCCGGGGTCATCGGGAACAGTGCCGAGGGTGAATTCTAGAAAAGGGATTTTCAAGCGAGCCGTCCAACGGCCGATATGCAACAACACATCCAACCAACGGCCGACTGCAAAGTGCGAGTGCGAACAACAAAACATCCAACTGTAATTTTGCTGTACTAGAAGTGTACTTGGGCTGCGAGATTCTTGGCGTTATGGGGAACGGAAATTTTCGAAACTCTGAACAACTCTCTCCTCTACGACCATGATGAGATACGGTATGATATCCTCCTTTCAAATTTTGACCAAAGCGACGCAAAGGAAAACCCAACCATCGAAACGCTGTACTCTCTGTACCTTTTTTCGTCCTGCTGGAATCCAAACTCCATAGTCCCAGGGCTCACTGAGCCACTACTCCTAATAGAACATTCTGCGTTAAAATTAGTCCTTTCCGTCATACTCTCCCGTTTATCCCATTTTACGCGCGAATCCCAAGGTTGTGTTACCCCTCCGTCAGACTTAAATACGTCCGTATCTGTGGGATTTCGCTAGAACTTTCTTTGTACGACGCCAGAAACTGGGTTCGAGAAGGGTGCCAACCCTTTTATCCACCAGGTCGTGCAGGGTGCCTGCATGGAGAATGCAGCTGTCAGTAGCACCAAGGGGCTCATCGTGGCAGGTCATCTGAGGATTTTGGGCATTTCTCTCCCCTCCGACCTCCAGAAACGCCGATGAGTCAATGTCAGGATGTTTCCGCGCCTGTGACAGAGGCAGGGCCCCCGAAGCCTTCCTCTGCTTCCAGGCACCAGATGCTCGAGCGCCCGTCTGCAAGATGGGCGCCACAGATTACCCAGAAGCTGTCTACATGCCATTCATGCACACTGCAAGCCTTTTCCCTCAGGATCCGAGGGGACATGGACCCCAGGCAGACAAGGGCCGGTATCGTGGGTTCTCGTCCGATGACACGATGTCATCGTACCTGGATTATCGTGGTGGTTTGTTGCAATAGGAGGTCCGCCTGCTCGGTCTTCTCTCATGGGAGGCGCCCAAAAGGGGGACGACGTCCGATGGATGAGACAGAAACTTCAAAAAGGGACCAGCGCGGCCTGTCCTTTCGTAAACGGTCCTGTTGTAATGCAATCACCTCACACATCACTTCTCAACTCTTTTTTGCTGGCTTTCTCACGTATTGCGAACCACCCAAGTTTTCCCCATTCATCTCAATCCAAGACCATGGCAGGTTCCTCAATCTTCCGCGTTAGCTCTGCCCTTAACGCTATACTCCTCACCTGCATCATCCTCAAGCATGTTGCGTTGGGCGTCGCGCGTTCTACAATGCGCAATGCTTGCATGGTCGTTCTCATGCCCTTCATGTTCTTCCACATTGCCATCATCGAAGGCTGAGACACCAGTCATGGGCGCAAGCCCGCGGTGTAAGACGGAGATGACAACATGGAGGGCCCACCGCCACTGTCTTTCCTTTGGTAAACAAACATACGCACATCACCAGTACGCCCATCGGCAACATCGTATCACATCCCATCCCTTGTTTGGATTCGAGGCGTCGCCGTTTCCATCCACATAGGCAACGGGCCAAACTTCAACTACCTGCCAACAACAAGGCAGCATCAACAGCGGTGGTAACACTGCTCTTCCGGCCCGTAACGCTCCCGCGTGTCAATCCGTCAGGAAGTGCTCCGCCGAGACCCTATGCCACGGTCCATCCACATGGCATCGCTGCACTCCAGACGCCGGCCACCGCCAGTTTCGAGGTACCCGTCACGATACAAGGCCGTGGAATCGGCAAGCTAGAGCCCGTTCTCGGAAGCAATCTGTACCTTGCTAGGGCATTTTTCTGCCCGGATGTCAACTTCAAAGAGGCGTTCACGTTAGCAGCCGCTAAGCATGGCTGGGCCATTCTTGGACGAAAACGTCGGTTGTTCAGCAATCTGACCTTCAATTTGGAGGAGTCGCTTGAAATTCTTCAAAATCACCGAGCCTGGAGCATTGCATGAGTCTTACTTCAAACAATAAACAACCATTTACGTGCATAACTGGCCAAAGTATTTTGCCAAGTTCACCTGTCCCCTTTTAGCCTGCTTGCTTTCTCCATTGAGATACCTAGTCCCAATCGTAAGGCCGATGAGTGATTTAGGCAGTATCTCAGTTCAGCCCTCGGTAGGGACCCGCAGAGAGACACTCTCACTGCGCCCTGCACTATGCGCAACATCTGAACTGGGCGAGAGTGGTGTGCCCCCGAGCCAGTAAGATCAGCAGTAGGCGCAGACTGACAAGTCAAAGTCTTGTCATTCCAAGGGGCGCTCTGTAGCATGTTGTCGCCTATTTCTGGTGCATCTTCTCACGTGATTCTCACATGGTCAGGGCCAGCCACGTTCTCGTATCGTCCTACTTGAGGTACGATGTCAAGGCTGTGATTCCTGATTTCTATCCCAGTGTCTCGCATGGAATGAAGGTTGAAGACATCTCCACCATGATCTGACAACCTTCAGGTGTGGCTTCGACTCCAGTAGCTTGCAATGATTCTATGGGCAGAATCAGCCTTCCATCTACTCGGCGAGGGAATGGTCTGGGTTTGCCGCCCTGCCAAGTTGATCGAGTAAGAAAGTCCGAAGAAGCCCGCGGAACCGCGATTGGGTCACACACGCCGCCGATGAGCAATGTAGAGACAAGTGGTTACATATCTTCACGCTATCGAGCTTGACAGGAGGCTAGACTGTCGGGGAAAGGCGCTAGTCGTTAAGCAGCGTTTCGTCATGTCTTCAGACTTCACAGAACAGATTTAGCTGCCCCATATGTCTCGACTGAGCTCTTTCAAAGGCACATACATACACAATTTTTTGGAAGGTCAGAATCGTCTTGTTCACTGGTCGGTCATCATATCTTACTACTCAGAACCTGGGTTTGGTTGCCTCTCACGGCCCGCCAACCTCCACTTGAGAATACGTGCTCTGGGGAAAGGGTTCTTCAAGACACACTCTCTCCCTTGCATCCCTAAATGCAGAGTTTGCTGCGTCTAGCTCCCGCACATTGAACACTCGCTTGGAGGCTCAACGTGATCCAGGGACGACCTTGAATCTCGAGCTTCTGCTCCAGCCGCCGACCGGTTCCGCAGTTGGCGGCTCGGAGTCAATACGTTTGCGACGGGCGGCTAGATTTTGATCTGGACTTCGATCCACCTCTCTAATGCCAGTAGCATCTCTTTTAAAGTTGAGAGAGAGGCGCTTAGTCTGATCCACGTGGCGTGTGATGGGCTTCAAGCTGCCCCTGCTTCCGGCATCATGTTGGAGAGTTCATCGCGCCTCATGGGTCGGGACAGAAGAGAGCAACATTGAGGCACGCCTAAGAGCCCAGAATCGGTGGCGAACTCATGGCGCGCGTCGAGCTTTCAGCTAGCCAGGGAGACAACGGCGAGACTCCCTTTCGCAAAATATAAGACCATGTGAGGGAACACCGATGTTTGGAATGTTTGACTCACCCTATCCCTAGCTCCCACATGGTGATCTCACGCGAATAAACTCAGTGCTCAGCGGGGTGATCAAGTATAAAGTATCAAGATCAACGCTTCCCGAATCGTCGAATCCGAGCGAAAGGATCATCACTCTTTTTGATTTCGTTTACACACACTCGTTCTTTTCATTCGTTGCTCATCCCTTCCTCTTTCGGACGTTCTTCAACGCCGACTCACATTCTTTTTATACAATGGGCAACCGTAAGACACCTGGCCTTCTCGCCATCTTGGCATCTGCTGTTTCGGTCGCTGCTCACGGCCATGTCACCAACATCGTCGTCAACGGCGTCTCATACCGCAACTACATCCCCGTCCAGGACCCATACACCAACAACCCTCCTCTCGTAGCCGGCTGGACGATAGATCAGCGCGATAATGGCTTTGTCGCGCCTGACGCTTACAATGCTCCGGACATCATCTGCCACAGACAAGCAGTGTCTGGCAAGGGCCGAATCACAGTTGCTGCCGGTGATACTGTGCAGCTCCAATGGACGGAATGGCCTGACAGCCACAAGGGCCCCGTTTTGGACTTCTTGGCAAACTGCAATGGACCTTGCAACGCCATCGACAAGACAGCACTCAAGTTCTTCAAGATTGACGGCGCAGGCTTGATTAACCCTCCCCAACAGACAAACCAGTGGGCAGCAACCGTGTTGATCAATAACGGCAACGCCTGGTCCGTCCGTATCCCACCCAATGTTGCTCCAGGCCACTACGTTCTTCGTCACGACATTATCGCTCTTCACAGTGCCGGCCAGCAGAACGGAGCGCAAAGCTACCCTCAGTGCATCAACCTGGAGATTACCGGCTCCGGAACCGATACTCCTGCCGGAGTACCTGGAACCGCTCTCTATGGCGCCAACGACCCCGGTATCCTGTACAACATCTACCGGGACAACCTCAACGACTATGTCATTCCTGGTGGTGCCATCATCTCAGGTGGTGTTTCAATGCTCCCTCAATCTAGGATTCAGATCACGGCATCTGGTAGTGCTACCCCTTACGGTACAACGATTCGTGCGAGCTCAGTTATCACGGCCTCAGCCAGTGCTCCAACTTCAAGTTCTGTCATTGCTGTTGTCACTAGCAGGTCTTCAAGCACAATCAGCTTCGGCAACTCTACTTCGGATACTACCACCCTGATCCAAACTTCTACCACTGCTGCTACGACGACAATCACACTAACTCGCACAAGTTCGACCTCAACCTCCAGCTCGAGCCCTAGCCCAAGCCCTAGCTCAAGTAGTAAAAGCAGCACCAGCAACAACTCTCCAACCAGCGCCACGAGGACAACGTCTCAGACGCCATCGCCAACCACCTTCCAGACCATGACCACGACGGCACCACCCGCAGGAGCACCGACACAGAACTTGTACGGCCAGTGCGGTGGCATGAACTACGCTGGTCCGACCAGGTGCCCAGACTACGCGGCTTGCACCACCCTCAACCCGTACTACGCGCAATGTCTTCCAGGTCCTGTACCCGCGGGAGCTCAGTCTCTGTACGGACAATGTGGTGGCATCAACTGGCCTGCTGAGAGCCCGACGTCTTGTGTCCCTGGCGCTACTTGCAAGACGGCCAACCCGTACTACGCCCAATGTACTCCGGCATGAGTGGTGTAGAGTCGGTTTGCGTCACTGGATGGTATTGCGGTGTGAGGGTTGATGTTGTTCAGCGTTGCATGATAGCCTGGGTGGTTGTGTTGTTTTCTTTCAGTTAGTCGTTCCTTCTCCAAAAGCCCGTAAATGAATGTAGATGAACTATTCAATGACACGGTTTTCTATCAATTATCGGCCTCTTAACCGCTCTTTTTAGTCTGTGCCAGGCCTCTGATGTAAGCCAATGTCAGAGTTCTCTAATGTAGGTACGTTACCTCCGTCTAAGCTGTATGCCAGTCTATGTGTTTTGTCATCAGTCGAGATCCTGTACACCGAAGGTCTGGAGAAATTTTGACGATGTCTTAGTCTAGAGGTCATACAGGACTTAGGACAAAAACTCCATGAGTAATCGTAATTTTTTGATGACCCGGAACTGCTGCCAGTGACCTCCTCAACTCTAGAGAGCGATCGTCGATGAGGGAACAAGACATGTTCTAGGCTTCGAAAGCCAACCCGCATTACTAAACAGTGTAACACGGCAGATAGTTGCAGTCGTTGCCGTACGTCTCAGATTGCATGTGTCACGAGTGACTTTGCCTGCTTTGGCCACCTATGCTTCAAATCACTGAATCTAGTACCAGGAAAAGAACATTATCTTCATGAGCTACCTGATATCTCAAATAACTAGAACCATGCAAGAAGCGAAGATTCATGACATCGTCGAACGACTTTATTATGGTAGACCACACTGAAGCAAGCGAAGAGACAGGAGGGCGTTAGTTGAGGCAAGGTATTCATATTATTAACGATTCATGTTTGGTTCATGATGCAGCAACAACTGTCTGTATGACCAATAAATCTAAGACTCAATATGTGGCTGCAGGCGTCGTGAACATTGAGAACCTCCACATCGGATGATTGGCATACGACAATACCAAGCAAAGCTCCTATCGTGCCTGTTATTCGCTTGATCATGTCGTCATTTGATACTCGCCCGTTAACTTATATTGACGAGGTGAAAGTTTCGAGTTCTGGAAAAAGACCACTCCGAACACTATAATCAGTATAAAGACACTGCCTTCTCGCTCGTCCTTGTGCTCCTATCTCTTTCCTGCTGACATCATCATCAGCATCACCAGCCAGGACTCAACTACCAGAATCGGATACTTCAACTGTATCTCTCCATCCATCATGGCTCCTCTTGCTCAAATCGTCTCTGTCATCCTCTTTTTAGGGGTTAGCATGGCATCTCCTGCTGGGAACAGCTGCGAGCAAGTCACCCCTTACGTGCTCACCGTAAGTCACTCTCTCTTGGTAAAGAACTGTATTACTGACCAACACTCCAGTACAAAGACATTGGCTCGAGTGCTTTTCCTATCTTGAACCCTGTGTTCCCGCCTACCCCTTATAAACAGCTGAAGTACTCGGGCCTCGGAGTCAAGTCCGTCGGTGGGGCGCTTGACCCAAACCTCCGCGAGAATGAGTTCCTGGTGTACGGCACCATCACCACAGCCTCGACACTGGAAAACCCGTTGATCACCAAAGACTACGATGGATCAAAGGTAACGAGCTTCGAGCTCGAGACGTTCGACTTCCAGTGTGTTCGTACTGGCCTTGAGAATATGAAGAGGGCTTGCAAGCTCACCGTCAAGGGAGTGGACGTGAACGGCAACACCATCACTGAATTCTGCTCATATGACCCCGATGTTCTTGGATCAAGCTTGGCGAAGTGCAACCTTGTCAATGAGAAGAATCTCAAGAGCGTCAGCTTTGAAACTGCCAGTCCTATTACAGGAACCACTATCACGATCTTGACGGCCATGGACAACCTCAAGGTCAACGTGAAGGCGTCAACTTGTTGATGATGAAGTGTCAAGAACCTCACCCCATCCTAGAACAGTCAAGTCTCGGGCAATAGAATTGAGAAGGGGACTTCAACTTGGGGAATAACACCATTGATTCTTGGGGCTGGAGGCAAGACAACGTACACATACACGAAACAGACTTTGAACTCGTTTGGACGACATGATATGTTCATGGAGTTAACGCTGGGCTCCGGACCAGGCGGCATCATCACCTTCCTTCAAATTATGCCGCACTAACTGTCGCTCATTTAATCAGAAAATATAAATACACGTGCTTACTGCTAACAGAGTACCATTTCTTCTCTTGATTTTTAATTGAGCAAAGGTCACCACACTACCTAGTAATGATGTCGTGTTCCTTTCCCAATTGTCCGCCCCTCTGAGCTCAAGCTTTGTTCCCACTTCACGCTACGAAACAAATGCGTAGGGCTGGTCGAAACATGCATCCCAATCTGTAGCATCTCCGTCCCAGAAGGTGCGCATAACATTCTTAGCGTGCAGAGGCAATGGTGTGGCGATGTCCTTGGCTTGCTCCAAGTAAAGCTCTGCAACAAGCCGACGCTTATCTACCCGAACCGAGGCTTCGATGCCAGCGACGACCAAAGGCCATTGGACGGATTTCTTCAGTTGGGGATGATTTCTTGTCTCCTCCATGAGAGAATAGAGGCGGTTTCCATGCATGGTTCTCAGCATTGTCAGTCGATGGACTCTGGGTAGGGCTCCAACGCTCTGCAGCGATGAAATGCAGAAGACAGCCACTGCAGAGTGAAATATCGCAGCGATGAGATCACGGTGGTCCCTGTCTTCGTAGAAGGAGTCACAGTCCGTCCCATCAAAGCTCTCGATTCTTGCAACAATGTCCTTCGCAACTGCATTCGCTGTTGACTTGTCCATCAACTTTTTGGAAACCTCAGCTCTTAGATGGTTGATTCGCGAAATTTCCAAGAATAGAGGCATCGGACAAGGAATGTGTGGATGCAATCCTAGTGGATATAACTCCTGGATCAAGTCAATGAACTCTTGTTGATCACAAATTGTAACTTGATTGTCAGGTGGACTCGTTGTATTCGCCGAAGTCATCACACTGTGTCATTTTTGAGTTTAGCATCAAGGCTCTGATCTACCCGCGGGATCTATACTTACATCATAAAAGACAGGAGCAAGCCTTGGCGATATGGCTCCGACATAGCCCATCCCCGGGCACCGCCTCGACATGCGAGAATAGCCAGGAGACCGTCTACGTGTTGTCGCCACTGAGGGGTTATGCATGCGTTGATCTACTGGGGTTGGGTCAGCAATCATTGTAGACAAGATGCCTCACTGTTGACTTCGACTGACTTCGGATTGAAGAAGGAGGATGACCCCTGTCAATACAACATCGCTACTCTGCGTCTTCGGATTGGCGAGATCTTCGTTGATAGCCCGTATCGACAGGCCTCGATGATGGTGCATCCGGTGTTGGGCATACAATATGGAAGGACAATCATTCTTCCATTCTTTCTGCACATGCATGCGATGATGGTACACGATGCCAACCAAGTTGTGCGCAATCGAAATTGGCAGATATTTGACGACCTTGAGGGGAATTTCGGCGATAAAGACGTTGCTGGTTGGCGGATGGCCTGACTTCGTGTATGGATAGAACACATCGTTGACTGAATAATTACTATGTTAGAGATTTCCGATAAACCTGGATTACAGCTAAATTCCTTGTCAAGTTCTTTGGGTTGCACCTTACAATACTGGACAGCTTCAAATACGTCGCAAATGTCTGTCCTCAGGTCTGAGTGAAAGATGAGTTCTCCGCCATATTTAATCCTGTTTCTAGTCAAGGCTTCGGTGTCTTCGATTTCCCCTCGTCGACCTAGCTTTGGCTTTATCTTCATGGTCGTCTTCGTAGCTGTGTCTTTGTCTACCACGCGCCCTTTGCGTCGAGTACGACAGGTGACTTTCCCAGGTGCGAGCCAAGTCAGTGGCTTTCTGTCGTCGTAGCCAGGACAAACGATGCCGGAAGCACGACACTTGTTACAGACTGGCTTGACAGAGTCGCAAACAAGTCGACGACGTTGACACTCCCAGCAACGTCGTTTCTCTGGGATCTCCGGGGATAATGATGGCTGAGGCGCTGGTAACATTGTGTTGCGAGGCGTGGATCAGGTCCGAAAAGGTGCAGTTCAGCCCTACCCGAGCGACAGGTTAATATGCACCAGCGTTACCAGATTGAGTAAGAAGAAGTCGATGGGACGAAGGGTTCGAGGGTTTGATTGCAGAGGGGGCTCAACTCAGGCCAGATCCGCATCGGCTTGGATATCTTAAGTATCCTAGGCTCCGGGTGCGCGGGTTGCCTTGCTTGAGCCTCAGTGTAGAACACCAAGTAAGACGAGTCGCTTGGCAAGAAGTCTTGGCCAGAGTATTTTCCTATTTGGGTAAAGACTACCATGCTGTGCTTCGCCTTGGGGGCAACAGGTACAACCGCCGATCAACATCCCCTCAGCCCTAGAGGAATCAGCGTTGTAGCCAATGCGGGGGGGATGATAGATGTGTGGGGGCTTATGGTATCGCAAACCGACAAATCACTGAGCATCACGGGCGCCTGCTCATGTCTCAAGGATGATATCATATCATTGTCTTCCCTCGCCCTTGAGTTGGCCCGCCTGCGGGTAGTTAGGCAGAAGCAATCCACAGACCTACTGCATCGGTTCTCGTGGCGGAGAGTGGGTTGTAGAGGGAAGAAAAGGACCCCTGTTCTCAGCTTGCTGCTCCCACTCTCAACCCAAGCGGTGGGCGGATACTTTTGAATATGGCCAATTGACCTCGGTCGAACTAAACGCTAGTGAGCTCTTGTTATGATCAGAAAATAATTCGCCACATGTGTATCAAATAAGACGCAGACAACAAGTGTCGAAATGCACTAAAGTTAGGCCTGGTACTCAGGGAGCGATGGCAAGATCAACATGATAAGTACCCGCGCGCCATGTAGACTGCGCCTGACGCCGGCCGTCCCGGAACTTCCACACCTCGACAATGCCTCTTCATGGAAGATGAGGAATTCGATCGAAGCTCGTTTGCCTGCAAGCCACTCTCCAAGCGTGGCCACGAACATGCTTACCTTGGCGGTTGTGAGCTCTGCGATTGTCAGCGAATGGCTCTCTTGGCACCGCGCGAGAGTGGGCCCACCAATGGCGGCAATCAAATGATAACGCTTAATGGGTTCGAGATGTTCCGTCCAAGGTCTTGGGCGTGGACATGGGAAGGATGCCATTGAGATGAATGCCCTGAGTTCTAACTCTTGTTGAAATGGCAGAGGTAAAAAATGACTGACCGACGCTCTTCCAATCCACATCGTCTCGATTCCTTTACGAAAGTCAAAGGGCAGGCAGCAGTTCCTCGGTCGCGTGGACGAGCTTGAGAGCCGGACGTCAGTCCAAAAGCAATCTCACTTGGTTTCGGGTTTATAACTCGTGTATCTATCACTGATAGCCAATTCGTTCCTTGCTTCTTCGAATGATTGCTACTTGCTGGGAATTTCGGTTTGCTTTGCCTATCAAGCAAGCATCTCTGGAGCAAACATCACTAAACTGGGCAAGTCTCCGCGATGCTCTGCGGGGTATTACGAGAACGCGGGGCATTGTAGGTTGCAAGAGCTCCATTGCCATTTTGTTAAATATCATCAAGCACAAATGATTTTGATCTCAGATGGTCAGAAACTTCGTTCCTCTGTTGCTCATCTCAACTCATAATTTCTTGGTCATCTAATATCACCTCAAGCGCAAGCTCCACGTTAGCCCTACATCACCTAAAGCACCCAATCTAGCCAACGACCTCTTTAACCTTGTTAGACACAGAAGGATGAGCGCCGGTCGTGTTATCAACGTGGTTGGATGCCACGCGGAGGGTGAAGTTGGCGATGTAATCACCGGCGGTGTTCTAGATGTGCCGGCCCCGAGCATGTGGCACAAACTACAACACTTTTTGACGCATAAAGACGAGCTGCGTCAGCTACTATTGAATGAGCCAAGAGGAAGATCGCCAAAGAATACGAACTTGATCCTCCCGCCATGCAACCCCGAAGCCGCTGCAGGATTCCTGATTATGGAAAGTGAAGAATATGCGCCAATGTCCGGATCCAACACCATTTGCACGGCGACGGTACTCTTGCAGACAGGGATGATCCCCATGCAAGAGCCAATCACCAAGTTCTCTCTAGATACGGCGGCTGGTCTGGTCGGCGTGACTGCGGAGTGCCAAGGTGGTAAATGCAAATCCGTGGCTTTTGAAAATGTGCCCGCCTTCGTGGACCGGTTCGATCTGCAGGTTGACGTCCCGGGGATCGGGACCGTCTCCGCCGACATTGTCTGGGGCGGGATGTGGTACGCTATCGTGGATGCAGCATCTGTCGGGATGACCATCGAGCCGAGCAAGGGCGCGAAGCTTGTGGAGCTTGGCGAAAGGATCAAGTCAGCATTGAAAGCTGCCTACACGCCTCATCATCCGGAGAATCCAGAAATCAAGGGAATCTCGGTTCTCGAATTTACAGAGCCGCTTCACCAAGATACCATTGGGAAGGTCGCCAAGAACACTGTTGTTGTGTCTCCCGGGCGTCTTGATCGCAGCCCTTGTGGCACCGGCACCAGTGCGCGAATGGCTCTGTTGCATGCCAAGGGCCAGCTGGCGGTTGGAGAATACTTCAAGCACACTAGTGTCATTGATACAGCCTTCGAGTGCCGCATTTCTCGGACTGTGAAAGTCGGAGACATTGATGCTGTCGTACCAATCATCAAGGGCAGAGAGCATGGATCACCAGCTACAAGCAGGTCGTCTTGGATCCAGACGACCCCTTTCCTACCGGATTCAGAGTGGGGGACCAATGGCATGTCCCTGATATCGCGCCGAGCCACTGAGGCGGAAACATTTAGATGTTGGGAGTTAGCCATAGATAGATAAATAAAGGAACACCTGCCGTACTTGGCCGGAATACCATATTGGAGCCCTGCGACTCGGTGCCCCGTTTGTGTTGTTGGTTTCTTGCTCCGGCCCCGCCCCGGGTGGGATACTGCCACTCAATAATCGCAGTGGAAGAGGTCGAGACTGAGAGTTCGTGGCCCGAGATTGTCGACTAGTCTGTGGATTTATCAACAAGAAATAGACAAGAGACAATACGAGCCACGTTCGTTTTGTACTAGTTCATCGCGCCACGGTCTCTTCAAAAGCTTGAGATCCCGAACCGAATGGCGCTTTCAATGTTTCCCAGCCGAACCGAAGAGACATTGCGGGGGAATTAAGACTACCTCGCACCCCATTACCCCCCACTCCGGGGAACGGGGTGGCCCATGTCTACCCCGGATTTCCATTCGGGTCAACATCTTCAACGATGGCCAAGATGTTCAAATAACAAGGCTATCAGCCGCGATGTATTCACAGGAATTATGTCTTCCATCCCCAATCATCACTATCAAGGCAACATTGGGTGTATCAAATTTCCCTGCAGTTGCGACGGTTGCTCGCAGTCGTAACCCGCAGGTGTCTTCTTCTTCACCAACACCTCAGATCACCTGAACAATCTTCAACACACTTGTACTCCATCAGCCTTCAAAATGTCTTCATCTCTGGCTCCCGGAAGCAGTGGCGACGCGAAACACAACAGTCAAATCGAACATCTCGAAGACCTCAGCAAGCCGGGCTTGCAAGACAAACACGATGGCCATGTCGAAGGCAACGCACTTCTCATTAACCGAGATGGAGAGGTTCGGAAGATTCCAGTTCCGTCTTCGGATCCCAACGATCCCCTCCGCTTCAGACCTTGGGAGAAGTACGGCATCGTCTTCTGCTGCTGCTGGTTCTCTAGTATGGGCTTGTCGATTGCCAGTGGTCTAGGTGCAATTTTACATGAATTCTTTGCGATGTATGGCCCTCAAGGTTATTCTTCCGAAGACATTGTTCTTCTGATTACTGTTCCAAACTTGTGCATTGGTCTCGGTAAGATCCATCTTGACTCACAAAGCTGCCGCTTAAGTTGAAGAGTAAACTAACGAAGGCATCACGATTAGGCAACTACATCATCCTTCCTCTTGCTCTGGCATACGGTCGACGCCCAGTATTCTTAGGATTCATGGTCATCCTTCTGATAGCGACAATTGCTGCCGCTTTGCAAAATAGCTATAACGGGCATCTTGCTGCCCGAGTGGTTCAAGGCTTGGCTACGGGTGCCTCAGAGTCTCTTCTCCCGCTGATGCTCACTGAAGTTACCTTTCTTCACGAGCGTTCCAAGATCTTTGGTCTTTACTGGATGGCACAAAATGCGATATCCTCTACTATCAACTTGACCTCGTCATACTTGAACCATGACCTGGGATGGCGTTGGTATTACTGGGTCTTCGTTATCACTGTTGCCGTCGGACTGGTCATCGCGTTCTTTTTCGCCTTCGAGACACAATTCACCCGTCAGCCCGAATCGCTTGATGGACAAGTTGTCATCACGGACGAGTTTGGAGTCACGCGTGTCATCCCAGACTCCGAAGCTCAGGCCTACCTCGAGGAGATGAATCTGTCTGGACTCACGGCTCCGGGTGCCAATGAGGCGGCCGAATCTCTGGAGAGAAAGTCGTATCTACACCGCATCAAACCTTGGTCTACACCGCATCCCCAACCAATGCGGGTAATGGTCTTGAGCTGGAAGCACATGGCGGAATCATTCTCGTCTCCGGGAATCATTGATGCGGTGTTGACGTCTTCCATTGCTCTTGGCTGCGGTGTTGGCATGTCACTGACCTACAACACTGTCCTGGTGACGAACTATCAGTGGAAGTCGGAAGATGTTGGGTTGATCAACGTTGGCGGCGTCATCGGCGCCGTTCTCGGCATGTTGTTCTGCACATTCGTCGGCAATCCCTTGGTCATGTACCTCGCCCGTCGGAATCGAGGCGTTCACATCCCGGAACACCACCTGGTCGTCTTGGCTTTACCCGCCGTCGTCGGTGTGGGAATGCTATTACTGTATGGCTACACCGCATCAGGAGGGTACACATGGTGGGGTCCGTACATCGGCTGGACCATCTTCCAGTACTCCTTTACTTCCGTCCTTATCATTTCCACTAGCTTCGCATCTGAAGCTGCGCCAAAACATCCCGGGCCGGCACTGGTTGTGGTTGTGGGAACTAAGAACGTGGTCTCGTTCGGTGTGACCTATGGGTTGACTCCAATGGTTGAGAAATGGGGATATCAAACTGCCTTTGGTGTGTTGGCTGGTATCTTTGGCTTCATCTTCCTACTCGGAGTGCCTGTCTATCTCCTCAATCCGAGGTGGCGTGCTTATATGTCGGAAAGAGAGAGCAGATCGACCAGAGCCTAGAAATGGTTCGTCACTTACCATTATCCATGACTTTGAGTGTACCTCAGCTACGTTATTGAGAGGTCCGCGATTCCAACAGGGTATAGCCAGATTTAGTAGACAATAGGCTTCACAATGACGGATAAGATTGCGAGACTCACGTCATTTCCTTGCAAGACTAATTTGTAAACAATGTTGTCATGCTCTCACACATTGACGCCAACCATGGAGTCGCGCTTGACGGAACCTGGCCATTCTCGGCCATAACCTTAGGCCCAAGTCTTACCCATGTAAGTAGGATGGACCTGTCAAGTGGAGGTATGCGGCGACCCGACAGGACATCTTTGGTTCATGTCGGTTCAGATCAAAATTAAATATGCACCCAAGACCCTGGTCTTCAATTGAGAGAAGAGTAAACCATTAGGTTGATCAAGTTCTTTCATCTGGTTTGCTGCACGCAACTCAAGATTCCCGGTCCGCTATCGCCGTAGACAATCTCGGTTCGGCTTGGCTCTTCACACCGCGACAGCATTTCCCGAGCCGAGAGATCCACTGCGCTCCATCAAGTACTTACCACCTCAGGGAACATCAGCCAAAGCGTAACGGAATACAAAGGGGATGGAGCATCCCTCATGATTGCATGTCTTCTTCTGTTGGTCCACAGTTTAAAGGTCCATTTTCTTCACTGTCTCCATGATGAGTAGTAGGTGAGCGTGACGGACCCGCACAGTATCCTACACTTGGCAAGGAATGGAGGCCCCAGCAGGCCGTCGGAACGAATGCTTCCAGCTTACCTAGATATTTATAAACCAGATAATGTCAAAGAACCACAATGACAACCTCACCGCTCAAGGTAAGTTTTGACCGTTTCGGCGAGTGCAGCGAGACACGTTGAGTGAGTCGTGAAATGAGATTCATGAGGTGAAATTCATTCCATTGTGAGTGAACATAAGTGGGTCTCAACGCAAAAGTCACATGACCCACGCGATGCGGCCTCCTGCGGAGAACGCGTCGACGCGTTTCAATCGTAATTGCCGGGCAAGTCCAGCACGCATAGGTACTTTCCCAATTGGGACGTCATTGATTCCGACCTCAATCATCCTCTGCCAAGGGATTCCACGGTCTGTTCATTCTGTCTTATTTGTCCGAACGATTGATTCAATCGTAGCCTCCATTGTCGCCGACAATGGATGACGACTTCGGCTTCGACTCGGCCGATGAAGCCGATCTACTCGCTGTCGTGGACGCTGCTCCATCTGCAGTCAAGCGACCTAATGAGGATACGGATCAAAGTGAAGAACCAGGACCGAAACGACTGAGAGGTTCCTCCGATCACTCGGTTCTGGCCCGCAGAGTCTTGCGAGAGCGATTCGGCCTGGAAAGCTTTCGTCTGGAGCAGGAAGCAGCAATTAATCGCATCATCAGTGGCGACAGCGCTGTTGTAGTATTTCCTACTGGCGGAGGCAAGAGTTTATGCTACCAGGTATGGAGCCTCTGCTCAGAATAGTCAGTCATGTCTAATACAAAAAGGTCCCCGCCGTGGCTATAAAAGAGCTCGACAAGGAAACAGGATCGCGCGGCCCAGAAGAAAGTGGTGTCACGGTCGTCATTTCTCCCCTCATAGCACTGATGAAGGACCAAGTTGATGCCCTGAGACGCCGAGGCATCGCTGCAGCCGTTCTAGATTCGACGCAAAGCCGCGAAGAGTTCGTTGATATTCATAGCAAGCTGGCGTGTGGCAAACTCGATCTCCTATACTGCGCACCAGAGCGGCTCAACAACGAGGGCTTTCTTGCGTCCCTTAAGTCGATCCGTGGTGGCATTCGCTTATTAGCGATCGATGAAGCCCATTGCATTTCAGAAGTATGTCTCAAATTGTCACAAACCCACTACTTGATACGAATTCCATTCTCTGACAGAATCGCAGTGGGGACACTCCTTCCGCCCAGACTACCTCAAAAGTCGGTTTCTAATGCGGCCATTGTTTTTGCTTTGACTGACGATAGCTCTTAGTCGCTCGTTTTGCGAAGGAAGCCAATGTGGACAGAGTCACCTGTCTCACAGCGACCGCGACAGCAGCCGTTGCCAAAGACATTCGAACTACTTTCGACATCCCGCCGGAGGGTCTTTTCGTGACAAGCATGTACCGATCAAAGTCAGTCAGGCAATGACAATACCTCTTTTAGTTAACATCATGCTCACATATCCTAGTCTCCGATTATTGGTTGAGCCTATCACTGCAGATGACGACCAAGTCGAGATATGCACTAAGTTCTTGAAGAAACACCCCGGCCCATCCATTATATACGTTACAACCCATGCGGTAGGCTTTTACTCACCTCTCAACGGGGAACTTACTAATCCTGATATGAACAGGCTGCAGAAACTCTAGCCAATGAACTGTCTAAAAAGAAGTTCAATGCTCGCGCATATCATGGAGGACTAAACGCAGACGTACGGGGCGGAATACAAGACACGTTTCTCAAGAGTCAAAACATGATCGTGAGTTGGCCCGACAGCATCCGTAGGAGGGAGTTCTGACACGTACGTCTACTATTAGATTGTTGGCACAATTGCCTTTGGCATGGGCATCGACAAGGAGAATGTGCGGACCATCATCCATTTCGATCTTCCAGGCAGTCTCGAAGCCTATAGCCAACAGATTGGGAGGGCTGGACGAGACGGCAAACCAGGCACGTGCATGCTCTATCTTTCGGATAAAGATTTCTTTGTCAGAAACGTCTTCATCCATGGCGAACGACCATCCATGCTGGCTCTACGCGCACTGTTTGAGGAGATCTGCAGCAAGGAGAACTGTCAGCTGAAGCCCGGAGACCCCTTCTCCGTGGCTATCGCATCGCAATCGCGGCGGGTAGACATTAGGGTTTGTCGAATCGATGTTCCTTGACTTGAGTGGGCATTCATCTCAACTAATGGTGGACAGGAGACCCAACTTTCCATCATCTACGCCTACCTAGAATTGAAGTTCGGACTTCTCCGGGCTAGCACTCCTCAGTACTCCGAATACAAATATCAGGTGCTGCAGAACCGCGCTCTTGAGACTGACGGCTCACCCGCATCGAAGTACATCTTATCTCACTCCAGAAAAGCGCAAACCTGGACAAATATTGATGTTGACGTTCCTGCTGGGAACGGCGGAGTAAGTCGCGCTGATATTACGCGGAAATTAGACTCGTGGGCCGAGTCCGGCATCATCAAGCTCAGTAAGACCGGTGTCCAAAAAGTCTTCCGCGTCAGCAAGAAACTCCCAAGTCAACAGGCAGATATCGACGAAATCATCGACAACATAGACAAGGAAATTGTGAAGAAGGAGAAGCAGGATTTGCAGCGCGTTCAAGACCTGGTCAACCTGCTGACAGACAAAAGCTGCCTTACGCGTGGGCTTGCAACTTACTTCGCCGATACGACTCACTCTTCAGTCAAGGAATGTGGCCACTGCACATGGTGCGAAACACATCAGCAGGTTAGGCTACCGGGATTTACCCCAAAACCTTTAGATGAAAAGGCCATGAGAAGGGTTATGGCCGTATGCAAAGAAGCCTGTCAACAAGAGGCGAGTAAGGCCAAAGGTGGTAAACCGAAGACCACAGCACTTCAGACGAGGCAGGCTCTGGCCAACAGCACAGCCAAAGACGATGCCCGATTCATGGCATGCGTGGCTTTCGGTATCCGGACACCTCGGGTCAGTAGCATGAGCCTGCACAACAACAAGGCTGTGTTTGAGACAATGAGCACCTGTAACTTCAACGTACGTACATTCGAGAAAGCCAAGAGGTAATTTTCCCTGTGAACATCAAATTGACCTTGAATTAGGATCTCGTACAGAAATTCGAAGACATGATGAAATGAAAGGAGTATCAATAGATGTCCGAGATCTCGATGAATGCTTCCACTATCAAACAAACGTCGAGTACAGCTGGAGGCTCACAAAGTAGCGGCAATATGCTTGACTTGACGGTGAATTGTCGAGCTATGTATGTATCGATATCTCAGTTTGACTGCGATTCCCTGACAAATACTCAACTGTAATGCTATATTGTGTATCCTAAAGTTCCTATCGCCCTGAACTTCCATCATAAACGCCTGCGGATTGATTTGTAGATCAAGAACTGAAAACCAAATACAAAAGCTGAAGTAAACTCGCTGTCATTGATATCTGTATCAAAGAAAGTTGTGCTGTAGATTCAAAGGAAAATCAAGTCAATGATCTGAATCTATCAAGGCATCAAGTACAGCCAGTCGACTGCCTCTGCCAAGTACCCTTTCTCGATGGAGTCCTCATCTCGTCCATCAAAGTCGAGTTTTTCTTCACCTTCCTTTTCCTCCCAAGTATGACAAACAAACACTTGCAAGTTACGATGTTTGCCCGTCTTCTTGAGTCTCCGAAGGTGCTCCTCCAACCAATGATGATCTGCAAGATGGTTATGGTGGTGGTCTCGTGCTTGTACGATACGCAGCTTTCGTAAAGATTTTGGGAGCTGTCGTAGAATGTTTTCCTTCTCCGTGCCGGCATCCTGTAGCTGCGTCGTGAAGGTTTCCAGATTAGAGAGCTTGTGTAGAAGCAGACTCGCTGTTTCTCCAGTCGATCGATCGGGGAACCGGACACTCAGAGCTTTAAGCGTCTCTTTGTGTTCGGTCAACGCGTCAATCACATCCACCATCTGACTGACACTCGACACACATCTGTCAAGTCCGAAATGACATAAGTGCTTTGGCGTCGAGATAATTTCCATGATGAACGGCTGCGTGTTTGAACTCGACCAGATGGAGATATCGGTGAGCTTTTCCCAAGTTTGCGATCCGTCAAACCAGGCGTCGTCGAAATGCTGAATCTTAAGAGATCTTAATTTTGGGGCATTTTTTGAGATAGCTTTGACAAGCTCCATTGGAAATCGGCCTATGCGAGGTGTGCATTTGATGTGTAGGGCTTCCAAGTTTGGAAAGACGTCATCTTCCATCAGGAGAAGTTTGTTCGAGACATCATGGTTTCGGTGATCTTCACTCAAGATGTACTCAATCTCAAGTTCCCTCAACGATTTGGCCATTAGAGGAACCATTATGGCAAGTATGTTGATATGGCCGCCACCATTCCAATCTTTTGGGTTAACTGAGAGCCCCATTTTACTGAGTGTCTCTTCAATAAACGGAACTTCGTCATCTGACAATCTCATCTCTTGCTGCCGAGGAGATTGCTCTGGAGCGTGGATAGGAATGCACACACGTCGTACATGTTGTGTACAATATGGGCGGGAGTCCCAAGCTCTAATGAGAGATATCAGGTGGCTGTGTCCGGGTTTCACCAGCCAGACGTAGCTGAATAGATTTCGCCTGACCAGCTGTCGAAAAGCTCGACATGTTCGACTCAGTGCCTCCAAGTCTGACAGCTTGCTCTTGAAACTGGCGTCTACCCAGTACAGGTGCGAATATGATGGCGCAGTCGAAAGCTGGTCAAAAATATGCTGGATAACCTCCGGCGGTAATTTGGCAATCCCCATCGCCTTTTTGATGAAGGTATTTTCCCGTAGATGCATGAAATGCCGCGTGGAACTTAGTTGTGTTGTGAAGTGCAGTAAGTGTTGGAGGTAAAAGAGTTGGTGAACGTATTCAGAGGAGCTGTTTTTCAAAGATGTTCTCTTTCATGACCCATCGATGGCGCGTATTTCAGAAAACTTTGTTATGCGGACCAACCGTATGAATATGGATTTGGTACAAGGCATGTAGCTGTTTCTGTCAAATCAGTAACCCGTGTAGTCTTCTGGTCTTCAAGGTCCGCGAATCTAGGGTATCCATCGGTCTAAGTACATGCCGACACGTATTACTGGCATTCCAAGTTTGGCGTCCGAGCTTCGAACTATTAACAACGTCAAGATCTTCTGGTCTCTGTGGCCAGCTCACATTTGCACCGTAGATCTTCTTTCGGAAGTTCATTACAAGACCGCACATTCGAACCACGGCCAAAACAGGGACGCGCTGCCATCGTCGGTGGATGCTCTGCTGTAGTCACCTTTATGGCCGTAGTCACCTTTATGGCTCTGCGGAATTAAAGAAGGAAGCTCCCAGACTTTTGTTCACATCAAACGATGCACGCCAACCAGGCTAGGAATTTGGCCTTTCTTGGACATCATGAAACTATTCTCCGAGATCGTTGACTATAACTACGGGGTATGTGTTGTATTAAGCAATGGTTCTAGCTAGTGGCAGTCCCCTTTCTCAGTACATCGATCTCAGTACCATCCCCACATGTCCATGGCAGCTATCTTCCAGTATAATCCATTTTCGGGTTCCGATACTATCGTGGAATGTAACTTGTCCAAGGACATTGGACCACAGTGGCACGTGTCTTGACGGTGAAGGTCTTCAGAGTATTTCCTATTCCATCACCTCAGTCTCCTCGGCCTCCTCCACGTCCCTCTTTCCGCCCTTCTTGCCACCCTTGCCTCCATTGAGCGCCTATAGTCTCCTGTTAGCATTTATTCCTGCTCAAAGAGTCGACGGTCACACTCACGGCCTGCTTGTTCTTCTTGTTCTGTTGCTCACCGCCCTTGAACTCGCCAGAGAGCTTCTTAAGAGTAGCCTGGTCTTGCTTAGAGTTGTTGCCCTTCAGGCTCTTGGCCTGCTTTGATTCCTTGGCCTGTGCACCTTGAACCTAGAGACGCTCAATTAGATCTAGGTCGCTCGAGATGACAATGAAGACCCCATTTGTCATACCTTCTTGAGACCGTCATTCAATGGCTTGTTCTTGGGATCCGCGTTCTTCTGGTTCTTCTCGCGTTGCTTCTGTCCCTTGGCGATGTCCTTGTTGAGCTGGCCCGACTGCTTCTTGAAGTCCTTGGTGCCCTCGGCCTTTTGGACTTTCTTGACGTCCTTTTGCTCTTGCTTTTGAATGTTAATGTTCTTGTCGATGCCAGCGGCCTCCTTCTTTCTTCCCGCCGCGCTACCCTTTTTAGATGCGCTCTGCGCCCGCTCAACAAGTGCGTCTACCGGTGCCGGCACGGGCAGAGCAACAACGAAGGTGAAGAGGAGGAAGAGGGAGAGGATGAGCTGAGGGACGCGCATTTTGGCGGTTTGGTAGTATTAATGATTGATTTAAATAAGGTATTAAGGGTCGATGCCGTCAAGACTGTGACTCGATGGACTGAGATGAGAATGTGATGGTGGATAGACGTATTGCTTGTGATGGCACTTTTGAGCAGTTTATATACGCTCAGTTTTGGACCCAACGGTCAATGGAAGAGCTTGTTGCGAGTCATCATCCCATTTCCTGAGTATTTGCGCTTCGTCCGCGGGATGTCGACGGATCTAGCCACCATACGTTGACAACGTTCTTCTGCCCGAAGTCGTGATGCTTTCGTGATCGTTTCGCCCTGCGGTAGAGGAAGCTTTTCTCGTGTCGCATACGAGGGCAATTACGCCCGCGAATCATCTGAAGTCAAACGACTGTTGACAAGTGACAAGCTTTTGGGTGGAGTCGAAACGAAGAAAGTTTAGCCGCACAAGTGTTTTGGGCTGAACCTAGATGCCAAGACCTTTTACACCATTTTGAATTTTCGGGTCACATTCCACAGTAGATGCCAAGACAGATCGGACTCGACTGTAAGTAGCGTTTTAGCGCGAAAGTGGTCAGATTAGACGCGGAAACGGACGGAGAAAGGGACATGGGAAGAACGATCACGCTTCTTACACCAAGTGCCTGAAGAGACGATACATGTATGTTCTATGTCTTGGTCCGTAGAATGAACACGTCGTACATTGAGACTATCCCACAGCCATTACAACAGCATCTAGAACCTCTCATTGTATTCGAGCCAAACCTGGCAAACTACCGCTTCGGGTAAATTTGAGAGAGTCAGAATGCGCGCAAGACGAAGAATGCATGAAGCTGGAACCACTCCAGCCCTGCTGCGGAATACTCCTGCGTCTCAAGTACACACACCGATCGGATGATCATCCAACTAGTATGAACTCTACGAAAGTGTAAGAACATAGCAAAGCGAGGTGTCTCTCGTCTTGTCCGCTTCATTCACCGTATCACTGCAGGTAGATCTAAGCTCATGTCTTTACCATCTAGAAAACGGCCTTCGCTTCGCGGAGATTGCAAGAGTCAAATGCGGGTGAATTTGAGGCCATACACTTGCATAAAAGAGGAAAAAGCTTGTGAAGCTTGCGGCAGCCTATAACCACGATGCTTGCTCTTCCCGCCTTGTTAGGCGCGGGCAGCGGGGCCGGCCTCCGCCTTTTGTCCGCACTACCTTCCCCGCGCTAGGTGGAACAAAAGAAAGTTTAAGCTCTCTTGACATGCGGTAATTTGCTCGAAACTCCTGACTAGCGCCGGAATACTTAAGCTTCTTTTTCATCTTTGTTTTAGCACCGTTGGAGGCTTAAAGTTAGCTAATGACTTATTCAACAAAACATCCTGATGGAGAAACGAATGATTAAAGTGAAGATGAAGTCCGACGGTCAATTTTGGGGTTGGATCGCTAGGAAACCCCTGCGTCGATCACAGATCGTCGTCTGAAGACCGTTTCCTTAGATGATTTACAATATGATCTTCGTCGTCTAAAAAGTACTGCCAAGAAGTACATCGCCAAGAGCTGCCTTTAGTATGGCACAGCTAAAGAACACTGTCTGAGCGGCTGTCACCATCACGCATCACAGACACCGCATAATCAATGCTCAAATCACAGATAGCAGTCAAAGTGCATTGGGGATCCATCAAGTCCTTTACGGTAGCTTGTCCATAGAAGCCTTGCTGACGGGTCATCGGCCTTATTCTCAGCTCTGGGCTATCCCGAGCGCATGCTCAGAGAAGGTTGGATTTAGGGCAGACCCGGCACTAGCAAGAGCTTATCAACGACGTTTGAGTCTCAGGACATCGGCACACCGACTTGCCGCGGCTGTTCAACGCTTAATACTATGAAAGCGACGAGGCGAGCAGAATTTGAGGCTTACACACGGATCACCCTACCGCTTTCGGCTTGACGCGTGGTCGGAATTCCGGCAAGCTGGTCGTCCAACCCACTGAGCCCAGACCAAGTCGATCATATGCCGGCTGTACCTACCTATCGGTAGATGTCCTGCGGAGATGGCCTCCGGTGGGATGGTGTGGGCTAACACATCACCAAGCTGAGACACGTTGTGCCTCGCCGACTCAGGCAACCTTACGGAAGATTCCGTCCAGACTCGGTGCTTCGTTGCCGTTTCCGCAGGCCCATGACAAACCTGCTCATTCCCCTCGCGGTCATCACTTGAGTCACTGAAGACAACTTGGCTTGAAATGTCACTGTGGTCACCAGGATGAACTAGCTAGCTCAGTAGGAGATAGCAATAATACTTTTATGGTCAAACGTGGCCAATTCAGACATGGAGGTTTACCGACTCCACAAGACAATGCACATGTTACATAGGTAGATGATATCAAAACCCCCTTTCCGTCAACACATGCAGATACGGCATCACAACAATGACTGATGCAGCCATCGTGAGACTGACAGGCCAAAGGCAAGCAGAGGAGCGTATGGCGATTTGGTAGTCTAGCGCGAGACAGCGTTAGATGTTGCGCGGAATCTTAGGCATGGCTTTATGTCCACATCGCCAAGCTCCATCATGGCATGTTATGACAAAAGTGGCCAATAGACTGCAGAATAATTATGTAGGATATCAATGACACTCATGGTGGGTTGTGGCGATACTTTAACAATGCCCGTCATATGCCGTCGATGCATATTCTGAGAATTAAAGTAGCTGCTATGCCAAGTCCCTTGTTGAGTTCATCTCCCGAGTCCTTCAACGTGGGAGTGAGAGGCTGCATTTGTGCGAGGGGCGAGCTGGGGAGACTTCGCTGGCACTAATACTATGTCAATGTTACGTGGGCGAATTTCGTTCAAGGAAGGTGCTCCAGGTCAGCTTTGTCATCTTCCGGAGTCTCTCAAAACTGGAACCTAGTCTGAAGTTCTTTTCAGCCTTTTGCACCAAGAGTCTGTCTTTTCCTTTACTCTTTGAGATGATAACTTCAACCAACGGGGGCTTGTTCGGCTCGGTTCGGCCCCACCGTTATTCTCTTCGCAGCTGCAACCTGGAGAAGGGCCGGGATATCCGCGTCTCGGAAAGTCCGCCTTAGATTATGGCGGGGAAGTGGGAACGCGGGGGAGGTAAACGAAAGAATCTACAAATCAATGTTACTCAAGCTCTTAGCACAGACCGGGGTGAAATCAAATTATTTGGGAATAAAGCAGGCGGCAGCTGCATGTTTATAGAATCTTTCGCCATCAAAGTGACAGGAAGCTTTCTCCAGCCTTCAATATGCAGTTTCTGCGTTTCATATCCTTCGTTTCATGCCCGTTGGGCGTCCTAGGCTCTCTGGCAAATACGTCTTACACCAATCCAATCATTCCAGGGTGGCACTCAGACCCTAGTTGTGCTTTTGTTCCTGAGTGGAATGAGACTTTATTCTGCACGGCGTCGTCATTCATCACCTTCCCAGGAAATCCTGTCTATGCCAGCAAAGATCTTATCAACTGGAAACTGGCAAGCAATGCAGTCAACCGAGTGTCCCAGTTCCCTCTGATTCGCAACGGAAGCCAAGGTGAAGACCTTGGCATGTTTGCAAGCACTCTACGTTACAACAATGGCACGCTCTACTTGATCTCAACTTGGGTTAGTGCCCAGCTCGGAGGACCAAAGTTTGTCATCTTCACTACAAAGGACCCATTTGACGACCTGTCATGGTCCGATGCGATATGGCCAGAAACACCAGGCGACACAATTGATCCAGACATCTTTTTCGACGATGACGGCTCTGTTATTGTTGCTTCTTCCGGAACACCCATCAAAGCAGCTTACCTTGATCTCTCCACTGGCAATACCAGCGAGCCTTGGGACCTTTGGAATGGGACTGGAGGCGCAAATGCCGAAGGCCCCCATGTCTACAAGAAAGATGGATACTACTACCTGTTGATTGCTGAAGGTGGCACACAACTAAATCATTCGGCAACTATTGCACGATCTCAGAGCATCAAAGGACCTTGGGAAGCGGCACCTCAGAACCCTCTTGTTTCCAATAGAGGCACAAAGGAATACTTTCAAACTGTTGGCCATGCTGATCTCTTCCAAGACTCGGCTGGAAACTGGTGGGGTGTTGCTTTGTCTACTCGCGGAGGACCGGATCTTTACAACAGTCTCAACTATCCCATGGGCAGAGAGACTGTTCTTTTCCCAGTCTCTTGGCCGATAGGAGGCTGGCCTATTGCAGATAAAGTTCGCGGAAACATGAGCGGGCCGTTACCCAGCAATTCCCTTGTCCAACGAGGGGTTGGCCCTTTTGTTGGAGAAGCAGATGTGGAAGATTTTAAGCCGGGATCCACCATTCCGCCGCATTGGGTCTATTGGAGAGCTCCTTTTGATGCCTCATACTTCACTATTTCTCCCCAGGGTCATGAAGATACTCTTCAGATGACTGCCTCTCGCGCTAATCTCACAAGAGATATTGACTTCAACGTCACCACTGAGGGTGTCACGTCTATTTTTCGACGGCAGGAACACACTTTTTTCAACTTTACCGTTGATATCGAGTTAGGTTTTGGAAAGTCTGTCGGTGACGAAGTTGGAGTTTCCAATTATGTCAATCCTAATCAGCATGTCGATCTCGGTATCATTTACCAAGCCACTGTGTCTGACGAGGGAGACAAGCTCGAGCCTTATTTCCAACTCAGGGCTCGCTCAATCAACAACTCAACAGCTCCTGATCCAAGGATTGTACCAATTCCGCAAGAACTGTTGGGCCGAGCTATTCGGGTTAGGATCTCTCCGAGGAACGAGACTCACAATGAGTTCTTTGGAAGCTCGGCAGATCGTGTAGGTTCTGAGCAGTCGCTCTGGGTCTTCAATAACGCGTTGTTGGCCGGAGATGGAGCTACGACCGGTGGGTTGCTCGGTGTCTATGCTACTACTAATGGTGGGAATGACTCCTTCGACGGGTACGTTGGAAGGTGGAGATACGAACCCATTGGCCAGAAGGTGGATTACAGTGTCATTGTTCCAACATCAAGCAAATGGCAGTAGGCATGGATGTATTGCTCTCTAAGTCTTAATAGTAAAAGTATGAGGGCAGGAATCATGCGCATAACTTCCCAAACAATATTGAAATTCGAAATCAGTACATCTCCGAGAAGCCCAAGACTGTTCGCTTGCTTTTCCCCAAGGCAATCCCTAAAAATATTCGTAATCATGCTGGCAAAAGGCAGGAGAGCTATTTAGCCATTCGCTGACTACCTATCGATACGTCTTCTGATGCAAAACCTCGGCGGGTGTGTGGATTATCAACCTTTACATGTACAGTCTAAAAAGGCACTGGATTCATTGTCCATTGTGAATTTCGTCCCAATGCACTTCAGGGAAGTCTTCAGAAGGGCTGTCCAAAAGAGGCTGGTTATTATGACGCAAGACATCGTCAAAGAAGGCTCGAATGAACGTCCTTGAGATATTGACCATTCTCCTTCCGTCAATTGGCCCCTGTGTACGTGTCGTGCCGAAAATCTTCCAGAATCCCAGATCAGACCAGTCAGGATGCAAGCTTCCATCCACCGAGAACAGACGCCACCAGCCAGTCTGCCAGGCTCGGTAGTTGTTCCAGGTGCGGTCCGAATTCGCGTTGTGGCCCTGAAAGCCAAGAATCATCGAGGGTTTCTTGAGATCCGAGTCGGATGTGCTGTTCAATCGACCCCAGTTGGCACCGTCAACGTTTATAGCGGCTGCTACTGCATCGCTCTCGAGAGCTACGGTGAGAGCAGCAGAACCTCCTAGCGATACCCCGAATGTGCCGAAATCGGTGATCCTAAAGGGAGCTTCAAGCCTTTCCACGAGTGAGGGGAAGTAGTCGATGAAGTGCAGCTGCTGCCTGACCCTGACGGCATGCAAGTCCTCTACCCAGGCAAGGGTATAATTGCTGAAATTCGGCGGCAGTCCGTAGACGCCCGTACCATTGGGGTACCGCAAAAAAGGCTGCTCATAAACGTGATCCAATGCAGCGACAACATATCCTTCATTTGATGCAGAGTTAGTCTAGAGTTCTAAGCAACGGGACGTTGAGGGATCGCGAGCTTACCATGAGATATCAGTTCCGAGATGATAATGTAGTCACCATCGGTCGGTACCCCCCAACCGCCAGGCCCGAAAAGAAGCGTTGGGCCGCTTTCTTCATTCAGATAAGTCGCGTTCGATCGCAGCGTCGACGTCAGGTGAGAGATGTTGTAGCTCCACAGGTCGGTGTATAATTTGGCAAGCTCGGGCTCGAGGTACGGCTTTGGGCAAGGCTTCTCGTCCTCGGTAGGATAGTACAGCGTGACGAGGTACTCAGTCGAAACACCATTCGGCCACACGACATCATTCTCTTCCAAGAAGGGGACGACGAAACGCTGCGCGCCGACGTTGTACCTCCCGGTAGGATCAGGGAGTGGTTCTCCGAGGGCCGTACGCGCGAGCAACACGCAGAACCAAACCGCCAGGGCTCTAGGCGTTTGAACCTTCATGTTGGCGGTCGAGGGCGCAGTGAAGCCGATCAATACATTGAGCAGGATTATTGTTCCCCGACGCGATATTGCAGGATTTAAATATTTTCTGATATGGGCCTTGTTCTTGGCATAGATAGTTTTGCCTCACGAACCCCTCTTGGTGCAGAGGTAGGAATTCGTTACCAGACGCAATGCAGCGGCGCAGTCAAATCAGCTTAGTTAGCAGTCTCTATGAGCACTAGCGTTACCTCAATCAGGCAGCTGAGGGAAAGCGTTATGCTGACAGGAGTCGAAATGTGCAACGTCGGGCAACAGGTTGTGCGCGCAGTGTGGGGGACGGCCTGCGAAGCGTCTTGGCATTCAAAGTGCAAGTAAGCTGACAGCAGATCGGGTTATATAAGGCCAGGTGGTCACTCTGCCTCCGGGTTTCGGTGCTAGCTGAAGACGATTGTCAGCCTCATCGTGGATTGACGATCTAATATCGTGCCCGGCACTCAGTTCCATATTGCGCAGCCAAGGTGCAAGGCTTGAAGTTGGGTCTTGGTAATTGTGCGAAGTAAGGGATTTAATCGCTGCAAACTGTGATCAAATACGTTCTGGATTCTGCTAGGCAGGAAAAATAAAGACAGATGCAACAAGCCAACACGATAGCTGTCATGGGAGATGGGGAGGTTGAGATTGAGAGAAACAGGTATGATATACATGTACTATTCTGTAAAGGACATGACATTACCCATAAGCCTACTTCCGATACCACATTCTCGTGATCTTCGTCCTTCTCTGCTTTGCCTGTAAGAGGAACACGCCATGTAGTAGAGCCTCTGCAGTGGGTGGGCATCCGGGCACGTAGATGTCGACGGGTACGATCCGATCCACTCCCCTGACGACTGAGTAGCTGTAGTGGTAGTAACCACCTCCATTCGCACAGCTGCCCATGCTAATGACCCATTTCGGGTCGGGCATCTGGTCGTAGCATTGTCGAACAGCAGGTGCCATCTTGTTCGTGACCGTGCCAGCAACGATCATAACATCAGCTTGTCGAGGTGAAGCGCGGAAGATGATGCCGAGACGATCTTGGTCGTAGCGGGGCATGGACACATGCATCATCTCTATACCGCAGCAGGCGAGACCAAAGGTCAAGGGCCAGAAGGACCCCTGGCGGGCCCAATTGACGATGCTATCCAAGGTAGTTCTGTTCTTGCTGTTAGCCAATGATGGAAGTGTTGAGACAGGATGTTTTGATGGACTTACAACACATGTTCGACGGCGTTGGATGGAGGTTTGATGATTTGGCTGTCAAACGGGAGAGTGTTCTGTGGCACGATGCTAGTCTTCGTAGATTGTGATCTCGCATGGCCCTGATGGCGATGGTGTTGAGGTCTATGTATAGATGATGTAGATGAAAGATGAAGGGCATAAACTTGTGCTCGAGTGGCCAGTCTCAGCGGATGATACCGCAGAATAGCTAGTTAGATGGTGAGCCATGTTGTTAATGCCATGCATGTGCGTGAGAAGTGGCCGTTGACGACTGAGGACCCCGAGAGTCCGAGTACATATTGAAGATTGAACGGACTTACAAAGGCTGGACATCTTATGCGACTCGATAGGATCGATCAAAATCGATCATTCAGCAGAGGGAAAGCTGAGCAAGGCAAAAGGGTAGGTATCAGATAGGTCAATTCAATCATTTGCAAGAAAGAGCGCAGTCCCGGACATTATAACAGGCCACCGGAGGCCGAGAGCAATGCGTCAAATATCAAGAAGATTGGTCATTTTATACGGTATTCGAATCACGGAAGCCCCCCCATTGATGCATCACACTGCGGTAGCCGCAAAGTGGCTGCAGGGTGTGGTATCTAAGAGAGGTGTCCCTGGTACAAAAGGTGCTACTGATGAAGTAACTTCATTCACTTGGTACATATGGCTATGGTACTATGACTGTAAGAGGATATTGGTGTTGCGGGGGTTTCCGGGTGGTGCAGTTGATGTTGATGATGGTGAGAAGTTGAGGAAGGAAGAGGTCAAAATGGAGACTGAAGTCGGGGGAGTAGCCTCTTTCCCTTTATTTTATGCCAAGACTAAGGACGCTGTGATTCGCCAAAGGGTCCACTACGGTAGATTGTGGGGCTGCAGGAGCGAGAGTTCTGTCCCAATCGGGATAGCAAATCCACCTGACCTCAAGGCGGTACAACAGGGGCTCACCGAGATCCCCGGGGGTGGGATTTCTCCGGTCACAGAGATACAAACGGCCCTCAAACCCCTTGTCACGGACTTGTGGGTCCCCTTCCTGCCATCCCGCGTCATTCCGAACGCGTTCATCGGCTTAAACCCACCATCTTCACATTCTCTGTCGTTCATCCAAGCCCACTGCCAACCAACGCGACTTGATTACTGAGAATCCTAAGCCCAATTCGAATAGCCCGCCGCTATCTCTACTGGAATTTTTCAACTGCGCCGCCGGTAGACAGCCGGACCCGCCATGGCCGCTCCTTCAACCGGAGGTCATACCTGTGCTATTTGCGGGAAGCAGTATCAAAGAAGTGCTCATCTGCGCCGGCACGAATCCACACGTAGGTAGTCTCCTTGTTTCCTGTGTTCGTTTCTTCATCCTGTCCGTATTTCTTCTTTTGTGTCAACATTTTGCCCCTTTGAGCCTACAGCCTGTTCTATTCAGGGCGATCTCCCCTACTTCCCGCTTGACATTCATAAGTGCCCGGATTCATCGGTTGTCATTATCAATGTTTTGTCAGTTCGTTCCAGCATTCAACGTGACAGGATTCACCTTGCGTCATCTCTATCAAGCTTTTGCGTAGTATATCAACCAGCCCGAGCTATTTTTAGCGTTTGATTGACTTCTTCGGGATGTTTTTTTGACCTCGGTACTCACAACCTCGCAGATGTAGAATCCGCCAGGTACAAGTGCCTGTACTGCGAAAAGGCGTTCGCCAGACGGTTCGTATCATCTTGCGCACATCCATGCCGAAAATCACACTAAAGCGTGACAGAGATGTGTGCCGTAAGCACACAATCCACTGCCCCAAGAAACAAGACCAAGAAACCGTTCCAAATCTCAAGCGCGGCCAGAAACCCCGCGCATGCGACGCCTGCTTTCACAGCAAGCAGTCATGCGATACTTCTGATCCCTGCGTGCGGTGCGTCTCTCGCAAGCTTCCATGCACATATCACCGGTTGGAAGAGAGCACATCCGTAGTCACAGATGCATCCTCATCCACACCATCCTCATCATTGGCCACCACCGCGGTAGGCACACCCGATAATGACAAGGACCGCACCAAAATCACAGTCGCTTTCCTTCTCGGTCTGACAAACCCCAACTCGGAGAACATACTCGAGTTCCTCGCCAGTGAAGCAGCTGCGAGAACCGAGGGCGATGGAATCGATCCAACAATGAAGGACATGCATGTGCCCACGCAATACCCTCCAAACATGCTGATCGATGATGACTTCACGTTCCTCCCTTACGGGTTTGCATCAACGTTCGCTCCCGAGTTGATAGACTTTAACTCCTTGGACGTCTTGTCAGAAAACATATTATCCAACACTAGGATGTCGTTTCTTGTGCCTGAAAGCCTAGAACCGCGATCAGCCGAAATAATCTCGGGATTGCAAGAACTTCATCACACTCTAGTTGCCACAAATCAATGGTATGACGGCACCTTTGATCTTGATACGGCAAACTCTGTGTTCTCGGCAGGCAATCTGTGCCGATTTGCTGCGACCTACTTCCGAGTCAGCCATCTTGACTTTCCTATCGTTCATCGGCCAGACTTTGGCAGTGACTACACAACCAAACAGCTGCTCTTGGCCGTTGGACTCTCTGGGTCTCTGAGATCACCCCCAAGCGACGATGCCCTCGCGGCCCGTGGATATCTCACGCTTGCCGAGGAGTACATATTTCGTTGCCTTGAGCGTCTGATGCCCCCAGGCTTTGCGCCAGAGTTTACCCATGAGCTTGAAGAGACACTACAGGCAGCCCTCATGATCCACTCCGTTCAGTTCTTCCGAAACGACGTAGCATCACGGCGGAAGAACAGAACCCAGCGACTTCCGCAGCTTGTATCAGCCGTACGGGTTCTCGGTCTAGCACAGACCAAACATGCTCCCATATTCCAATATGAAGAATTTGTGCGCAATGAGTCAAAAATTAGGTGAGCATTTTCTTTCCCCTCTGTAGACACATCGTTGCTGACAGGTGTGCAGACTAGCCATTTGGACGGCGCTAGGAGACTGGCAGCAATGCGGCATGTTCAATACGCCGCCATCGATGACGCCTGCAGAGTTGACTTGTGATCTGCCGAGCCCCTTGGAACTTTGGGATGCTAAAGATGCGGCGGAGTACTATGAAGCTGCCAACGCTCTCGGGGCCGATGGTTCTAGGCGGATTTGTTCCGTCAAACAATGCACCGACGCGCTGATGGCTGAGAATTGGGTCGGCATGGGGAGCTTCCCATTCCAAGATATCAGCGGATCCGACCTACAATTGTTAATTTTCGGTATGTTCAGCCCCTTTACCTCGTTTTGATTCAAGCATACGCAAAAAGTGGACGAATCTAATGACAATAGCACTCAACGGCATGTTGGCATCGGCCAATCTCATGGGCGTCTTACCTGCGTGCGCACCAGCCATACTGCGTGCCGTTTCCAGGTGGGAAGTCATGTGGGACACGATCAGGGGTCGCATGGAGCCCGCCGCATTCGAGAAAGCAGGCATGATCCGGTACAATAGCGAGCTATGCTGGATTGCAAGAAAGCTCGTCCATGTCTCCATCTCAGGAGACAGGAGTTCTGCGTACATGCAGAAAGTTGGACACGATTCTCTTGTGCAACTGCATGAGTTCGTGCGTCAGTATCGCGATAGCTGAACAATGTCTACGATGGCTACCAGCACGAGTGAGCCAAGCATCCATGCAACGGAAAGCACGATTACGGGTATCGCTGTCTTTCACAACTCCCCTTCAACCACACATGTACTTCAAGATGATTAATGAGGAACTCGGACCTTTGGAAGCGAAAAGTCAAATGTGTGTATAGTGTAGCCGTGTTTGTAATTCAACGCTGATTGTGGGCTTTTCCAATGCTAGAGAACACGCATTCGATCGATTCGATAAATCAAACAGGACGGTGTCAGGCAAGCTTAACACTGATCTCTACCGCCTTTTTCTCCATCTTATAGTAAAGTACATCCAAACATTCTCGCCAAAACTCGACTTTCAGAAAGCAATGACCAACAATCCGCATCAACCTTCGAATGACTCTTTCAACGTCCCTTGACGGCAGACACCGACATGATATCACCGACAGAGTCACTCGCCACCTTTTGAGACTCCATTCTTCACACTAAATTTACAAGTGACGCTTGCGCGCACAGCCACCCTTTGAAGCAGCAGTCGTGGTGGTGGAAGCGGCAGCAGAAGTAGCAGAGGTAGCAGGGGGAACGCCAGAAGCAGCACCGCTCGGGGGAGCACCACTGGGACCGGCACCGCTGGGGAAGGCACCGCTGGGAGGACCACCGGCACCTCCGGGGCCACCGCCGCCGTTTCCGGAAGAGGTATCGACACCGCCGTCGGCGTAGTAGTGGGCAGCGGCGCTAGCAGAGCTGGAGTAGTCGGCGGTGGTGTTGTATCCAACGGTGATCCAGGCCAAGACACCCTCGGAGATGTCGTCACCGAGCAGGACGTACTGGACAAAGGGGTCGTAGTCCGCAGTCGCTTCACCAAAGGCGATGCTGTCACCAGAGTTGAGAGTCAGCTCCTGCGTGTTGGTGTTGTAGGGCGCGACGGCCTCGACTTCGGAGATGAGAGTCTGGTCGAAGAAAAGCTGGCCGACGTGGTTGGTCACGCCGTCGACGTAGGTGTCGTTGTCCAGGACAGTGGCGCCGGTCGTTGTCTTGACGTGGATGTGGGTAGCACGGCCGGTGTAGTGGCCCGGGAACATGGTATCGAACTGGACAACTCCATCGTCGTCGGTCTGCTGAACACCGCGACCAAAGGTCGAGTTCAGACCGCCCTGGCCGGTGGCAGAGACACCAGAGTACACGCCGGTCGCATTGCAGTGCCAAGCGTCGATCAGGATCTCGGGCACACCCGCGCAGGTGGAGACGTCGACGAATTGGACGTCGAGGTGCAGAGGCACGCCGGACTGTCCATCGGTCATCTCGCTGCGGATCAGCTCGCCGGCAACCCAGTAGGGACCAATCGTGGTCTCGGGAACGACGACGCAGGTGGTGTTCTGGGCGAAGAGAGTGGCAGGGTCGGTATCGAGAGTGTATCCAGCGGAAGACTTGTGGTCGATAGCTGCCCAGGTGGTCAAGTCACTCTCAGCACGGCGGCGAATTGGAGCTAAAGAATCACATGTCAGCCAGGAATTTTGAAATTGTTTCTCATGGAATCTTACCAGTCGCAGAAATGGCTCTCTTGGCGCGGAGCTCCTTGAGCTTGGCCTCGCGACGTTGGATAGCACGCTGCTTGAGGGCGACGTCGGCAGCCGAGCCGGCACAGGCGTCGAGAGCCCGGCGGGTGCTGGCGGCAACAGATCGGCGCAGGGCCATCTCGCGCTTATGGACGTGAGGATCATGCTTTTCTCCTGGGTGCGCAGTAACACCGGTGAGGGTGATAGCCGCCAACGCCAGGCGGGAAACGGTAACCATTTTGTTGAATCGAGATGTCAAAATTGAAAATAGCGAAAGTAAAGTGGAAAATGAATGTAGTTCCTCAAGATCTTGCTCAAGTGCAGAAGTGAAGGAGAAGTGCCTAGAATGACTGATGGTGGTGAGGAAAGCAACAAGGACTGTTGAACTTCGCCATGGCTCAACGTCTTTATGTATGCCATCTCCAGAACGGCACAAGATATCGTCACGCTTGATCGTTTACGCCTCCGAATCACACAACAAGGGCAAACAACAAGATCGCAATCTTTTGCAAACTGCGTACGTATGAGTGATTCGTCATCAGTCCTCGGTCCAACGCATGGTTTTCACATCGACTTGCAGTCACGCACCGTCTACCGGAGGGATTGAGGCTGTAGTCGGATGCCAAGCCCCGGTATGTGGGAGCTTGGGCGGCGGAGGGCAGATCTTAGTGCGACGCTGCTACTTTGCGGGGAAACGGCCGGCGAATCACAGAGACCTCAATCAAATCACCCTCTCCTTTCCGAATGGTTCGGACCTTTTAAGGGGTAATTAAGCCAAGGGTTAAAGATAAAATCAAGCGTAATGCCATGTGGGGGGGTCTATGTGGATTAATGGATTATGGATTAGCAACCCGTCGGCGGTTCCCTTTGTGGCGTTGCTAGTCTCTACCGACTCAATTTGTCTCGGGTGAGTAGCCAGAAATATTCAACGTGGACGTTTGCATTGCGGACGTTATCGCGCCCTCGGTGGCCCAGCCGTGTCTCGCGTCATGGCCACCGACATGCCAGGAGCACCTAACCAACCTCGATCTCGGGAGCTAGGGGTACACGGAGATTCCACCAGGCCTAGTCTCTGTCTTGTACGCGTATGCCTACTTTACAAGCACGGCAAGTTACGGTAAAGGTTAAGAGTCAATCGGTTCCTCAGGTGGAAGTCATTTTCCGCGGTGGATTTCCTTATAGCTGGAGCCTCTGCGTACTCATGAACCGAGATTCTGCGACCACGTTCAGTACGCCTGTAATCTTTGTGACCTCAGTGTGTTTGCAACACCTCCCGAAATATCGTAGACAAATAGTGATTCTCTATCAAGAAGCAAAGAGTGCTCTGAGCTTGTGTTCTCCTCGCATATCAGTTATTCTCGAAATTGATGAACATTTCTTGCCACAACAAGTCATTAACATTGACATTGTCTTGAGCGTGAAACACCTCCCCGGGCAACAGCCGAGGTGAAGATGACGATTAGGGCAGTTCGTAGTGTAGCATCAGTTGTAGGCGTTCCCATTGACTAATACAAATATTCCACGACATATTTACCTACCTAGGTAATTGTAACACCGATGAAAACATGACTTCACCTTACAAAACACCTTTCTCTGTAACATCTATCGAAAGACACTATTAAGTCATCACATTCTCACAGCCTGCAAGCTCCAAGAAGTTGAATATTGGTGAGCTTTGATGCCGCTGTTTTCAATTGTTCGTATTGTGACTGATATGTCGCACTACATGACCTTGACGGCTGCCCTCCTGGCGAGTCTGCATTCAGAAAGCTTACGTGTAACGTATTCCCCAGCGGATATAAGAGAACAGTCTGCAATCAGCTGGAACAAAGCCCTTATTTCTTTCTCATGATCCTTGTTCCTGTATCCCAAATCACATCTCATCCCACCCGGAAACGGCCCGTCATGACCTATCTACTCATGATGCTATGAAAAGAAGGGCGAAAAATATCTCCCGTGCCAATATCCAGAGTTCCACGACTGGCTCATGATATACGATGATATCTTTTGGAAAAGAGTTAGCGTATAAGAAGCTCAAGGAGGTCATCGGGACCTAAGGCACTTGGGTAGTGGGTTCATGGGCGGTTGCCCGAGTCGGCCAAGCACCAGGCCACCGATTGCAGAAAGCCCATTGAAATAAGACCAACTTGGAGGATTTTTTAGCTTGCAAATTTTATCAGAACTCTGGGTGCGTGATTGAGGATTTCCCTGCGGATAGCTGCTGACGACGCCACGGCAGACAGTCCTTCGGCTGTCCAAGGGCCTACTTTTAATATTTACCAGGACATCAGTGCTTTCATCAACGATACATTCATGATGGAATTCCATCCATTATTTTCATCCGTGGTAGAGGTTTCTGTGTTCATCCTTGATACTTGCAATAGTCAAAGCATTGTCATAAAGTACCTGTTCACTAAAAGAGCAGCTGGATGTCAATATGTCAATATCTCATGTTGAACTGATAGACAACCGCTATCGGTAAGATTTGATCCCCAACTATGTAGTATACCAGTACTAGAGTGAGCATCATACGTCAGAAACTTCATCGCCCAACTCCCCTTCGAGAATGGTGTGTAGTCTTGAATTCACGTGTAAGCAAGTTGTGCCACCTTCTCAGGCGGGTTCACTATGATCCATAAATTTTGGTGCGTAGCATTTCTTCAGATTGAAGAGTAGAAAAAAGAAATGCCTTCACATACTAACGCAAACAACAGTCACCCAATACAAAAACCGAAACAGGACGCATTTGCAGTCGATGGGATATCCCGTCGGGTGTTCTTCATTCATAAGCTGGATGCTGAAGATGGGGTTTATGGATCCTCGCTAACAATAGACGTTCCAGGGGGCGGTCCGCGGGAGGTCCCTGTAATTACTTGGCTTGTCGCATGAAGCCGCCTATGGGTAGCCTCTATCACTCCACCACTATGTTCAGGCCACGTCCAGTTAAGGTTATACATCGTGACCCGGATGCAAAATGGCGGGCCCCGTCACCGTGCCTCTGCACCTTCCGTCCCTTTTGACGACACAAACGGCCATTTGGCCCAAAGTCCATCGCAGGACGCGCATGCTTTGCCAAGAAATTCGGAAGACTTCTTTTTGGAAAGGCCTGGAACCTGTGTCGACCCTGACATCTGCTCAAAGCAGTCGACTTCCGTGTGTGTTTTTGGAACCATTGATGAGAAAGCGTGGATTCTGGAAACAACCACTGTTCTTAGTGCCAAGTTCCTCCGTGACACCTCCGCGTGACAACGTGTGAGATCCCGTTGCTCCAGCCCGGGATACGACATCAACTCACGGATGGCTAGACGCTACCTTCTCTCGAAACAATGGAGGGTAAGCACATCCACCAAAAGTACCTCACGTGGCATCGAGCTGATCTCATGCCTTCATCGATGTTCAGGCCTACCAGGCAACTAGCAGAGCCCATACGCGGACCCGCTTCGTCGTCGTGGAGCAGCAAGGTCCGACGTACGGCTCCTCTCACGATAAGCAACGGCACGAAAAGGGTGAACCTGAAGACTCACCTCATGGTTGGAAACCTACCTTCTGGAGAGTCGTCGAGGGCAGCGCGACGGCCTTTGGCTCCATCGCGGTCCTCGGTCTGGCAGGCTACTCCTATCACGCCTACTACAAGGACCTTGTCCTGCGAAAGATGGACAATGCTTTTGGCGTTGGCTTCTCGACACCAGAGCTGACAGCTCTAGGACGCCACGTGGCTCCTCATAAGCTCCATACCATTGATGACTTCACGGGCTTGGAGGGTGAGAACGAATGGATCCCCCGGGCTGAGCAGGAGCACATTGATGGCATCATTGACGGGACGATCCGAGGTCAATATCACTTAATCACGGGAGAGAAGGGCACGGGGAAGAGCTCAATGATCCTCAAGGCGATGCGCAGGGTCAACGGCTCGGGGATTGCCATGCTCGAAGCCCACAGCGATCTCGAAGTCTTCCGTCTCCGCCTGGGCAAAGCTCTCGACTTTGAGTTCCACGAGGACTACATCGGAAGCTTGTTCAGCTTCAAGGGCCCTCGCGATTCGACCGCCATCCTAGACATTGAAAGAGCCTTCAACAAGATGGAAAAAGTGGCTCTGATGCGGCAGAGACACATTCGGAAGCCGCTCGTCTTGATCATCAATCGCGTCCACGTACTCCGAGACGACGACGACGGACGCGAGCTGCTGGAGTTGATCCAACAGCGGGCGGAGATGTGGGCGGCAAGTCGCCTCGTCACGGTGGTGTTCACCAGCGACGACCACAGTACCACTGAGCACCTCAAGTGGCAGGCCACGCGGATATCCGTGACCGACGTCCGCGATGTGCCTCGCGATCCTGCTGTTCAAGCGCTCCACGATTTCCGGCAAAAGGTCTTCAAGGAGGATGCGTCCAGCGATATCCTGAACCAAGTCTACAAGTTGGTTGGCGGGCGCGTCAGGTTCCTTGACCACGTTGCGAGATCAAAAGACATGCTCGCGGCCTGCAAGTTCATCTGCGACAGGGAAAAACGCTGGCTCTTGGGCCAATGCTGGATGTTGGGCGCCGACATGGATCCCGATGCCGAGGATCAACAAGACCACGCCACCACGGCGTTCTTACTGGCCAAGGCGTTGATTGAGAAGGAGAAGGATATGAAGCCAGAAGAGCTCCTGGCCGGGAAGCTGCCGGAGATGCCTCTTCACGAGGCAAGACATCTCATGACAAGGTTCGACTTTATCCAGAAGCATGATCACTTCAACATCTTCTCGATCGACTCCAATTCCATGGTTCGGGCGGACTCTGTGCCGATGCACAACGCCTTCAAGGAGATATGCGCGCAGGAAGGGTTCGATGAGCTTCTTGAAGCCAGTCTAGAGAGACTTGATGAGTTGGAGGGTCTTCAGAGGACGAGAGAGATTGTGATGAAGGATTTGGCGAATGAGGGCCAGTTCCAGGCAATGGTTCGCCAGGTCAAGGCGGGAGGAGATGGCTTGACGGTCACCGTCAAGGCTGCATCACCCAAAGAGTAGGTTTATCCAAGGACATTAACAGAGGCTAGGGTCGCACAGCGCGAGGGTGTAAGCAAATCTGCATGAACAAGCATACCTAGCCAATGACTGGTCTTACTGAGCCGCCGGAAGTAGGTAGTTTGTCCGGCCTGTCTCATAAATATCTATAGGGCTGTGTGCTTAGATTGCATGACTGCGCTGTGGGCGTCATTAGATATCGAAGACTGCCTAATAGGCCAGTGTACTGCACGTTGATGGGGTTAAGTGAGTTTCATCGTCATCGTTTGGTGCAGCCTCGCTTCCAACAGGCTCGAACCTGTGAAGGACATGATGCTTGTATTTCCTCTCACCAAGTGTCTCGAAAATTCTATGTGAGAGCCGAAACACTTCGCTCACAACCAAAGTGTATGTTTGTTTGTTTGTGTTCATCCAATGTTTTGTGGCCTTGTATCGTTCCAGAAAAGAATCCCCGAAACTACCACCGCGGGCATCGGAGAAATTAAGCAGGACAAACCACGCGGGGGTTGAAAGCCGGAAGCGGGAAAGTCAACGGCGGCCGAGACCGGGCCGTGTGGGAAGTGGACCATTTGGGGTTTCTATTTATCGGAGGTCAAAGCAAACATGTGTTGAGAGGGGCCCGGCGTTTCGGAGAGATGAGGTGCAACGACGTTGACGGAAGGAATGCGAGCCAGAAGTTTGGATGCCGGAAGGGGAGAGTAGTGGAACACTGGAACTTTCCTGCCTGCTTCGGATAGGGAAATCGGCAATTGTGAGATGATGTCGCTCAACGCCGAACGGTGAAGAAGATAGCGATGAGTGAGATTTGTCATTGAACAAAGTTGGATGATGAGGAACTATGGATGCACGCGAGAACTACTGTGGATGAGCACTAGGACCAATGCACCCCGGATTCTGGAATGACGCTGCCATGCGACGGAGGTCTGGTAGGCCGCGCCAGAGGCATTTGATGACGGGGTGACGGACGGATGGGCTTCAGTTCAAATGGTGCACAGAGGAGCGAGCCCGAGGATACACGATCATGACTTTGCGCTACCTTGGTCTGAGCTGGAGTGCATGAACTCTGGGGATCTTACTGGTGAGGTTGGGGGAGTTGGATTGGTTGATGTGTGTGTTTGTAAGATGCGGCATGAGGTCACTTTATGGGATGACAGCCGCGGTTTGCTCTGGGGAGTGAGCAGAGGGAGGGGGAAGCGCGAAAAACGAGGGAGGAAAAAGCGAGCCATCGTGGTGAAGTGGTAAGGTGAGTGGATGGTGCTGGATGTTGACGAGGGGTGATGCATGTCGGATGACGTCGTCACGATGGTGGGGAGCCCTCTAGAGTCGCGGAAAGTAGGTAGGTAAAATGCGAGGGGGCAAGTCAGACAAGAGAGTGTCTTCATTAGCGGGATGACTTTGGAGGTTGGGAGATGAGGGGAAAAGTTTCGAGTCACTTGGTTTCCATTGTCGCCATGGCATGAGTCGCAGAAGAAACGATTGTTGAGTAATTACGTGTCACCTATGGTACAAGTGAGCTGAAGAGAATAACATGGCTCAGCTCAGGGTCTCGGAGTGAGAAGCTGAAGTGAATTACGGAGTAAACGACGGGGGTATGTGAGAGCGAGCGTTCGATGCAATTGAGATCTGGAAATAGGAACACCACTGGGCGGTGCACGACACAGCACGAGGCAGCAGCAACGGGAAGCCGCCTATCGCCTCTTCCTTCCGTGTCTCTGGCACGCTGCTGCTTCCAAATGCGTGCAATGAGAGTTGCACCTGCCTGCGGCCGATCGCGATTCCACGCTCAGACCAGCTGTACGTCGAGCACCAACCAACGGTGAAGCAGCGACCCAGGGGTCAGGGTCCACACCTGCCACTTCCACATGGAGACGATGGAGAACCTGGAAGGACTCAAACCTCAGGAATCAGGGCACAAGATAGTGTACCTAGGTACCTTCGCACAATGGAAGGGCACATCCCAATGGATACCTACCTCAGGGCGAAGATGGGTGCCTTATCGATTCGAGAGTACTCAGTACCTCACCTTTGGGAGCCAGAGCTACGGGTTTTCCACCACTCGCCTTTTCCTAACGCATGGCGGCCTGTTCCTCCCTGCGGCTCCCAGCCCAAACACGCCCAAGCAAGCCCAACCTCGCAACAGGCTAATGTAGTCGAAACGAGTTTGAAGATACAGGCCAGTATGGTAGATAGGTACTTCGTGAGAAGCACACTCGCAGCGCAGGTCTGATTGTGTCTTGCATGCCCTGCCTTACCTGGCTGTGCCTTGCCTTGGTCGCTTAGGCGTAGAAGACGCTCGAAGCGAACTACGGCTGCAGTGACACCCGACGTCAATAATCCATCATCACCTGGTCGGAAGCGACAGACGCGGAAGACGCGGCCCTTTGGTACGTGAGCCGGTAAGAGGCCCCCAAAAGCGACCCGAGTGAATCGTTAGTGAAAGGGACGAGGGGATAGCGACCCCGAAAAAGGTGACTGAGACTCTCAGAGTTCTTTTCCAAAGCCACCCCAGCCTCCTCTCATCCCCGCATGCCGCAACTCAGATAGGTACCTTATACACCACTTCACTCACATGAGCATCTCCAGGTGCCAGGCATCTACCAGTATATGTAGTCAAAGTACCTTACCAAGTATCCGTACCTTTCCTGTGCTACCTTACCTTTCACCATCTATGTACCTAAGGTACTACGTATGTCTGCACTGCTGCAGGCATGTCGGAATGAAATGGTCTGAAGATGTAACCTCAGCTGGGAAGATGGAGGCAATGTTGCAGTGCAGTCGAGAATAGAGCCCGAGGTGACAGAGTCACAGAGTGAACCCACAAAACCATGCTCATGAGCTACCTACTTACCTGATGCTGCATCTGGCACTTGGGGGGCTTCCGAGTCCAGACTTCTCTTCCATGTGCCAATGAGAGAATGAGGGGTGAGAGAGAGCTGCATCTGCCATTGCCTGTGGCCCGGTGGTATAAGACAAGATGGCAACCTTCAAAAGGCAGCACCTCTGCCGCATCTGCTCACCTGCCCCCCTCACCGCCGTCATTTGCCTGACATTCCACTTCTTGACGGCAACAAAGTCCCTCAGTACGCCTCTTCGGAGACCTATCTGCTCATCATCTTTGCTTGTTCTGGGTTCCTTTTCTTTCCGAACCTCCTTCAACCCTGATCGTCCCGACAACATCTACACATTCTTCGACACATCCCGGCAGTCTTCGTCCTAATCCAACAATCTCCCTGTTTCACAAACATCACGAGCCCCCTCTATCATTCAACCCCCCAAAAAAGAAAAGAAAGAGGGACACCCCAAGTTCCCTACCTACCTACTCTGTACGGATACCCAGCCGTGCTAAGGTAGCTCCCAAGCACAGCTCAGCCCACCCCTGGTCGGCGCATCCGCACAAGCACCCGCACCCTGCAGGTCACGAACCACCACCCCTCGTCATCCTCAGGACCCAGCTGCAAGCCTGAGCCTGCACGCAACACGCAGCAACAAAACGACCGCCTTTCGTCACCAGATTTCCTAAACCCCGCTATTTTACCCTCTACCCACCTCACCTAATACCAACCCAGCCAAACTGATCCAAACCCCAACTAAAACCCAACGACCTGACCGACACATCTCACGAGACTGCGTATCACGACCGTTTACCTTTGCATCTCCAAATTCCAGCTTTTCGCACACACTACCTTAGCTTAGGCCGTCGTTGTTGCTTAAACCTTCAAAATGGCCGCCATCGTCGAACGCAGCCCCCCTACGCATTCTCCTCCTGGTCCCCATCCCAAGAGACCCAGAGGTGAGTAATTCTTCTGCAAGGCGCCCGTCGTCCGAGACGTCAACACTAGCAAGTCTTGAACAAGAAGCTCGCAATTACTGACCACCACCCAACGCAGGTATTCTCAAGAACTCGTACCAAAAGTCGCCCCCAACATCACCCGGTGAAGCCGACCTCACCGAGAAGGAGCTCACTCTCGTCAACACCCAATACAACGCCGGCCACCGCCGCTCCTCTTCCGCAGCCCGCCCTTCAGGTTCCCGCCGCCAATCCAGCCGAACCCCCTCCCAGCAGGGCGACGACGAGCAAGATCTCGAGTCGTCCCAGCGCCTCAAGTGGGACGAGGCCAACCTTTACTTGACCGAGCAAGAGCGCTCGTCGACTATGAAGATTGACGAGCCCAAGACTCCCTATGCGAAGCACTACGACCCCACCGAAGACCCCTCGGACGACGAAGAAATGTCGGAAGACCCCAACGTTGAGAGGAAGCCTCGCACGGCTCGTGCTGGTCCTGGCGTGGAGGATGATATCCCTATCATGTCGCTTGGCGAGCCGGAAGAGGCGGTCCCGGAAAGCGAGTCGTCCAAGGAAAAAGCCCTCAAGGCCGTCCACGTCGACGACAGCGCCAGCGCTCACGGCGACGACGATGAGCTGGCCGGCCTTTCGCCCGAGGAGCGGGAGAAGCACCGTCGTTTCGAGGAGTTGCGCAAGAAGCACTACGAAATGAAGGATGTGGCCCACTTGTTGGGCCACCCCGAAGAACTGGAGGAGGAAGACGACGAGGAGCGTTCCGCCCGCGGGCCGCCTCCCGTCCCTGCTCTTCCCCGGCCTAGCGAGGCTACCAACGGCCAGGCCTGAGCCTCAGTCTCAGTCTGAGCTTGAGTGGTGGCGGGTATCACTGGCTGAGTTCAGTTTGAGCCGGCACGCCATCCCGAGGAGGATTACACGCGAGACGCATTACGAGCATTTTCACGCACTGTTGACGCTTTTTGGTGTCGAGATGGAGATTAGCATCCGGCAACGGCGTGGCACACGAAGGAGTTCTGGGTGGATATCACGGATGGGGATTTTAGCGGCGTTCCGGGGCCTTCGTGTCTGTAATCGTCGCGTTTCGCAGTCACTGCAGCAGCCTGCTTCCTTTTCATCGTCGGCACCTTTGCCGTCGTCGGAGAGGGGGAAGAGTATTTCAGCACGGCTAAGTAGGCTTTTTACTTTGGCCAGAACCTGGCACTTTCGATAGAGTCTGAATTGTCCTATCAAGCTCTGTTTATCTCGTAGTATCCATCAATCTTGTGGCTCATGTGAGGAAAATCCAAAGTTCCAAAGGGGAAAAATAACTTTGGTGTCTATGTGTGCGCCTTGCAATGCTCATTGATTTTGCCCATCCAACTCATTCCTCACAAAAGACCCTTGCGCGCCAACTCAATCTTTCTCGCCGCCTCGCCTGCAGCAAAGCCGCCTCTCGAAACGCAGATCCGGTTGCCGTCTGTGAGCTCGAACTTGTCCTGATTCGCGGGCCAGGGGCAAGGGCAGTGGTGGGGGAAGTGGACGCAGGCGAGAGTGTCGGGGCAGAGGTAGTGCTCGCAGTAGGCTACAAAAGTTAGTGATCATGTGCTTGCAAAAGCTGCGATGATATAGAGGGAGATATCTTACAGCCATCGTATCGTTGCTGGTATTGTGACGGGTCACTTGGGACATTTTGAGGCTGCTGTTGCTGTTGCTGGCCGCCGAACATCTGGTCGAAGAAGCCAAACTGGGCCTGGGCCGAGCTGATCAAGGTCAGGAGGACCAGCGGGAGGGAGGCGAAGAAGCGCATCTTGTCGGTATTTTGGTATCGGGCGAATATAAGAAAAAAAAAAAAAACGGCGAGAAGATTTCCCTTGCTTTACCCTTGTTGCTCCTGTCGTAATGTTCGCTCGAGGTCTTCGTCGTCTTGCTGAATGTGGCCCTCTACTGTAGGTAGGTATGCGCCAATGCGCCTACGGATAGCTGTCCAAAAGACCACCTTCCATGGACCCACCCCCGAAATCCTTATCGCTATCGCAGACAGCTGACTCAGCCGGAAAAATACTCTCAGCCCATCTCCCGTCCCTTGATGCACGCAAAGCTTCAATTGGCGAGAAGGCAATACCGAATTGAGTTGCCATTTACGACATATGGGCAACTCGTCCACGAAGCACACCTGATGCGTCTATTCCAATTGCAGCGGCCCTTGATGGCCGCTGCCGCCGGTCTCCTGCGGACGACCGCACCGATCCAGTCCACGACCTCGACCGCCGCGCAGCTGCTCCGCGCCGATGCCGCCAACGCCCTCGTGGCCGGACGAAGATACGCCTCCGTCAAGTCGCAGGGTGCCTACAAGCTTGCACCCAAGAGGACGATACCGAAGAAGCTGGGAGCGAAGCGCACTGGTGGTACGTTTGTTCCATCTTCCTTATGTGTCTCGAATTAGATTCAATGGAGAACTCCATATTCATCACCAGAACGGACGGTCAAGAGTTCGATACTAACAGCTTGCAGACCAGTATGTCATCCCCGGCAACATCATCTACAAGCAGCGCGGCTCCCTCTGGTGGCCCGGCGAGAACTGCATCATGGGCCGCGACCACACGATCCACGCCATGGCCACGGGCTACGTCAAATACTACCGCGATCCCGCGCGCCACCCGGACCGGAAATACATTGGCGTCGTCTTCAACAAGGACGACGTTCTCCCCTACCCGACGCACGCCGAACGCAAGCGCAAGCTGAACATGTCGGCGCACACCATCGCCAAGCCCGTCGAGACGCCCGCCATCTCGGCCTCTGGCATCCCCACGCAGGTTGTGCGGCCCGCGCCTCGGACGGCCAAGGGCGCGCCCACACAGCCGGCCAGAATCCTGAAGCTGCGGGACGACTACTCGTACCGCGAGGACAACTGGCGCATCGGACGCCTCGTCAAGATGAACATTGGCGGCATGAGCCGCAAGGCCAAGCTGAGGCAGAAGAGATACGCCAAGGAGCGTAACTTGTCGGGACAGAGGGCAGCGCAGGCCAAGTTTGCCGAGATGGAGGTGGACGAGTGGACGATCGCGGCGTCCAAGAGGCTGTCGGAGCAGAAGAACGCCGCCGTGTTGGCCAAGCAGAAGAAGCAGAAGCAGAAGGCGCAGAAGGTGGCGGCCAAGGCTGCCAAGGCGCAGAAGAAGCGGTAATCGATCAACTATATCTTGCTTGCTTGGGGGCATGGGTGGGATACACGTGTGAGAGTAGGCGAATTGGGATGATTTGTGTCATGACTACCGAGGCGTCAATGTCATGGGGGTCATCTTGAGTGTAGAATATCTTGTACAAATCCATACTAGCAACCACGATTTGGTGTCATCCTCTTTGACTTTGCTTGCTACTACAGTGCTGCTAGGATTCACAGTTTCCTGCCAACCCTGGCTAAGGTCTTCGACATGGAGAGATTGAGAAATTCGAAACTTTGACAACTTCAGTTATCTTACCTTAATGGCAGGTCTGCTTTGTTGCAAAAGGGGCTCTTTGGGGTAGCCGTTGGCACTTGCTTTTTTAATGACTTCCCCTCGAGGTCGCGTGTGGGGGAGGCACTCGCCGAATTGCAATGTACTGAACCACCAATTATTGGGGGAAGGAGTAGCTGAGCCTATGGCCTGGGGCCCCAACAGTCGCGTGTCCCGTCGCGTCTCATTCAACGTCCATCTTTCAACCTTCATTCAGCCTTCTCTTCACTCTCTCATTGCTCTTCATGATCAGACGCTTAGACGCCTGCCAAGATTTGACTCTCATTTGACATAATAATTGAATTTTACAACTATCTTATACACCCATTTCACTTCCTTAATTCAATGCGAAGCAGTTGAAAGTTATAGGATTCGGACTCGACCCCCGCAGCAGCATCTCCAATCTGGAAGTGTGCGTGCAGCTGCATGAGGTGAGCAGCAACCTCATCTCTCAAGTCAAAGGAATAGAACAATGGCATCCAACGCTCAGACCGCACAACCATCTGGGCTCTCACATTCATTTAAGCACATGTCGTCACCGGCCAATACGACCTCGACAACCCAGGCAAACAATGCCACCCGCACAGTCTCGCCTTCTCCAGCTTCCGGCAGCGGGGACACTTCAGGCAGGAAGATGAAGAGGACCGGAGCATCGAAACCGCTCATGAGACCGAGTCTTTACGGAGGACAGGCACCACCTTGGGCGACTTCCTTACTGGGCGGAAAGTCATTGACGGCGCCTACTCCATCACCTTCTACCCCTGCTCAAGCTTCTGCGCCTCTCCCAGCGCAAGCTCAAGCTCAGGCTCAAGCTGAAAGCAAAATCAACACACCAGAGCTGGGATCTGCTCAACCAAAATCGGGCGCCGAAGATTCTGACGACGGTGGCAGCACGAGGTCCGGCAGCCCGGAACCAGCTCGCATTGTGAGCGACATTCCTCAGCCCGACCCTGAAGATCCATTAGCAGTCAAACTCGAAGCGGTACTTTCGGAAGGTGGTTCAGACTCAGACATGGCGCGTGAGAAGAAGAGTCTTGCGCAGCATGCCAAGATCCAGGCTCTGCAAGATTCGTGGGCCTCTAGTAACGCATCTGGAGGTCAATCGGGTTCTGCCGGACAGTCGACGAACGGAAAGGATTGGCTTGGTGGTGAGTTGACTTGCTCCTTCCAGCTCTTGCCAGATTGGGTCTCACAAGCATACTCATTTGAGCGTCATTCTTGACGGCGCTTCACGGAGGAAGTCATCGGAGATTGCCACTTGCTGACACACCTACAGGATCTGCATTCGAAGCATCGTCCAAGAGAAAGCATTCTCTGAATGAGAACTTGGCTGAGGGCGATGCTAAGCGGCAGGCAAAGGATACCAGCCTTCATGGCGCCTCGACTAGGAAATCGCCCGAAGAAGGAACAAATTCAACTGCCACGGAGCAAGACTTACTGAACGTCCTCAGGCTTGGACAACCCGGTTCCAGGCTAGGCATCCTGAACAGCACCGAAGACGCCTTATCGCCGGCAGAGGCAACGCATCAAGCTCAAGTCATAGAATCCTCAGACGAGGATATGGACTACGAGGATCAAGCAGATGCTGATGACATGACGGACGAAGACGAGGACGAAGACGAGGACGAAGACAGAGAGACTGAAGGAGACCTGGAGATCGACACTACAGGCACGCCATCTGCAAAAGCCGCCCTCGTAAGAGAAGTGCCTTCTTACCCAAAAGACTGTAACTGACAGGGACACAGCCGCCATCTCAAGGCACTGATCAAGAGTTCACATTCACGAAAAGCCCGCATCCTCGCGGGTATCTGCAATGGAGAACGCCCCAGGGCATAGAATCCACCTGCGGCGCCATCATACCTACGAATTACAAATTCCACTCTGACCCAAAAAACCCCTACATCTGTCCAGTCCGCAACTGTCGCGTCATCTTTCCAAAGTGGAACGGGCTTGGAGCGCACTTTTGCGTAAGTCTTCTCTTCGGTTGATCCCAAAGTCTTGTGACACTGACAGCATACAGGCAAAGCATCGTAGCTCCAAGTTCAACGACAACCTCGACGGGACCCTGTCATTCGTGGACTACTATAAGAGGGTAGGCACCAAGTACGCGGCCCCCATCGTGGTCTCGCAGAATCCCCTCCGGGGCGACGAGCCACCCTTGGCGGAGCCAGTGACAGCAGGCTATAAGCCGGTGTCCGCCCCAGCCACTGCTCCGAACCCTGTTCCGTGGGGCCCGACTCCGAAGCCTGTGAATTCAGCCCCGTCCCGGCCCATCCCCAAGTCATACTTGAAGAGCGATATGACGGTTGTCAAGCCACCTTCAGTGGCGCCGTCTCCGAGCCAAAGCGCTTCTGTCTCGGATGGCTCGCTCCTTGCGTACTTATCTGGCCATCTTTCGCCCGCTTACAAGATACCGGTAGAAAGGCCGGACGTGAAGGCGCTTCTGAAACTCCCCCGACGGCGCCCATTACCTCAGACGTGGAAGTTGAAGTACACTGGCATCGGACACCTGGCACCTCTCGCAACAGTTGCACTTCTAATATTTCTTACTGGCGATATTGCAACGCCATGTTGCCACGTGTGCTACAAGCACAATGATCCCTTTGAGAACTTTCTGCAGCCATGCGTCGTCATGTCTGCCGCGGCTCCTGGGTTCTTAAAGGAGATTGGAAACAAGGCCTGCTCTGGATGTCAGTGGCGGTCTAACTTCCGCAGAGAAAGGAACAATTGCTCCTTCTTGTCTTCAGGCCAGGGAACATCAAGCCCACAAGTGACCGCGATAGCACCCCCTACACGATCTACGGTCGCAACCCGCTCCGCATCTGCGACAACCGCTGCTGACGCTTATGCCCTGCCATATCCTCCGGCACCTCAACCACCTCCCAAAACCTCGACTCCGGTGTCTACCTCTTCCCTGCCGCCATCCACGCAACCGGCGTCGAGCGTCCACAAAGTCGATAGCCACCCACCTCCAAGCCCGTCGAGACGCACTACGAGGCACTCAGCGGCTATCGCAAAGCCTCCTGCCGATTCTAGAATATCGACGCCCGTCGGACATGCCTCTTCGCTCAGCGGCAATGCCATGCCACCAAATACCCTGGAAATGGAAGACTGGGAAGTTGCTCCAGGGCGGATTCGTGATGAACGCAGCGAATCCCCAACAAGTACGTCTTCTACCGTCCATATGATGCTATACTACGATGCTAATCCTATCCTAGATGTAGCCTTCTCCAACTCCTATCTCACGAGCAATCAAGCTGTGACGGTCTCTGAGGAGATATCCTTCAACGTCATCGTCATCAAGCCCGGAGAGTCGCATGAATGGGCCGCCGAATCAGAGAAAGTCCGAATCTGCTCCTTGGCTGCGGGTAAACTTAAGGTGAAACTCGAGAATACAGAGCCGTTTTCGATGGGCCCGAACGGAATGTTCAAGATGAAGCCCGGTACAGCGTGCACTGTTTTGAATCGGCTATATATCGACGCGGTGGTGCATGTCACCACTGTTTCGTCCTTTTAGAGCGGATACTTCTCAAGGTTTGAGCGTGGATCAGGAGGCGTTAGGAGTCATAGAGGCCCGTATACCGTGCCCAGTCTTTAGATGACGATACGGTTGAGGCCTGACGCATCGCAAGCCAGTTGCTCGGAGTCTTCTTGCTGAGCTTTAGCAGGTAGCTCCCATCATTAAACGTATTGCAATACTTTCCAAGACCTTGGCGAACTTTTCGTACTAGCATTATCAGGACGGATCTAGTTTATTTTCCTGTTATCCTTTTGGCGGTTCCTTGGTTTGTCGCACTACACCTTGGCCACCTTTTCACCGAGACCTTTCTCATGGTCCACTACCTCGCCGCTTTGGGGCATGTCGATAGCCTCAATGACCTGCCCCTCGCCTTCCAGCTCTTCGGGCCTGACATAGTCCTTCGGCTCAATCCATCCCTCTTCCATGATCGGAGGTGGCCAAATCTTGCAGGAAACCCAAAAGGTGAAGCCGGATAGGAACAGTCCGACCCAATACGCAAAGAAGTAGAACCTCGTGACGCCGACGGGGGCTGAAACACCCATGTTGTTGAGAAAGCCGTAAAAGTTGGGGATGATGCCAGCGATGTAGGCGACGTAGGCACGGATGTTCCAGCCGTGGGAGTAGTGGTAAGCCCCTGACTTCATTGACGTGAAGCAATCCGGTATGCTGATGCGACCGCGGCCGATGATGTAGTAGTTTACCAGCAAGACGCCCGTGATGGCTGAGAGGAAGATTTGGTAAGAGGAGAGAAAGGATACGAAGACGGAGGCAGAACCCTGGGGCTTATTAGCTACGTGTTACTGGACACCGAGGTGGGTTGAAAACTTTGGCTAGATGGAGGGCTCAAAGAGACTTACCAGGAGGAACCATGGGTTGATGGCAAACGAAATGACGGCACAGACAAAGAAGCCCCTTCGAACTGTGAGGTACTTGGGAAACAGCGCCGCAATGTCGTTACCGGCCGGCAAAGAGTTCTCAAAGATGGAGCTGAAGATGCAGCAGTATGCGAAGCAGCCGGCGATGAAAAAGCACCCGGCTCGGTTGGCTGCCGTGTACTCGGCCTTCTGGAGGTTATCCAGCAGCGTCACGGGGTTCCAGATCAGCTCGCCAAAGATCAACTCGCTAGAGGCGCAGACGAGGTTTCCCACCGCTGCCACGATGAAGTTGGCAACAGGGAAACAGAAGAGGTTGCCGACAATAACATCGTTCTTCTTCTTTGCATACCGCTGGAAATCCGCGGCGTTACTCGCAAAGGTGGCGCAGTTGGCCGCGCCGAGCATCAGGAATTGGACAATCAGCCACGCCTTCTTTGATCCCGTCGCCGTACCGCCCTGGCGTACTACAGGACCGAGGCCACCTGCCTTTGTCGCTGTCCACGCAAGCATGGCCACGGCGGATATGATGAAGACGCACAGCTTCGCGTAGACGAGCCCGCGCATCTTGGGGACAGGGATGACGAGGAACGCGCAGGTGATGAGCCAGAAGATGACGAAGCCAATCATCCCCGCTGTCGTGAGCGCCGAGCCCTCGCCCATGGTGTTTGGGATGTTTGCGATACCCGGGATGATGGCGTGGAGCATCACGTAGATGCACTGGCCTCCTTGCACGGCATTAACACCGTTCCAGACGATAGCCATGACGGCGCGGTTAAAGGTTGGCCACCACGCGCCGTAGATGCCAAAGGCAGCACGGCAGACGACGGGGTACCCCACGTGATAGCAGCTGCCCGGCCGGCCGTTGAGGGTGATGATGGCGGCGATGAGGCATTGTCCGCCGAAAGCGCAGGCGAGGGACTCCCACATGGAGAGGCCGAGGGCCTGGGCGGTGGAGGAGGCGTACCAGTTGGACACGGTCGCGGTGGCGGAGAACCAGAAGGTGAAGTAGGTCCATTGGGTCCAGGTGCGGTCGGCGAGCTTGAGGGGGCGGAGGTCGTCATTGTTGAGGAGGGCGTCGCGGCCGTGGATGTCCGAGGTACCGGCGGCGGCGGGGACGCGGAGGCGGTTGAGGAGGCCCATCTTGTGTGGACGGTGCCCGTTGCAGCACTCTTGATCCCGGAGACGGGATGTGAGAAGTCGATTTGAGATATTCGACTTTAGATACTCAACTATGAAGAACACGGTTGAAAAGCAATGCCCACCTCCCCGTACAAGTTGCTTGGATAGCAAACGGGAGACACCCGGAAGAGCTCAATGTTACCATGACAGAGACTTATACCAAATCATACCCGACAGAATGGTAATCGTATCGGCACGGAGTCGCGATCGGCTACTGCATGCTGATAGCCCATGACACTCTTCAAGATATCGGCGTCGTGCGGTTCATGTGGGGGAGATAAGCACTGCAGGGATGCTGACGAGTTTCGATGGCCAACATTGTGCAACCTCTTACAGCAAAGAATTGTGCACTGCTGTATGGATTCTCGCCAGTGTACTAGGTATGGAGTGGATATAGTCCTGGTGAAGATGTTCTACTGTTGGAAGGATCACAGCGAAGTAAACTCAAGCTTCACCAAAACCTCTCAGTCGATGCCAAGTATCTTGGTAGATCAGCATCATATAAGTAAGTATTAGAGTCGACCGGAGAAAACAGAAGCCCCCGGGAAACAGAGGACCCCTGATGGCTCCGAAGACGGGGATCAACCCCGTACCCCACACGGTCCGTTGTCGGCGCATTTGTCCCGAGAGCGAGAAGCGGCCGTCCTGGGCGGATTTTCAGATTGTCTCCAGCGAACCGCGTCGCACGCCATTATCTTTGGCTATCGTGTCATTCGCCGTCGGTCAAATCTCAGACGATTTCCGGCTAAGACCGGCGGAAGACATTTCAACTACGCGACAGGGATTGTTCCATTCCATTTGAGCACGTTACTCATCCGGAGGCTTTAGTCGGAGTTGAGAGATCTCATCCGCGTGCATTGAAACCTTTTGTAAGTGTTGATCTCAACCAAGAGACAATTTTGCGTAATTCAAAAGGAGATCATTTGCCTTTACTCTAGAGCTTGCCGACCACGATTTTGCTCGGCATAGATCAAGAGCAAGGTAGCTCAACTCAACAACCCGACGACTTGACCAATCTCATTCTCACAACCCGCAAACATGATTACCACGGTGACTGAGACTGCCCCAGAGAGCTACAAGCTCGAGCTCATGTCCGCCTACGGCCCCGTCTACCGCGACGTCCTCAAGACCCCGCCCCGAGACTGCAACGCCTCCGAGGTCCCCGTCATCGACCTCTCCACCATACACGGCACCGAGGCCGAGCGCAAAGCCCTCGCCGCCACCATCCGTGACGCGGCCGAGAACACGGGCTTCTTCTACATTAAGAACCACGGAATCCCCAAGGCCACCATCGACGCGGCCTTTTCGCAGGCGCAGGCCTTTTTCTCGCAGCCGAATGAGAAGAAGGCGTTGGCGACGCAAAAGAAGAGCAAATTCTTCAACGGGTGGACGGAGAAGCGCGCCGCGCAGATCTCGCCGACGGAGACAAAGGATCATCGTGAGGGGTTCAGTTTTCGGTATGATCCGCGGTATGATCCCGAGACCAAGGATCCGGATACCGTGCCGGAAGAGGTGCAGCCGTGGATGAAGCATGAGGACTTTGTGTGGGAGGGTACGAGCCATTTGCCCGGGTTTAAGGACGATATGATTACCTACTGGCAGGGCTGTTTGACGCTTGCGAGGAGCTTGATCAGGGCTTTCGCGTTGGCGTTAGATGTTCCCGAGAACTATTTTGACGATGTTATTACATATCCCGGCAGGTACGTGATGATGTCTTTGACGAGGTCGTGAGCATAGACTGACAACCTTACAGTGATAGCGTCTGCAACTATTACCCCAAGAACACTGAAGCGCAAGACGCCACGATCGATGTTGGCCTGGGCGCTCACACTGACCTGCAGTGCTTCACCCTCCTCTGGCAAGACAGCGTGGGCGGGTTGCAGGTACTCACAAAAGACGGGCAGTGGATCAAGGTGCCGCCAGTTCCCGGCACCCTTGTCATCAACATTGGCGACTTTTTGCAGCGGTTGTCCAACGATAGATTTAAGTCAACGGTCCATCGGGTCTTTAACTACGCCCCCGAGGACCGGTATTCTATGCCCTTCTTCTTTGGCTTCAACCATAATGAACAGTGTTCTGTGCTTCCTACTTGCACGGATGAGAAGAATCCGCCCAAGTACGAGCCGATCAGCTGTGGCGAGGTAGGTTACAGACCTTATTCAAAGTCATATGAAAACGTGAGTTATGAGACTGACTTTACGATAGTGGTGTCGTTTGAGGTTTGAGCGGACGTTTGAATTCTCGAGGTCAAAAGACTCGGAATAATGTTGCTGAGAAAAGCCATCTAATTTTACTCATGATTCCGTTGCATTTTGCTTGCAATACCTATGCCAATTCTATATCTTCGATCCTTCCCGACTTGAAACAGGACTCTACCAGTTCGTCTGAACAAGCAATCTTACTTCGCAAATATCTGCGCCTCCCTAGTTCAAGCAGTCCTACCCGGCTGTATTTGACTGCGCCACCTTGGACAGACTTGATGGGCTTGATGTGAAGGTACATCCAAGTAGTCTCTTCGCCTTCACCCGCTCTGAGCACTAGAGCAAATGTGGCCCCAGCTTCCCAAATTGAAGGAGCAAGACTTGCCGCTCTGTCAGGAAAGTCGTGCAACACAGTAATCGGAAACGTTTCGTCTCTTGCTCTTTCAATCAATCCAGTGAAAACAGGACATCTCAGACCGATGGTGATGCCATCGTTGACACAAGTCAGTTCAGCGTAGTATATCGGTTTCTCCATGCTCCCCTCTCGAGGCATTCTGACCTGACTTCGGCAGCTTGCCCAGGACCACGATGGCGTTTCCTTGGTCTTCGAGGTTTTGGAGAGAGGTTCACTGGAGGGATTCTCTGTATGCCATAGCAAGTCCAAGGGAAGTGAGTTTCTCCACATCCCGGCAACGTAATCCTCCATTTCTTGCCCAGTCCGGCGGCTATATTGGATTGCGAGACCCGTTATCGCGGGCAGCCTGTCTGACTCTTGAGTTAGGTCTAGAGTTGTGTATCTCTCAACCAGCCGGCGCCACCAGTTGCGGAGGTTCCGTGCCGCATGTTCACCCTTGTCGTCTAATGAAGCATAGTACGCCATCTTGAGCGGCATCGGTAGGAGTGTATAGTTCGGGTCCTCTACCCGCTTAGAGTCGTGGAACCGATAGGATCTTTGGTTAACCCGACTCATGTTGCCGTCCTCTCCCTCAAGGTTCAATCGGCCTGTCATGCCAGAGAGTCTACCGCATTCGCATTGGGAGCCTTCGTAGCACTCCCACATGACTTCGTTTGGGGCGAAGACGACGAACCTACGAGAAAGTAGTCTTTCTTGCATCACCCATCCTCTCGTCATGAGATCCAATCTGCTGGGCGTAGAAAGACTCTTCTGCTGCATGACATGTTCCCTCCCGGCCATCTCATACTCATTCTCATGGTCCGGTAGGCTTTTTCGCAACATCAGTCTCAGATTTTGGCGTTGCGGATTGGTAACATCGAATCCCTTGTAGACGCGTTCAGCTTCAGAAAAGCAGCCATCAGGCCCGGCCGCTGCTGCAACAGTAAGGAGTGCTCCCTCATAGACAGAACACATCAACTTTGATTCTGCGTCCCAATCTGCAACGCTATCCTGGATGATACACAGGCTGTCGATCCAGACGTATCGAATGGGTTCTTCTTCTGGGTAGTCTTTCGCATACCATGAGGCAAAGTCTTTGATGAAAATGATGGCGTCCTGGAAGTTCCGGGTAAGAGCAGACCAGGGAATATTCTTCCTCAACGATTCGATGTTGGTGCTCACACATCGCGGCATCTTGGAAGCTTCTATCCATCGGTGGCTGAGCGCGATGTAGTGGCTTCTTGTGGTGACATGTTCAACCAATCGCATATTGTCTTTGTCTGAAATATCAATCAGACGAGTTGGCATCGGGTGCATGCTGAGTCCACTGCCACAGTCCGGATGCTGCGCGACACATTCCTCGAACCACGTAAAGATCTTTTTGAAAGCATCTGGAGACCCCGTGTGGCCTACGATGGGTGGAGACTCATAGGCATGGGCTACATACACCGGCAGCGGGTTGTAAGCGTTGGGATCAAGGACTGAGATCATGTATCGCAGACAGGACTGCATATAACCTTGGGCCGGTCGTAGCGTTGTTTTAAGCAGTTGCAATTTCGATAGTATATAACCGCCTCTTGGCCCTCCTTTCCTTGCGGTAAGAACAATGTTCGTGCCGTCAACGTCTGCGTCGATGTAGAATAGGGCATCTCGCATTTCATTTGAGTCTACGTTGTCGAGGATATGACTGAAGAATGAGATTGTAAAGCGGGCTATCCAGCAGCCGTGACAGCGGTTTTGAGCCTCTGGTTGCAGTAAGCGGCGATCGGGCTTGAATTTGGGGTCCAGTCCGGTTCGGGGGTCCGGGCCGGGTGGCATGTCAGTGGAGAAGAAGGACAGGCATATCGGGCATTCTTCCGTCTTGTAGATCCAACCAGGCAGAAGCCACTGCCTCAGCGATGACATGGTGCAGAATTCACAATATGCTTAGCCAGGAGGAATAAATGACAACTTGGAACTCGGGTATGGAGAGGTTTGCCTGATGCGGGCTAAAAGAAAACACTCCGAAAATCAACGCAAGTCGGTTATCAGGGGCCTGATTTCAAAGAATTACTGCTGAACATCAACAATTTTTAGAATCACTACCCCGCTCGCGGACTCCGTGGCTCGATGCCTGCATTACATCTGCAGAAGAGGGTGGTATCACGTGGGGCTGTGACATTGGCATTGCAGTAGTGCTGATTGGCAATCTATCCGTCTGACAGCCGGCCCATAGATGAAAATCAAATGGGAAACGGCAAAGAGACTTGGCGTTTTGCGAGCGAGTGAGTTGCTGTGAAGTTGTCTCTTGTCTTAGCTTGCGGTAACTGAATCCTGGATGGCTATATTGGTAACTGACTCGATATCGTACTTTACTAAGTGAATAACCGCTACGGAGGTAATGTAATCTGTGCATTCTTCAAGGAATACTGAATGCCTATTCCATCTCCCCCACAATTGATTGATCAATCATCATGGATCAAGGTATCATCAGCTCTTCCCGCTCATATTGTGTAAGTCGTTTGTCTGACTTCAGCTCCCTGCCACGAGCCGATTCGGGCAGGTAGACTGAGGACCAACTGCATCACTCGGCTAGAAGTCGAAGCTCTGTCCGAATTGAGTGCTTGGCCATGACCAACCACTGACGGTTTTCTCTCATCCCGGCATCTGCCCTCGACGCGACCATTGTTATTTTTGTTCGTGCCGTGGCAGCCTGCGTTCATCGCCTTCCAGTTTGCGGTTGCTCGTATGCAATTCAACCTTGAATTTTTAGGTGGAGCAATAGCTGATATGCTTGATTGGTGGGAGTCGAGAGCAAATGGCACTCTACCGCAGATGTGTTTGCGGTTTGGGGGCTGGTGTACTGCAGGTTGTACTTGGCGACAACGGGAGGACCCGTTTGCAGTGCTTCATTGAGTCTTTCCACAACGGTCCAACATCCGGTCATGGGGTTTCAACGAGAACTCGCTGTCATAAAAAGCATTGAATAGTTGCCCCGGCACCGTCTTGAGCGTTGCAACTTGAAACTTTGCCCTCAGTTCGCCGTGCCCAAATTCATCATGTCTAGCCAAAGATACAGCCATTTCTCAGAAAGTGGGCTAGACTCTGGCCCCGAAGAGGTACCTCGTGGCCGACTCTCGAGGCCAGTGTCCGCAGAAGTTTTCCCACAATTCATCTCGAGAGAGAGGCAAAGGTCAACTGAACTTGACCATGGGCATGGTATGCGCTCTATAAAAGTTGACCAGACTGAGTTACTGCTCACAAATTAACAGGAACCCCCTTGTCGGGCGACGGCTTCGGCAGCGCTATGCGCCCAGCCATGGCTAGAAGAGAACATTTCCAGCCCAGACGCTCTCTTAACAATATTGAGGGGAATCCTCTGATTACAGGACTTCCAGACGATCAGACTTCCACAGCAAGGTCAAAATCTGGCACACCTGCTGTGAACATATCAATCAACAGAAAGCCAGTAGCTGCGTCTACGTTCGACACCATCGATAGTCAAGGTTATCAAATTCTGAAACGGGGCTATTCAAGTGACGAGCCACCTAGAAAATCAGAGTGTGAACCATTTACAGTCAAGCCGCTTTGGCGTATATGGGCTTGGGAGGTGTTCTACATATTTCTCAGCATATCCTCCTTCTTTTGTACGTTTTTAAACGTTTGATTCCATGAGAATTCCGTCGGAGATTTCGTACTAATGTTTCTGACTTCAGTGATTGTTGCGGTTCTCTGCAGCTATGACCAACAACCTTTGCCAGACTGGCCGCTGCATATCACGCTCAACACCTTCCTCGCCTTCTTTACTACATTGGCAAAAGCTGCCTTCATGCTTCCTGTGTCTGTCGCAATAAGCCAGACGCAATGGTCATGGTTCCTCAAAGACCGACCTCTTCATGACCTGCAATTGTTCGACCAAGCGAGCAGAGGGCCGTGGGGTTCCGTAATGCTGTTGAAACGTATCCGATACAAACACTTCGTTTCTCTCGGTGCCTTTTTGATGGTTGTCAGCGCCCTAACTTCACCGGTAACGCAACTCGCCATCAAGTATCCTATCCGAGACTCTGTGGCCCTGCGCGAGGAAGCTAAGGCTGCGGCTGTACGCAACATGACGTCGGACGAAGACCGCATGAACTTAGGAGCACGCCGAGCTTTAGTGCTAGCCACTTTGTCCGACAGCACCAATTTCATGGAGCCCATTGCACCTACAGGCGCGTTCTGCTCTACTGGTAATTGCACCTTTGATCGGTATCAGTCTCTGGGCATTTGCATGAAGACGGCGAACATCACCGAACACTTGAAAGTGGAGGAGTTCGACTCTCCAGACATGATCGACACCCTTGTGTTGGGTTTCCCGAAGCCTGATGCAAAGGTGTGGCGAGCATCTCTCCCTAGCGGTTTGGAAATGGCTCATCAAACACCATTGGCGGTCATGACTGACATGCTCAACGGGAGTGAGACCTTTGCTTTCCAAGACGATGAAGATCTCAAGCAAACTAGGATATCATCTTTTACCGTCATCTACACCAATCCGACAGAGCTGAACGAGACCTGGTATAACGGGCTCTCTGAAGCTGCCGGGGCGCCGTTTGCGTCCGACCTCATCGGCGCAATCTACAACTTTCGACATGAAGCAATGGAGGTCATGTATCATCTATGCGTTCAAACGTTCGAGACAAGGGTTTCTATGGGTATCGAAAGAACTACTCTTGTCGAGACGTCGGCTGTACCCGTTGAACAAGAGAAACCCTTCTTCCTGGACATGCGGTGTCGGCCACTCCTTGGAGAAGCCTCGCGTACGTGCAACCAGAGCATCGACCATTGGCACGAAACATTGCATCTGAAGGATCCGAGGTTTTTGACAAAGCTTGACATTGACTCGACACTCGAGGAGGAACATTACAGTGCAAGCTATTTCTCTCTAGAGAAGATGTCCACCATTCTGAAGACCGATATCGTGGGCTATGCGAGTGCTAGCTACGTCACCGAAGAGTATCAGGATACAGCTGTCTTCTTCCGTGGACAAGAGTTTCTCAAGACTCTTTTTCAAAGTGTCGTATACGACCTGAAAAATATCGCCAACTCTACTCTACGACAAATCGCCTTGGATAACATACACGCAAATGTTGCCACTAGTGTATCAACAATGTAAGTCCACTCATTAGCCCCTTGTTGCACTGCTCTAAAAGCTTGGACTTCTCTGAACTTTGCCACCAGCATGCGAGTCAATCAACCGCAAAGTTACGCCTTCAACTCTTTCAACATTTCTGGCAAAGCATTGACGCAGGTCTCATACGTACACATCACCTGGGGATGGATATCCATGCTTGCGGTCGAGATCGTGATTGCTCTGCTATTTCTTGCCCTTACAATCGTCAGCCAAATCAAACTGAATGGTGGCCAGGCATCGAGCAGAGAAGAACGTAATGCATTCCAGGAAGCCAAGAACTCGTCTTTGGCCATGCTAGTCGTCCTAGACGAAAATTCTCGTGCTAGAGCAGGCGGTGGACTCCGGTCTTTGGATGAACTTCAAAGCGCTTCCAAGGCCCTAAAGGTTCGATTTGAGGGTCGCCAGATGGTCACGGCTGACGAGATGATTATCGAAACCCCGGAAGTTGGTGGTCGTGTCATTTAGTGCATCTAACGAGAATTTGAGGTCTGTTTCCAGATGATTTACATGCAGCATTTTGCATGGAAGTTACTAGCACCTTTAGAAGGAAAGTCATCGGCTCATGGCCTCCCATAATAACAATGTCCCGCGTGCATCCATAGGTTTCGTGTAACGTTATCAACACCCGAAGTGAAGGAAGCACATCGCATCAACATACATCTTGAAATATGGCAGCTCATGTATTATGTTCTTACTGGTACGTCAGCTTCATCTGTCCTTGAAGCCTAGGCTGGGACCGAGCTGAATCAGTACTCACTAGCAAGGATTTCTTCCCGCTTGAGCTTCAGATCATCATAGCCCAGTTGCGACTCTGTGTCATGATCATCGGGATGTTCAAGATGGATCCAATCGTTGCCGAATGTTCGAAGACAAGCAACGGTGATCCACAAGTCCTCCATGCTGGCGTGACCAGTACCGCAACCAGCATCCAGCAAGCATTGAGTGATGTAGCCTTCCGGAAGCTTACTAGGCGCATCGAGAAAACATGGTCGCAATATCTCTTTGTCACCGCAATGAGTTTCAGCGATGATGGCGTCGCCCATTCGATGTAGGCATTTGGCACGGGGTATCCAAGGCGTAGCGTCCGATGGAAGCGGTGGCGGAGTTGCGGTGGGATTCGGCTGGTCGAAGCCAATGGTCAACAGAAAAGTTGGCAGTGCGAGAGGTGTAGGACGCATATTCTCAAGTAAAAAGGGATTGACCGATATTTCTTGTGCTGCTATTGGATGCTAGCTGAGGTTTCCAGCGATGATGATGGCGCCGCTGGCTTTTGTTTGAGGTTTTGGAATCTTCAAACTCGTATCACTTTCCATGGAATTCTCCAAGCATCCAGTAGATTTCAGCAATGTAGTGGAGCTTCGCTAGGCCATATGAGGCAGCTGTAATTACAAGTGCTGACATGCGCCCATTTTGTCTGACGCCCCTGTTTGGATGCCTGACTATGGTCATACCGTCAAGTCAATCTGTAGGGTGTAGTTGCAATTAAGATTTAAGCATAAAATAAATCCGACTACTGAACTGTTCTGGTGCTCCTGAAATGGTCCAAAAGTCTCAAGCAGTTGAATGATGTGTTGAGTATTTGGGCTAACTACTATTGAGTGAATGTTGGTTAATAGCAAACATTGCTCCATTTCTTTCCTCCTTCGATCTCGAAGCAGATAGTCAGTGGAAGAAAATTCATAATCTAGATAAAAATCGAAGATGACAATGGCCATCTTGAAGGCAATCGGCCTATAGACGACCATGTCTTCTTGTTCATTTGTCTCGAAGTGCCAACTATTCATCAGCCAGACACCACTGGCTGATCGCTCTCCTGCTGATATCTTTGGAACTACCCAGAAATCATACACTCTCCCCCGTTCTCCTAATATCCATTAAATAATGCATCAAAGCTTGTTGAAAACAACACAATCTCCAACGTCATGGGCGATTAAATCGTCTTACCATTAAAGGTCATTTCATGGGGCCTAAACATTGTGTTAGTCTGTTAGACTCTAGGAAAGTGGGTCTCACCGAGCACGGTGTGAGGGGCAAAGAGATATCTTGCGCACAGTACGTCTATCTCAGTGAAAATTCTGGTCTCCAATTACCAGACAGCAAGACCTTCCGAGGCCAATAGAATCGTTGGCGCAACAAAAGAAACATCGCGATACATCAGCCACGCCCTTCTTCTTATAACACAGGTTCCATCTACTTGCACCGTTGGCTTCGTACTCCTAATCGGCTGGCGTCATGACTGCAGGCGGTGATTTTCAGACGACATCTCAAAGATTTTTGTCGTGGTTCAAGTCTTTGCCGGGCGCCACTTTCCACGATGACATTCAGATCGTCGACTTGAGAGGCCAAAACGCCGGACGAGGAATTGGTAGGTCATTCTTCCCTCTTTTCGTAACGCTGTTGACTAACAAACTCCCAGTGGCCACAAAGGACATCGCACCTGAGACTGTTCTCTTCACCATCCCGAGAAAAAGCATCATCAATGTCGAGACGTCTGAGCTCCCCAAGAAGATTCCTCAAGTCTTTACCGGCAACGATGGAGACGACGAGGACATGGAGAATGAGCCCCTCGACTCGTGGGGTTCTCTTATTCTCGTCATGATCTATGAGTACCTCCAGGGCGATGCTTCACCCTGGAAGCCTTATTTTGAGGTCCTTCCTGAGAAGTTTGACACACTCATGTTCTGGGAGAGTTCTGAGCTCGAATATCTCAAAGGAAGCGCTGTTTTGTCAAAGATTGGAAAGGAGGAAGCCGATGATATGTTCCGTTCGCGAATTCTGTCGGTCATCGCAGCCAACCCAGCCGTCTTCTACCCTGCAGGTGCCTCTCAATTGGCCGAAGCAGAGCTTCTGCAATTGGCTCACCGTATGGGCAGCATCATTATGGCTTACGCCTTCGACTTGGAGAATGAAGAGGAGCCGGAAGAAGAGGAAGAGGAATGGGTTGAGGACCGCGAGGGCAAGTCAATGCTGGGTATGGTACCGATGGCCGATATCTTGAATGCCGATGCGGAGTTCAATGTGAGTAGACCTTCATTCACACTTGTGACGTTTTACCAACGCTAATGACTTGGCAGGCTCATGTCAATCACGGTGACGATGACCTCAGCGTTACCGCCCTGCGAACAATTCGCGCAGGAGAGGAGATTCTGAACTACTACGGCCCTCACCCGAATTCTGAGTTGCTTAGAAGATACGGCTATGTCACTCCCAAGCATTCTCGTTACGATGTGGTTGAGATTCCGTGGGACCTGGTCCAGTCTGTGCTCAATGAACAGTTGAAGCTCACTGACGAGGTCTGGAAGCAAGTGGTACGTGCGGAAATTATTCAATCAGAGGGAAAAGGAATCAAAATAACGGGAGTACAGGGAGAATACATAGACCTTGAAGACCTCGAGGATGTATTTGTCCTCGAGCGTGAGTCAGGAGAGCCAGACTCGGAGGGGCGTCTCACAACCCCCGCCAAGGTCCAAGAGGTTTCTGCCGAGCTTGAGGAGCAGCTGAAGGGTATTCTGAAGCTTCTCAAGAAGATGAATGCTGATCTTATTCCCGACAAGCGGAAACGCGATGAGATTTACCAGCACGTTGTTGTGTCCACCCTGCAAAAGCTTCTGACGCAGTACCCGACGACAGCCGAGGAAGATGAGGCTTTGCTGGCATCGGGTAGCTTGACCCCTCGACAGAAAATGGCTGTTGAGGTAAGACTTGGCGAGAAGCGCCTTCTGAAGGAGGCCCTTCAAGTGGTGGGTACCAGCAGTTCCGTGGAGGAAGTTGCTGGCGAGGAAGAGACGGAGAGAGCTTCCAAGAGGGTGCGACATTAGTCTCTTTCCGCACAGAACGAGTGGAGGAATGAAGCCAGGCGGGAAAGTATGTAGTTGCCTTGTGCTTGGGCGGCCGGGAGTTGCCTGGCTGCGAAATGTCAAATTCAACGTCACACAAACAGTCCCACTTACACCGCCTGATGATGTGTGCCTCCGGAAACGCAAGTTATTGTCTCCTTTCCCTCTCTTATTTATTGGCAGTGCATTTTTCTCGACTCTGTGCCGCAACAGAAAGCCATTTCGTCGGATATATCGGAAATCCTGGCCGTACCAAGCCACTGGCCACGCCGCCGTAGTCAGGGACATGCCCACCAACTGCGGCCCTCCCAACATAGCGTTGGTTCGCCATAATTTGCTGTTGGCCAGCGAAACCAGTTCGCTTCACTCCAAATGACCCCCCCGCACTTGAGCTTACCGGTTCTTAGCTTAGAAGGGGATGTTTGCACCCGATAGGCCCTTCTGGACGCCCGATATCGTCCGATTACAGTCGATGACGAAGGACTACGGATGGACGGGACACTCCAAGCCAGCCTGCCGCACACCGATTTTTGAATACATGAGTCTTCGAAAGGATCATGGAACAAATATCGATGGCGCTTGCTTCAGAAAGGCCTATGAATCTTGAAGGACGAGGCCTTGAAGGCTTTGTGCCACCTCTTTCTCTCAGCGAAGTGCTACGAGGAGGAGTCAGACTTCACCGAGATCACACAGACATGCCCATCTAATGTTGTTCCATCATATCTTCCCCGGATGAGTTCAAAAGCCGCGATGTCAGAGAGACGTTTGATCTCATCAAGTACCAGAAGGACATAAAACAAGTCATTTCGCACTTTATAGACAGTGGCGTCTAGCATGATTCTGATTTCGCTTCTCAAGTCCTGCCGACCACTATGCTCGTCCACGAGATAGACGGAACCAACTGGCGTTTGGTGCGATTCAGAGGTCGTATGGCACTGCTTGGTACCCAATCTTTCCTGCCGCCGCTACACGCTCCCCACCGCGCGTCAACCTTGTCTACTTCGAGTCTTCGGCAATTTCTCAGACATGCCACGTCGAGCCTTCACAACAAATGGAATGTTTAACCGATCACGCTTTCCAAGGTTCCGTTCGGTGCAATAGGCAGCCAGTGGTTGTTGGGGTTCATGATCCGAGGGACATTTGGACGAATAACGCTGCACTCTATTGCAGTGATGGCGGAATCTGGCCCCTCGACCGTGGCCAGGTCATTGCCAGGGAAGGAGGTGTTATGTATCCTTCGACCAGGGATCCATGACCGAAGAAGAATCAGCCTGTCAATACGGCCGTCGAGTCGACAGCCACAATCCGTCACGACTCCCACCTCGATTCGGTCTCTGTCCGAACCTCTCCAGCGTCGACGACCGAGCCCGAGCTCCCGAAGCTGGGCCAAAGAAGTGAAAACGTCGACAACCTCATTGGCTCCAGATTCGTTCATCCCAATCACACACATAGGCCTGATTGGTTTAGCCTCATGCAAGTCATACAAACATCCACCTCATGGGTACAACCTTACACGCTTGATCTAGTGTCGATGCCTGCACTCCTGCAATCACGTTCGACGATGTTAACGCCCACACTTGGAGTTGCAGGAAGACTTGGGCATCTTGGACTTGGATTTCAACCCAACAGCAAGCAAGCCATTGTATTACTCTAGGACAGACGTGTCCCCAATGAGCAACTGGCGGCACAAGAGTCAGCCAAGTTCGGTTCGTTGGGTTGCGATGGTTCAAAGGCAGCCACAGCCGAGGGAACAGCGAAACCCGCATTCTCGAGAATCCCATGCCTTCTCATCTTGGAATCGCATACCTATGTCTCTGCAGTGCGCCATGCAGTCATTCTTCACCGGCGCAACGTGGCCGAGTACAGACCAAACGACATGTGACCACGGGACCTACGCCTCCGTCGCGATCAGGAAATTTGAGGTAGATCAGAACACTGCGTTTCTGTCTCACGCGTGTCCATTGTCGTCAACAAGGCGTCAGCAACTTCGGATTGGGCTCTAACGATCTTCAAGACCGCGTTGCCCCAATCGGACCCTGGACTTGTAGAACGCTCATGGCTGCAAGTCAGGAAAGGGGTTGCATCCTTGACGCATCGCAGGTTGAAGAATATCAGACCACCTTGTCGGGCGTGGTCGATGTTAGTATCCCTATCACAGGGATATTGGTCGATT